>CM024760.1:115928696-116006407 GCA_014218235.1 Colocasia esculenta | reverse complement strand
TTGGTCTTGGGGCCCTCCTCTTCAACAAGATCTTTGTGGGCATTCCTCTTCGAGTGTGAAGAGAAGACATGTTGAATCAGGTGGTGTAATTCCTCTTCTGGTAGAGAGAGAGAGGCCAGTTGTTGCAGGATGTGTAGGTGTCCATAAGGAGACTATACCCTTGTTTAGTGGAAACCCAAGCTGTTACTTGGGGACTGGACGTAGGACTCCTTAGGATAGGAGGTCTAAACAAGGATAAAAATCTCTTGTTGTTTGTGTGATTGCTTTTGTGTCTTCATTATCACTAACTCTAACTATCGAACTTAGTGTTTTCTGTCTAGTTTATTTTATTTGCAGGAATTTCTTCTAAAAGATTTTTTAACCAATCTATTCACCCCCCCCTCTGGGCTTGCTATGGGCAACAAAGTCGATGTGAACAACTAAATCGTTGTAGCAGCGAAGTCGATGTTTAAGTAAACAAGTCGATGTAGCGACCAAATCGATGTTTAACTATGAAGTCATTGTAAGATTGAAATCATTGTTTTACTTAGGAAGTTGTTGTTTAAGTGAAACCAATGTAGAACCGAAATCGATGTTCTTGTAAGGAAATCAATGTGAGCTATTATAGGGAAGTCGATGTATACTTAGACAAAATATATGCAATAGACTCCAAATGACAGTGAGTGTAAATGACTTATAGATTTTTGCTTGAATTATTGCTTGTGGATAAACTTCAGAAAATGTTGTTAGATAATACTTTTCAAGGTTTTGTTAATCACCAAAAATATATATAATTAATATAAGTTATATGGAGATGGACTGAGCATCAAGAATGTCTTGATTTGAAAATAAAGCTGAAAAATCAAATGTTCAAAAAGACCAGAGCCATGCTAGCTACATGGAGTGATGAGGATGAAGAAGAACAAAAAAAAGGTGAGTCTGAAGATGAAGAGATCACATGTCTCATGGCTAGAGATGAAGAGAACACAGATGTAAGCTCTTCATTTGAAGATTTTTCGATTAATGATTGGGAAGAAGCGTATGCTACTTCGTTTGAGAAGCTGTGTGATTTGAAATCTGAAAAAATCACTGAAAAAGAAAATTAACAGCATATTGTATGATTCTCAAAATTCTGAACAAGTAAATCTTCTGAACAATGAAATTGTCAACTTAAAAAGGGAACAAGAAACTCTGAATGAACAACTTGATAATATCAAAGAAAGATGCCAAAATGCTGAAAAGAAAAAAAAACTATTGACTAATGAGACTGAAAAGCTTAAGAAAGAGAAAGGGGTACTTCAAGAAGAATTGAAAAATGTTCAAAAGGAATTGAATGATAAGAAAGATACTTTGTCCAAGTTTGTTAAAGGAAAACAAAATCTAGATGCTATATTAGGGGTTCAAATGAACACTACTAAGCATGGATTAGGTTTTCAGTCTGAGAACAAAAAGAAAATTGGATAGACTCTGATAACGTCCTTTGTTAAAGGAACAACATCTCACAATCAGTCTGAAAAGAACACTCAAGAAAAATAATCCATGAACTCAAAACACGAAAGTCAGAGTCAATCTAAAAATTCATGAACACAATTCACGTATGAGAGAGTTCATTTCAATAATCAACAGGATTTGAAGAAAACTGTTAGATCTACCTCTCATCTGAAAAACAAAAAAATTTTCACATCACAAAAATTCATGTCACAAAAATTCATATCATGCACAATTTGCAAAAACAAATGGGCATTCTAATGAAAATTGCAGATCAAATGTGAATGCCTATAAAGTAAATAAGTCTGGATTCCAAAACAAATTGTCATTGAATTGAGAAAACTGATGGGACCCAAAGTAATTTGGTACCAAAATCTTCTTTCTAATTTCCTTTGCAGAAATGTCTTACAGCCCACAGAAGGATAAATGGTACCTTGATAGTGGCTGTTCAAGACATATGACTGGAGATAAAGAAAAATTAAGTTCATTAACTGAGAAAGATGGTGGTCAAGTAATCTTCGGAGGTAAAAACAAAGGTCAAATCATTGGAACTGGAATGTTGGTAAGATCTTTCAAGCTCTATTGAAAATGTGTGTTGGTTGAAGGCATTGATCATAATTACTGAGCATCAGTCAGCTGTGTGATAAGGGCCTTAAGGAATAAAGGGATTGATCACAAATTTGCTTCAACAAGAACCCCCGAACAGAATGGAATAGTGGAAAGGAAAAATAGGACGTTGGTTGAAATGGCCAGAACTTTGTTAATTGAAAGTCATCTTCCAAGAAGCTTTTGGGCAGAAGTTGCTCACACTTCATGTTACATTCTCAACAGAGTCATGGTAAGACCAGTCCTTAAGAAAACTTCCTATGAGCTCTTAAAATGTAAGAAACCTCACATTGCCTATTTTAGAGTCTTTGGAAGTAAAGTTTTCATTCACAATAATGACAGAAAGATCTAGACAAGTTGAAAAGAAGAGTGATGTAGGAATTTTTCTAGGATATTTTGAACATTCAAGGTCATATAGAGTTTTTAATAATGAATCAAAAACTATGGAGGAAACTCCTCATGTCATCTTTCATGAGAATTGTGAAAATATAAGACCATGATTCTTGCAGGAACCAAGAAGAAGATGCAGATAACCTTATAAGGAATCAGATCAATCACTGGAAAATGAAGAAGTACCTGAACATGAAGATGTGTCGACCCAACACAGCATCAGGTCGACACCAAATCAAGACAGACCAACTAAAGTGTCAGTACACTGACAAGAGGTAACTTCAGATACTCTAAAGATCATCCACTTGAGAATGTTGTAGGTAATGTCAATGATAGAGTTCAAACTAGATCTCATTTCAAAAATATTGAACAAGATCAAATGGCCTTCATATCTCAAGTGGAACCCAAAAACATTGAAGAAGCCTTAAAAGATAATTCTTGGGTAGAAGCAATGCATGAAGAGCTAAATCAATTCAAAAGGAATAATATTTGGAGCCCAGTTCCTAGAAACCATGAAAATTCAATAATTGGAACTAGGTGGGTGTTTAGAAATAAACTGAATAAAGAAGGGAACGTTGTGAGGAATAAATCTAGATTGGTTGCAAAAGGATATAATCAAGAATTGGGGGTAGACTTCGAAGAATCCTTTGCACCAGTGGCTAGGTTGAAAGCTATGAGAATCCTGTTAGCATATGCATGTTCCAAAAACTTTAAACTGTTTCAAATGGAGGTCAAAACTGCCTTTTGAATGGTTACATTAAGAAGAAGTTTTTGTTGCACAACCACCTGGATTTGAAGATCATGATAACCCTAACCATGTTTACAAATTACACAAAGCTTTTTATGGATTGAAACAGGCTCCAAGAGCATGGTATGATAGGTTGAGCAATTTCTTGGTTAGTAAGAATTATCCAGAGGTAAGGTGGACCAAACTCTCTTTACAAAATCTGTCCACATTCACATCATTGTAGTTCAGGTATATGTAGATGATATCATTTTTTGTTCCACCAATTCCTCATGTGTAAAGAATTTTCAAACATGCACAGTGAAATGAGTCTTATGGGAGAATTACAATTTTTCTTAGCTTGCAGGTCAAACAATTTGAAGATGGATTCTTTATCAATCAAGCAAATATGTCAAAGAGTTGCTGAAAAGATTTCAGTTTGAACAAGCCAAGCCAGCATCCACTCCCATGAGCACTAGTATAAAATTGGACAGTGATGAAAAGTGTAAATTAGTTGATGCAAAGCAATACAGAGATATGATTGGATCTCTTTTATATCTTACTTCAAGTAGACCTGATATTCAATTTAGTGTTTGTCTTTGTGCTAGATTTCAATCTAGTCCCAAAGAGAGTCACTTGCTTGCTGTTAAAGGATTTTTAGATATCTCTGTGGTACATGTGATTGGGTTTATGGTACCCAGCTGGTTGTCATATTGATTTAATTTCATATTTTGATACTAACTATGCTGGTTGCAAACTTGATAGGAAGAGCACTAGTGGTTATGTCAATTCCTAGAGGTTGCATGTTAACGTGGGCATCCAAAAGCAACACTCAGTTGCACTCTCTACTGCAGAAGCAGAATATGTTGCTGTAGGGAGCTGTGCAGCTCAAGTGTTGTGGATCAAAAGTCAATTACTTGACTACACATTGATATTGGATGTTCACCTATTATGTGTGACAATACTAGTGCTATCAATCTCTCTAAAAACCAATTCAACATTCTAGAACAAAACACATTGAGATTAGACATCATTTCTTAGGATGAAGTTTCAAACATAAACATTGAATTCATTCCTACAGAAAAACAGGTGGCTGACATCTTTACAAAACATTTGGCAAAAGATAGATTCACATCTTAAGAAGAGAACCTGGGATCTGCATCATGCACTAAATTAAAAAAAAAATTGAAAAACTAAAAATAATTTGGCTTCTTACACAAAGGTTATGAGGTATATCAAATAGTGATTTGTGGAAGGACAAGTCAGGCTTGTCTGAAAACTATCATTATGTGTGAGGAAAATTCTCCAACCAGTACTGATAATCCTTCTTGTGTAAGAGTCATTAATTTCTGAATAAAATGCCTATCTTTGCACTATGATTGATGGTTCATTTTATATCTTTCATGTTGATCTTGTTTGATGTGTTGCTGAAATTGAATGCCATCATTTGAATATCATTTGTTTAACTCATGCACTGTTTGAGGGGGGAGCAGAGCATAAATTTCAAAAGAGCGATTGATTTTGAAAAGGAGGATACAATGGTATCAGTTTTGCTCATGAGATGTTTGAGAACAAGATGCAGTTTTGATCTGGGTTTTTGAAGAAAGTAAGTGACAATTCTACTTCTGAATCAGGTCGACACACAGTCAGCTAGTGTTAGCACCAAATCACTGTTCCCATTTTGAGAGTGTTCACTTCTCAAGTCTGTGTCAACACATGTTAATTTCTGCGTCGACACATTCCCTCTATGTTATTCTCAAACTCTTCAATTGCTCAATGTCAATCTTGTCTGAAATTCATGTTGAAGAAGGTCAATCTTTATTTGTGATGAAAATTGACCTAGTCAAGAATTCAATGGGAGCTAAAGATTTCATTGATTTTCATTTCATCAGACCAAAAGCATTTAGTGATTTGATGGGTATGTAATTCATAACCTAATCATTATATTTTCTGAAAACAACTAAGAATGCATTTTAATCATATTAACATATCCTCAAGTTCACATTCTTTTATCTTCTAAAATCCGAAAGTAATTTGATTTCTTTGGTTGTATATTGTCCAATTCATTATTGTCTTTACACATTTCTTTTGGTTCTGACTAAGGATAAAGTTGTGTCCAATTCTTTGTCTTCATCAAGTTTTAGTCCTTTTTGGCAGAGCAATGGCTTGCATATGAGAAACTGCACACCTTCACAAAAAGTGATGAGCTATGTATGTCATGAAGTGTCATGCCAACTCTGTTCTAAGGGGTTTAATCTAAATATTCAAATTGATGTTAAATGAGTAACTGGAAATATTGGCATCTGATAAACGTATATTTCCATGTCAAAGGTTTTCATTAACCCCTTGAGTAGAATAATTAGTAAATCTTAAGTAACCAGGGACTCAGGTGTGTAAAAAAACATGTGTATTTGAGTGAACAAGATTTACTATATTTGACTGCTCATTGCCTCTATTTCAAGAAAATTCAATTAAACAAAATGGACAACAACTTGCCCAACTCAGATCTATTAAGAGTGTTAACTTCAATAATCATTGAATTTTATCATGGAGACATCTTCTTACTTTGGCTTAGTAAGGGTTAAAAGAATGAATTGTCTGAATAGAATATTTTAATTACATTAAAGTGTAATCTAGGTTCTTCATATTCATCTAATGGTCAAACATTGTATATATTCCACAACCCATTATATTTTCAAAGGAATGATGATAAGAATTTGAATGTGATATCTTTAGCATGTTAAAAATCCTGAATAACTGACTTTTAGATATTTCATCTTATAAAGATTTTCCTTTCATCATATCACAAAATCCAAGCGTGGCAGATCAACACCTCAGGATAAAGGAAAATCAGTGTTGCCTTCAAGATACTCTAAAAGAAGGATTTTGAGAGACTCCAGTTCTTCTGATGAGAGCAATTCATCTTCATCTATTCCTTCAGAAATTCCAACTTTTCATCCAAATTTGATTGTTCCTACTTCCTTCTTTCATCAACATCATGGCTCAGCATCTACATCTTCTGGTGGTTCATCAGTCCCCCCTGAGCTCTACAACTTCCTTCAAGTTCAATTTGATAACTTGACTCCTCAATGAGAGAGATGTCCACTGTACACCCCGAAAATTCGGTAATTGGAAAATTAGAAATAAATCGAAAACGATAAAATCAATATTTGTGAATAACAAAAATGCACGTGTCATTATCATACATACAAAAAACCCATTAGAAAATTTCATAAAAACCATAGTTCAACTCTAAATATACTCCCTAATGAACCACAGAGAAATTCGTGTAAAGAAAATCGGATGGTCCAAGTTTAAGGCTTTTTACGACTGAGTGTCGTAATCAGGGAATAAGTCAGAAAATCATTATCACACATACCTAGAGGAGCCAGAAAATTAAATAAAAATCATAGATGGACTTCAAATAATATCCTCTAATGATCCACAGAATTTTGGGTCAATAAAAGTCATTTGGGATATATTTAAGAGTTAGTGTGACTTCTTATTGTAATTAGGAAATAAGTTGGACAACCCATTATTAGGTGTATAAATGAGATCATAAACTAAATGAGAAATTTATGGTGGACTCCAAAAAATATGAGGGATAGTCCATAAAAGAAATTGGATCAATGAACAACTTATGTCACATGAACAATTCAAGTATGAAATTAGTAAATAATAACTTCCGTATTATCGGAATGATAGAACTTACGTACCACTATGTACGTGAGAAAACACATCATAAAATTCCGTTAAAATTATAAATCAACCCCAAATATTGTCCCTAAGTGTTCCACGAAGTAATTCGTGCAACGAAAAATCCAATTGATCGAGTGTATGTCACACGTGACCAAGTTACCCGAATTAGGAAACTAAGTCGGAAAATTGTTCACACGGAAAATGACCAACCATAAATTAAATAAACATATTGGAGAGACTTCCATATCATGTATTAATAACCCATTAACAAGATGGGCTAATGGAGCACACTTAGCCCAAGGATAGAAATTGGGACAAGAAAATACCCAGAAATTCGTGTATGTAATTATGCAGTGATTAGGGAGGGCAATTTAGGGTTAAAATAAGGGTGATTAGTCATGTAAGGTAAGCCAAAACCGGACCCACCCTAAGAGGAGGTTTCCTAAACCGTTGCTACCTCCTTTGGGTGAGAGAATCCCAGATTTTTTTGGAAGTAGAAAGCAGAATTCGCAGCCCCTTTCCTAGTCCCATTGGGACATGATTAGAACCATAAAACTATAAGAACTCCTCACAAAACGTTTAGGGAAGGGTTAGCAACAAGTTGGGGTCTTGAGCAGTAAGGTTAGAGCACTGGAGGTGTGGAGAACGGCTGGGGAAAAATGTGGTCTTCCTCAACCTCGCTCTGCATCAACCCAAAAATCTGCAGAGAGTTATTAGTATTCAAAAGTAGGTGTTCTCGGGCCAAGATTAAAGAAAACCAACACCATCATGTAGATATTCAAGTCTAGGATCATTTGCACTTGGTTTGACTCAATTTCATGGAGTATACATTGCGTATTCATAGTTTTCCCTAAGTCGCGCACAGTTAGGGTGTTTCCCGTTCTTCTTATTTTGCACGTGAGTTTATACCGAATTAGCCCAAACTTCCTTCATGAAAGTTCTTCTACTTGTAATCTTGATAATCTTTTATGTTGAATATTTTGTACAAAAGTCAATCTTTATAGAGTTATAAGTGTGTTAAGAGAGTCGCTGCATGATACTACGATTTCGGGATGCACTTAGCTTTATGTTCTGCATGTGTTTCTTGGGGATTTGAGACCGAATTAGATCAAACCCCCAACATCAAAGTTCTTCTACTAATTGTTCTCGTCATCTTTTGTGTTGAATGTTTTGTCTAAATGTCATTTGTTAGAGAGTTACAAGAGGGGAAAGTGAATTGCTGCATGAGATGTGTTTTCTGGTTACACCTGACTTATATTTTTTTTCTGAGAGGGCCTAGTGTCGACACTACTTGATCTAGTGTCGACACACTGTCCCAAAACAGCCCAAAAGGTGTTCTGGAAGGTCTCTAGTGTCGACACTACCTGATCTAGTGTCGACACACTGTCCCAGATTGGCCCAGAGGGTGTTCTGGGAAGGGTCTCTAGTGTCGACACTACCTGATCTAGTGTCGACACTACTTGACCATTTTGCCTTGAATTTGAAGCACTGTGTCAACACTACTGGATCCTGTGTCGACACCACTTGATCATTTTGCCTTGTATTTGAAGCATTGTGTCGACACTACTTGACCAGTTCTGCATTATTTTGCTTTGTGTTTGAAGCATTGTGTCGACACCAGTAAGGGGTGTGTCGACACTACCCTTACAAAAAATTGCATATTTTGGGTCTAATCATTTCATGATGTCTACTAGCATGTGCATGATGTTATATAGTATGCATGGACCTAAAATAAATCAACCCATTGAAAATAGTAATGATATGAATACGATTCTAATGTGTAATTGTGATGGATCTTATGTCCATTGGTTATCTTGTGATCTTGCTTATTGTCAATTGATAAGATAAGAATATGATATGAATGTGGGGATGAATACATGTTAGTATGGACTTGTTAGTGGTGTTAATGTCATGATTTGCATATGAGTTTCAATAGTTACATGCTTTCCGGTGTTCAATTAATTATTTGTCAATTGCATACCTGTTAGGAAAGATCTGTGACTCATCACTTTCACTTTTGCACGAATAGGCACACCCTCCTTGGGGAAATTGAGAGCACATGTTCTGCATATGATCTATCTTTAGAAACATCCTCATGTCAAGACATTAATGAATTATGAAACATAAGATACGTCGTTATCCTGCCTTGTTCTCTTGAGCTATTTGTCATACCTTGACTCTATGAATGATCATGTTCCTTTTACTACGAGCTTGTTATTGAAACTCTGTGGCCATAATATGAATCTGTTTGTTTGGCACAACGTGGGACTCCAGTCCAAATTTGATCCAATGCATGTGCAATAGGGGCCTGGTCCGGTCCTGGGGAGGAACGCCCCAACGTACTTATTAACCGCAGGAGTATGGACTTTTGGTGCTTGGCATAGCACAAACAAATAAGCAAGATTAGTGTGAATGTGCCTTTGTTTGATATGATAAGTCGGATGTGATCTAATATGATATGATTTGATATGATACGTCTGATCATGTGAACGCATGATATCTGTCGGAATATGGCCAATCTCTTTTGATACGATTCTATTCTTGAAATATCTGTCCACTGTATATATGCAACTCGGCATTTGATCTGAAATGATATCCACTCTACTCTGCTATTCGATCTGTTAGTATTGCATGCATTGTCATCATGTTCAAATCTTGCCTTTTAAAATGTTAATCATGTATACTAGTGCCCGCACAATATTGAGATGTAAATCCTACTGAGCTAGTTTGCTCACCCTATCATCCTGCCCTTTTTCAGGAAGTGATGAAGAACCAGTGGAGTCCGATGGGGCAGGGCAAGAGTGATGAGCACCCGCCATATGAGTAGATGATAGTTTAGAAATAGACAATTGAGTAGTCTATGTAATAGTGCAACTTCTCTGAAGTTTTATTGGAATAATGGACCCTTTAGTAGGTTCTTTCTTATGTAAGGTTGTATCTAGTTGAATGGAATGAAATAAAGTATACTTTTGGTGATCATAATATAGCCTCAAATGTGTTATTATATTCAATTGTGACTCTGCGTTACTCAACTGTGATACGCCTATTTGTATCGTCCACGTCCCCCGGTAGTTATTCCACTGCTAAATATCGGGGCGTGACACCACTAGTTTTGAGTTCAAAATTCAAAGGTTAGAGAACATTGTCACTAGTCATTTTATGAAACAACAAGAGTTAGTTGAACATGCCACAAGGAGATTTAATAGATTGGTTAGGACATTGGGTGATGCTTCTACTCAACTCTCATGTCTTCAGTCTGACTTGCAAGCATTGCTTTCCGACATATTTGAGAATACACACACAACATTCATCATGGACAAGATGCTGTGACACAAGTGGCCAAGTGTAGACTGTCATTTGCTCACTTTGTTGAAGATATGGAGAACATGAAGGAGCATACTGCTCACATTGATCAAGAAATTACAGAACTTAGAGCTGATTTTAACACTGTATGGAAGTTAAGGGATGATGTAAGCACTAGAGATAGTAGACATGCCACCTCATCCACTATTGTTCCTCCTATGCCCCATGCCATTGATCAGATGACAGTACATATTTCTGAGAATTTCAAGAAAATGGAAGAAACATTGCATACCAAACTGACATCTGTTCAACTTTTGCTGAGGAATAATTTGGGAGCTTTAGAAGCCAAGATGAAGAACATTGATGCCAAGTTGTTTCCTCCTCCTCCACCTCCACCTCAATGATGCTATTTTTTTTATGATGTCAAAGGGGGAGAAAGTGTCTTCTTTTTGGTGGTTTCAAAACTTTGATGGCTTATTTTGGGATTAGAACATTGCATGTTATGCTTGCACATTGAATCTTTTACTTTTGATGTGAATGTCATATGTCTACAATCCAATTCTCAATGAATGTTGTGACTCTGTGATGATTGTTGTGTGATGGTGATTGCTTTTTCATATGACATGGAATGGTGTGTGATTGAATGTCTTTAACTACCTTGTTTGATTAGACTGAAATGTTCAA
This sequence comes from Colocasia esculenta, assembly GCA_014218235.1. NCBI lineage: Eukaryota > Viridiplantae > Streptophyta > Magnoliopsida > Alismatales > Araceae > Colocasia > Colocasia esculenta. The sequence continues at coordinate 115,995,534 of CM024760.1, read as the reverse complement.
TGAATCATAGTTTCCATCATCAAAAAGGGGGAGATTATTGGATCTCTTGTTTTGATGATGTTTAACTATGATCCATACAAGTTTGAATATCTTCTTGAATCATATAAACACTATATCTCATGCTTACTTTACATAAAAGTTGATGTGATGACAGTGGTGTCGACACAACTCTGGTAGAGTGTCGACACATAGTTCAATCCCAGTATAGATTTTCATGAAAGGAAGCCAGTGGTGTCGACACAAGCATATCATGTGTCGACACATCATCTGTTCACAGAAGCCATTTAGAACTGAAGAAGTCAGTGGTGTTGACACAAGTTCATTGTGTGTCGACACATCCATTGTATTTAGAAAGCAGTGAAGTGAAAAGTAGTCAGTGGTGTGGACACAGACACATCATGTGTCGACACATCTGTCTCATCCAGAGAATAGTTAGAAGACAAGAAGCCAGTGGTGTCGACACATGTTGATCATGTGTCGACACATCCTGTACTCCCAGAAAGATGATTTTTGATCTATGGTCAGGGTGTCAACACAAGTCACCATTCAATGTTGTCAGGACACAATGCAAGGATCATGTGTCGACACATAACTTAAGTTGTGTCGACACACTTCGACTTTTGTTCCAGATCTGAAATCTTGGACACGTGGAAGGATTTGATACATGGCTTTTGAGTGGGAATTCTGTGCCCCCAAACTCTAAGGCACCTCGTGGGTACATGGGACTATAAATGCCCATGATCCTCACACCTTTTGGGGTACACAGACCTCAGTTCCTCATCTTCCTGAAGCATAAGGCAGCAACCAGAGAGAGGCTTCATCCGTGGAGAATTACTGGTCCAGATCTGAAGAATTGGGGATCCAAGCACCTTGATCCATCAACCTCATGCTGAATTCCCATATTCCTGAGTCCACATCATCGAGTTGAAGCTAGAAGTCTAAAGTCTCAACTGGGAGCATAACAAGGAGAAAATCGAACCAGTCCTTTCTGATATGCAATTCTCTTGATTCATCTGGTTCTTCATCTCAAACTCAATTCAAATTGTGTGTATTGTGAAATTGAAGCAACTCTTGTGCTCAATTTCACATGTGGTTCTAATATGAGATCTCTGCCATCTCAGATTGTGTGTGTGTGGTGTGATATCTGTTTGAACTTCCTAGATAAGTAGATTTGTGTGTGTGTGTGGATGGTGGACGTAGGATACACAGTTGTGTAATCTGAACCACCCTAAATCTTCATGCCTTTGTGGTTTGATTAACCTGAATGTTAGATGTTTGGTAGGCTCGTTGTTCACACACTACTTAATCTGTTTAAGTTGTTCGAACTTGTGCATAAGTCATAGATCTGAAATTCTCATAAGTTTCTGAGTTGATAAGCATTTAATTTTTAATTTGATCGAAATCTATTCAACCCCCCCCCTTCTAGATTTTGTCATAGCTATTTTCCGCTGTCTTTCATAGATAATTGTTTATTTTGTCGTCTTCAAAACTATTGTATATTATGGGTTAAATCCTTAAATATGCAATGTATTTTGGACAGAGGTTCAACAGGTTGGTCTCCACAGTTCTTTTGTCTGTGCTATGTGGTTGTGGAGCAGCGGTTGGACCTTTCGTCTTTGACTGCAAGACTGCGAGGTAGTTCTTGTGTTGTGTGTCCGGGTTGGATACTAGCATCATGAACCAGTAGTCTTTACTCGTGCGGTGGCATCATTCCTTCCAACTCGAGCTTTGTAGTGATTGTATTGTGAGAGGTGACTCTCTGGTTGTCCTTCCTACTCATGTGTGTGCTGTGTTAGCAGCACAGTTGTGCTATTGTGGTTTAGTGGTGGTATCTTGTGGTCCTTCATGGTTGCTGGTTGTTGTGTGGCACGTTGTGTGCCGGTGTTTCAGGTTGTGTGGTGGAGTTATGCTACGTGGAGGTCGTGTTGTGTGACCCTCCACTTGTGGTGTTTTTACCCTTCGTGGGTCGTTCTCCAATCTGTTTGTTGTCGTGGGTTGTATGGTGAATTTATTCCTTGTGGTCAGTTCTGTTACTCTTCGTTGGTGGTTGGCCAGTGTGGCCTGTGGTTTACTCGTCAGTTGCGGTGGTGGACTGGTGTTTCTACACTAATCCTGTTGTTTCCTTTACTCGTTGTGAACTATGTTAGCTAGCATGTTTATGTTAATTCTATCTAATTATGTTTATTTTAGCACGTTTTACTTCAATAGTGCTCCTGTTAGTGCTGCCAGTGAGACCCTTTGGGGTTGAGGAATCGGTTCCCGCATTGTGTTGTTAGTTTGGTGTTGTTTTTGGAAGGTCCTATGAGCCTGTGACTTGTTGAGGCTCACTCCCTTGTTGTGACTTGTTGACTCTCTAGATAAAACCATGAACATGAAAATTGTAGGGGACGATGAGTAGAAGAGAACTATGGTTTTCGGTTGACCTAATTTGGTCTCGGGATGCGTGAAACCCGACATCAACGTTATAAGCCATACACATGCGTGATGTTTGGAAACCGCTTAATACTCTGTGCATGATTGGTGAAAATTGGGGAAAATAAGTGCATATGAAACTTGACTCGATGAACTTTCACATGGTATATGATTTATTCAAGTTTGGTCCAAGAACATCTACCTTTGATCGATGCTAAGAAAGGTCTTCTGCAAGTCGGTGCAGAACGATAGTAGGGAAAGATGGCTCCAGTTGGGGGCGATCTCCTCCTCCTCTAGTGCTCTAGCAGTCCTCCTCACGACCCCAGCTAATGGTAAACTCGCCCCAAGGGTCTTAGGAAGAGTATTTAAGTGTTTAGGGTTGCTTAGTAGTACTAATGTGTCTAGGAAAGAGAAATTCCGAGTTTTGGTTAAACCCCTTCTTAGTTTGAGGATTCCCATCCCAATTAGAGTGTGTGAGCTATTTGGAAACCCCCTAGTATGGTAAGGCACGATTTGGGTTGCTATGTATGTATGATTGTCTTAGATTATGCCCTAATTACCCCTTTCTATTTTCTGCTCAAATAGGGTTACGAATTTTGGGGATTTTTCTTATTGGGTTTCTTGTTTTTGGGTTAGGAGTGTTTGTTTGGCCCAACAATTATCCATTATTGATCTTGTCTTATTAGAAGACAAACCACATGATTTATTTCATCTTAAGCTCGTCTTTCGTGCATACGATAATGACATGTACATTTTAGTATTTAGATTTATTGAATTTATTATTTTCAATTTATTTCTCATTTTCAAATTATTGAATTTTTGGGGTGCTACACCTACCCCCACTTAAGAGGATTTGGTCCCCAAATTCATGGATAGAATATAAGGAACTAAGAAGATTGCTTACTTGGGAATAAATCTGGAAATTGCTTACGCATGGCTTCTTCTGTCTCCCATGTATCATCCTCGTCCAGGCATTGATGCCATCTCACTTTCACCAACGGGATGACCTTGTTCCTTAACTGGCGCAATTCTCGATCTACAATTTTAACTGGTCTTTCTTCATAAGTTTCGTGTTATGGAACTCTAGAAACTCATACTCAATGACATGAAAGGGATCTCGTACATACTTCTTTAGCATAGATATGTGGAATACATTGTGTATCCCATCTAGTTGTGGTGGTAACACCAAACGGTATGCATGTCACCTACTCTTTCGAGGATTTCGAAAGGGCCGATGAATCTTGGTGACAGCTTGCCTTTGATCTCGAACCTTCTGATTCCACGGTTTGGTGATACTTTTAGAAACACATGATCACCAACCTAAAATTTCAAATCTCTCCTTCTAGTGTCTTCATAAGCTTTCTGTCGTTGTTGCGCCACTGCCATTCTTTCTCTAATAAGTTTTACCTTCCCTATAGTTTCCCTTACCATCTCTAGTCCTAACAATTGTCTTTCGCCAACCTCATACCAGCAGATCGGAGATCGATAGCTCCTACCATAAAGTGCTTCAAATGGTGTCATTTGAATACTCGCTTGATAGCTATTGTTGTAGGCGAATTCCACCAGAGGTAAATGTTCATGCCAACTACCTCTGAAGTCTAGCACACAAGCTCTAAGCATGTCTTCTATTACTTGGTTTGTCCTTTCCGTCTGACCATCAGTCTGTGGATGGAAAGCCGTGCTAAAGTTCAATTTAGATCCCAAGGCATAGTGTAGTCCTTTACAAAAATGGGAAGTAAATCTTGGGTCTCTATCGGACACAATAGACAGAGGCACTCCATGTAGTTGACAATTTCTTTTACATATAAAGCAGCTAGAATGTCAACTGTCCACTTGTTCTTGACTGGCAAGAAGTGAGCAGACTTGGTTAAGTAGTTGATAATCACCCATATTCTGTCGACTCCACTTCTAGATTTAGGAAGTCCAAAGATGAAGTCCATCCCTACACCTAACCATTTCCATGCTAGGATTTCTAGAGGTTTAAGTTTACCTGCGGGTCGCAAGTGTTTTGCTTTGATTTTCTAGCAGGTCAAGCATCTGGTGACATATTCTGCCACCTCCCTCTCCATGTTTGGCCACCAAAAACTTCTTTTCAAGTCTTGGTACATTCTAGTAGTTTCAGGGTGAATGGTATACCTTTTTGTGGGCTTCATCCATGATTGCTTTCTTTGTCTTCGCATGGTCGAGTACACAGACTCAGCCACAGAACAATAGTCTTCCATCTTCTACTAAGGTGAAGTCTGGCCACTGGTCTAGGTTAACCCTTACTTCTACGAGCATGTGGTCATTGTCTTGAAGTGCTTGAATGTCTTCAAGTAGGGTAGGTTGCGCTCTAACACTAGCAATCAGACACCCCTTTCTCTTGGTGTCCGCTTCTATATTTAGCTGGGCAAAGTTTTCTAATAATCTCCATTCGCCTACCATGAGACTTGATAAGGTAGCCATTGGCTTCATGCTAAGAGCATCTGCCACGGCATTTGCTTTTCTTGGATGATATTGGATAGTGAAGTCGAAGTCTTTGAGATACTCCAACCACCTCCTCTGTCTCATGTTCAATTCCTACTGAGAAAACAGATATTTCAAACTTTTATGGTCAGAAAATACAATGAACTTCTCACCATATAAGTAATGATGCCATATCTTCAGAGCGAAGACTACAGCTGCTAGCTCCAGGTCATGCACAGGGTAGTTATCTTCATGCTTCTTCAATTGTCTAGACGCATAGCATACGACCTTCCCATTTTGCATCAACACACAGCCAAGGCTGATACCCAATGCGTCTGTGTATACTTCGAAACTTCCTCCGGCTACTAGTAACATCAGTACAGGTGCTGAAGTTAGGTGCTCCTTCGATGACATGAAACTATCTTCACATTCAACAGTCCATGTGAACAAATTCTCCTTCCTGGTAAGTCTGGTCAATGGTACAGCTATCTTTGAAAAGTTTAATGAAGCGACGATAGTAACCAACTAAACCCAGAAAGCTTCTAATCTTTGACACAGTGGTTAGCCCAAGAATTACACAGCGAAAATATTTAGTGATTTAAAGTTGATATTCTGAGATGTGAGTAGTCAGCAAATAAGCCTCTAGCCAGCGAGCACTAGATGTGTGACAACACATGCATAATAATAGGACCCAAATAAAGAACACAACTAAGATTGTATTCGAATCTCAAACACTTTATTTCAAAATAGAACTAATACAAACTCTTCCATTATTGAAACTACAAAACTAAGACTCAATAAAGGAAAAATTACATATAACCTCTGTCATGCCCCGACGCGGAATATCGGAGCGCGAAAGCAGTTGCAAGAAAAGGGTATAGAGTGAGTACTAGACATCAAACCATTGCACCTTGAATAACACTGAAGCAAATCTTTCTCATTACTAACTTTTCAAATGTCTAGTTACAACCACTAATATTAGAGCCAATCTATAGGGCCCAATTACATAGCAATAAAAGGAAATAACTAACTACAACTCTAAGATAACATAATGACTCGAGGGTACTCCTGGCTTCACTCTTGGTCATTCCCTTCCTCGTGAGTGTATGTGTCATCCTCGGTCTCACCTGAGAACACAACATCAAATAACGTAAGGTGAGCGATAACGCCCAGTAGGACTTAAATCTCAGGCTCAAGCAAGCTTAAAATAATTAACACATTTAACGGCAGAGTATCTAAAGATAGTAGGTACAAGAGAGTCAAAATATAACAAGAGATAGCACAACAGGTAACAGGATAGCACAATAGCACGAGATCGAGTATAATTTCCAAAAATAGCACAAGTATCGAATATAGCACGAATAGCAGGATGGCCATAGCACAACTAGCACAAGTAAAATAATAGCACGACGAGTATAGCACTTGTTTGTCATTCTAGACATCGAGAGAGTATAGCACGTTTTGTGTTTTGATTGTCATATAGATAGTCGAGATAGATAGCACTTGAGTGTAATGCCAAACACTCTGATCATTTAACTCCCATGGGCACTAGCACTTTCGGGCGCACATCCCAGGACCAGATCGGGCCCTTTATATATTGCCAGGCATTGTTATATTGTATATTTAGACAATCAGTCAATGGCCAATACAGAGTACCAAGAATAGTTAAGAGCACTAGATGAATAGACGAGATAGTAGAGAGAACGTGAATAGATGAGTGAGTAGAGTATAGATGAGAGCTAATGGACATTGCACGTAATGCGACGAGTAACAGGCGATAGTAACAGTTGCACAACACGCGCACGTCGTATTGGCAGTCAGGTGGAATTCACGATCTTCCCGCTAGCCATGTTATGCACAAGTCCAGAGGTCCGACGCGATTCAAGGTAAGAGCGAACTTCTAATAGCCGTTTGGATCATATCGATCCCTAAAGGTGTAATGGGTGTTAGGGTACAACCGGCTCGTCGACCATGTGGGAATCCATGATCAAAGGAGACTTACGGAGGCCTTGTGCAAGGGTTTACTAGTCCGGCGAAAGGAATATCCGACGGAGAGTTCACCACAAGCCAAGTAAAGTGTGTATATAAAATAGGTGCTCAACGTTCTAGAGGAATTCTAGAACAGTGGAGCGTCGATATCGGTATATAAACCACGCAAGAAACGAATACAAGTCCTTTAAAATAGGGCAATTAATATACTTCATTGTAATAAATTACCAGATACATTATGAGATATTTTATGCTAGATTTCAGCCATGTATGGATGGTTCATGTGTGTACATGTGTAAGAGAAATCATAGATAGAAAAGAAGTCGTGAATATGTATTTTAAAGCATTTAATATAGCTCCATTTTTAAAACAGGTTTTCACTGGGGGTATAACTGTAAAAAGGCGTAAGAATTATTTAGAAAGCGACAGAAATAATTTTTATGGGTTTTCATCAAAAACCTGTGAACGCGACATAGGCCAATGAGGGTCGCGACAGGTACTAGGCAGATTGCGACAGGAGCATGTAAGGATCGCGACAGGGCTTGCGAATCAGGTACTGGAAACGCGACGGCTTACCTGTCGCCTTCTTGGTCGCGACGGGTAGGCTGTCGCAATCGGACCCCAGAAGGCGACATATCGGGCAGTCGCGATTTGGTGGTCTGCGCTTGACTCTGACAGGAGTCAGACCAGACATTGGATTGCGGACCAGAACATTCAAATTTTGATACAGGGTCGTTTAGAAAATCATAACTAATTATATACATGATGAAAAATCACGAAATCAGTGGCAAATGGAACTAGACATGCGAGAGTACTTCCAGTAATTAGGAATTAGAGAGAGAGCATGGATTGAACATGGTTTGATCATGAACAATAACGAGTAACATAGAACATGATACAGAGAGCAAGATTGATTTAATTCGAGCAACATGCTCAACAAAAATTAGGGCTTTCAGGGGAAAAAGATCCCTAACAACATGAAGTATCTACAGTAAAAATTCCGTAGCATGGGATCAAGTATAAATAGAGTTTAGAATTAAACATGATGTTTCGGGGTTATCATGTTTGCAGATCTTCTAAAATCAAGAACAAAAGATTGGCTCGATGGAAAATATGAAACAAGAGGGCTTTTGTTCCTGGTGATTGGAACTACCTACAGACGAGTTTAATTTAATTTTGCTCATGAGAATGCCTACCTTTGACTCGATTTATCTTCTAGGGCTTAGAACTCCAAGAACGAAGGAAGAAGCTTGATGGATCTTCCTCTCCTCGATTTCTCCTCCTCCTTGGCCTCTTCTCTACGTCCAAGAACCCCTTTGCATGAGCTAGGGCCGGCCATGAGGGTTTAAGAGGTGTATTTATAAAATACAAGTTCCTATTCCTACTACTACTCAAATTCCTCTTAATTACGAGATTTCCTAACTCCACCTTTCCTCTCTTGCTTTCCAATCTCTAATTGGGTTAGGATAGTATCTAAATTCGTGCTAGACTATATGGGGTAGGTTTAGGAATCCAATTCCAACTCTAATTGCCACTTATTGCTTTAATAACCCCTTTCCAATTAGGATATAATAAAACTCCGAATTTAGGATATTTTCTTATTATTCTCCCTTTGTAAATTCATATTTTTGACCCAATAAATTCTAGAGGATCCATTAAGCAAAGCCCATTACTCTTTTCCATTTAATGGGTTTTATTTATACTCTTTTCATTTAAATATCCATTTAGCTAGGTTTTAATTCTTTATTTAATTTTTATTTTTTCACAAAAATTCAGGTTGCTACATCCTCTCCCTCTTAAAAGAATTTGGTCCCCAAATTCATATGACCTTACAGGAGAGCCCAAATTCATATGACCTCTTTAATGAAGCGACGATAGTAACCAACTAAACCCAGAAAGCTTCTAATCTCTGACACAGTGGTCAGCCCAAGAATTACACAGCGAAAATATTTAGTGATTTAAAGTTGATATTCTGAGAAGTGAGTAGTCGGCAAATAAGCCTCTAGCCAGCGAGCACTAGATGTGTGACAACACATGCATAAATAGGACCCAAATAAAGAACACAACTAAGATTGTATTCGAATCTCAAACACTTTATTTCAAAATAGAACTAATACAAACTCTTCCATTATTGAAACTACAAAACTAAGACTCAATAAAGGAAAATTACATATAACCTCACTACCTACTACATTGATCTAACTCTCAGTGGAAACTAACTATAGATGCTAAGGTTGGAACACACTCATCACTCTGATGCATTCCCTTCATAGTCTTGACCTTCGACTTCTTCCTCAATGTCACCGATGATGTTGAAAAGTAGGGAATGAGCAAACTAGCTCAGTAGGATTTATATCTCAATGTGCGGGTAATGATATAAGTGATTAGCAATTTAGAACTAGATAGGCACGATTAACTAGATATGCATGAACGATAAATCCATATGAACACGATACATGAACAAGATAGGTTGAATGACAGGAATTGAACAAGATCTATATTAATGAACGAGCAAGAACTATCAATGGAGCAATATGAGCAACCACATAAGTTATCACTTAATTTGAAGAACGCAAGATGTCATTAGTTTGCAATAACGCAAGATGACACTTATTTGCAAGTATGCAAGATGGCCATATCACGCAAGCAAGTCACGAGCATGAAGTTTTATCACTTGACACTTAATCAGGCACGAAGACACTAGTGTGCACTAAGGATCTATGCCACCTTGGAATGCACACTAGGACACGTGTATGTGATTATTGTATCTAGCATTCAATACAACACTATTTTCCCAACGCAGATGCAACACCAGTAATCATTATACCACATGGTTAACAGTATATTTATGACTCTCCGTCATTGGGGCTAGACTGGAGCCCTTGGACACTCGCTATGTCCGATTAGCATCTCACAAATTTCAAATGTAGATACCCACAGTCATTCATGGCCAATAACACGAGTTTCAAGAAGTATATAGTTCAATATCACGTTCATGATGATTTTAAGGAAACAAGTCATGTGAACATGATTTCATGATAACAATAGTCAAGAGAGAATTTTGGCAGCATAACTACATAGTTTACACTTTTAGTTAACTCTTTACATTAACGGCTTGAGTCCATGGTTATAAATCCACACTCACGAGAATGAGACGAGAAAGTAAGTGCTCGCTATCTCCAGGGAACTTTAATGGTACAACCAACTCGGTCTCCATGAGGGAATCCACAGAGTATGGAGAATTACGAAGTCTTAGAGGAAAGGTCACTAGTCTACCGATACATAATGACAGGCCGAGAGTTTCCAATCCCCCAAGAAGGGGCTGCTTATTCGTGCAAGTGTAGTGTAGAATCTGTCTCAATCCACAATCCATCGGTGTAAAGCAAGTGGAAAGCAAGTAACATGATGACACAATACTGAACATGCACTTATCTCAACATGATTTGCACTGTTTTACGAAGACATTCATTCACTTTGATAAGCTAGAGCAGCGAGATGAACGATCAATCATAGCAAGAATAGATCAAGCAATTTAAGAACAAATAGAATAAGCTTTCAGGTTGTTATGACTTTCTCATGGATTAACAGGTTTTAAGCCACTGGACAGACTGTGCAATGTACACTAAACCATAACAATAAGACTAACACTTCATATTGTAATAATAGGTCTCAGGTTGGCCTCTAAATTGTGACAGGTTCAGTCGTCGCACTTAAGAAGACCGTACACAATTCAAAAAAACAAGTACACTGTGAGACAGCAAATCGCAATGGACCTTTTCGTCGCCTTCATGTTGCGATAGGTCGATATGTCGCGATGGTCTTTAAATGCGACGGCCTTGTCAGTCACCTTCATAACACGACAAACAATGGGTCGAGACAACCTTGAATCATGATGGTTCGATACGTCGCATTCAAGAGGTTTTTCAAAGTTTGAATATAAACTATGCGAAAAGGAAGGGTGGGAAAAACTGGTCAAATCGCGATGGCAAGTCCCGTTGCGTTATAAACAGGCACTGAAACCCCCGTGACACACAGTTTCAAATGTCAGAACGGTCGAGTCAAACACATAATCTCGACAGGAGGTTTGGTCACCTTTCAAGTGAACGTGACGGGGTAGTATGTCACGTTCATGCAATGAAGAACGCGACGTCTGAAGTGGTAGCGTTCATGGGTCTTGCCCGAAAATAGTAAAAATGGTACCAGCATGCATGCAATGCATATAACTCGAGATCTCGGACTCTCTAGACAAAACCATGAACATGAAAGTTGTAGGGGACGATGAGAAGAAGAAAACTATGATTTTGGGTTGACCTAATTTGGTCTCGGGATGCGTGAAATATGACATCAACACTATAATCCCTACACATGCGCAATGTTTGGAAAACACTTAATACTCGGTGCATGATTAGTGAAAATTGGGAAAAACAATTGCATATGAAACTAGACTAGATGAACTTTCACATGGTATATGATTTATTCAAGTTTTTCTCAAGACACCTACCTTTGATCAATGCTAAGCAAGGTCTTCTACAGGTCGATGCAAAACGACAGTAGGGGAAGATGGCTCCAGTTGGGGGCGATTTCCTCCTCCTCTGGTGCTCTAGCAATCCTCCTCATGACCCCAGCTAATGGTAAACTCATCCCCAAGTGTCTTAGGAAGAGTATTTAAGTGTTTAGGGTTGCTTAGTAGTCCTAATGTGTCTAGGAAAGAGAAATTCGAGTTTTGGTTAAGCCCTTCTTAATTTGAGGATTCTCATCCCAATTAGGGTGTGTGAGCTATTTGGAAACCCTCTAGTATGGTTAGGCACGAATTTGGGTTACTATGTATGTCTAATTGCCTTATATTTTGCCCTAATTACCCCTTTTTATTTTCTGCTCAAATATGGTTACAAATTTTGAGGATTTTTCTTGTTGGGTTTCTTGTTTTTTGGGCTGAGTGTTTGTTTGGCCCAACAATTATCCATTATTAGTCTTGTCTTATTAGAAGACAAACCACGGGATTTATTTCATCTTAAGCTTATCTTTTGCACATACGATAATGACATGTACATTTTTAGGATTTAGATTTATTGAATTTATTATTTTTAATTTATTTCTCAATTTCAAATTATTAAATTTTTGGGGTGCTACACCCACCCCAACTTAAGAGAATTTGGTCCCCAAATTCATGGATAGAATATAAGGAACTAAGAAGATTGCTTACTTGGGAATAATTTCAAAAATCGCTTACGCATGGCTTCTTCTATCTCCCATGTATCATCCTCGTTCAGGCGTTGATGCCATGTCACTTTCACCAACGGGATGACCTTGTTCCTTAACTGGCGCAATTCTCGATCTACAATTTTAACTGGTCTATCTGCATAAGTTTCACTGTTATGGAACTCCAGGAACTTGTACTCAATGACATGAAAGGGATCTCGTACATACTTCTTTAGCATAGATATGTGGAATACATTGTGTATCCCATCTAGTTGTGGTGGTAACACCAAATGGTATGCATGTTCACCTACTCTTTCGAGGATTTCGAAAGGGCCGATGAATCTTAGTGACAGCTTGTCTTTGATCTCGAACCTTCTGATTCCACGGTTTGGTGATACTTTTAGAAACACATGATCACCAACCTAAATTCCAGATCTCTCCTTCTAGTGTCTGCAAAAGCTTTATGTCATTGTTGCGCCACTACCATTCTTTCTCTAATAAGTTTTACCTTCTCTGTAGTTTCCCTTACCATCTCTAGTCCTAACAATTGTCTTTCGCCAACCTCATACCAGCAGATCGGAGTTCGATAGCTTCTGCCATAAAGTGCTTCAAATGGTGCCATTTGAATACTGGCTTGATAGCTATTGTTGTAGGTGAATTCCACCAGAGGTAAACGTTCATGCCAACTATGTCCGATGTCTAGGACACAAGCTCTAAGCATGTCTTCTATTACTTGGTTTGTCCTTTCCGTCTAACCATTAGTCTGTGGATGGAAAGCCATGCTGAAGTTCAATTTAGATCCCAAGGCATTGTAGTCCTTTCCAAAAATGGGAAGTAAATCTTCGGTCTCTATCGGACACATTACACAGGCACTTCATGTAGTCTGACAATTTCTTTTACATATAAAGTACCTAGAATGTCAACTGTCTATGTCACACCCCGATATTTAGCAGCAGAATAAATATCGGGGTGCGTGAATGATACAAATAGACGTATCATAGTTGAGTAACGCAGAGTAACAATTAAATATAACAACACATTTGAGACCATAATAATGTCATCAAAAGTACTCTTTATTCCATTTCAATCCACTAGTTACAACATTACATAAGAAGAACCAACTAAAGGGTCCATTATTCAAATATAGCTTCATGAAAATGTTCACTATTGCATAAACTACTCAAATGTCTATTCCTAATACTTCATCGCCTCATATGCCGAGTGCTCATCACTCTTGCCCTGCCCCATCGGACTCCACAATATCCTCATCACTACCTCAAAAGGGCAGGATGATAGGGTGAGCGAACTAGCTCAGTAGGATTTACATCTCAATGTGCGGGCACTAATATACATGATTAACATTTTAAATAGGTAGATATGCATATGAACATGATGACAATGCATGCAATACTAACAGGTCCATAGCTGAATAGAATGAATATCATATCAAATGGAATACTGAATTTCATATCAATGGACAGGTAATTCAAGATTTGAATCATATAAAAGGAATTGGCCATATTCACACAAATATCACATATTCACATGATCAGACATATCGTATCAAACTTATCATATCATATCAAACGAAGGCACATTCACACAAATCTTGCGTATTTGTTTGTGCTATGCCAAGCACCATAAGTCCATACTCCCGCGGTTAATAAGTACGTTGGGGCGCTTCTCCCCAGGACAAGACAGGGCCCCTATTGCACAGGCATTAGTCAAATGGACCGAAGTCCCACGTTGTTCCGAACAAACATATACATATTATGGCCAAGGAATTTCAATAACATGCTCATTGTAATAAAGGACATGATCATTTATAGAGTCAAGGTAAGACAATAGTTCAAAGATCAATTGGACAGCATAACGACGTATCTTATATTTCATAATTCATTAATGCCTTGACAAGAGGGTGGCTAATGACAGATCGTACACGGTACAAGTGCTCTCTATCTCCAGGGTACTTCATGGTACAACCAGCTCGGTCTCTATGAGGGAATCCATAGAGTACGGAGACTTACGGAGGTCTTAAGGAAAAGATCGCTAGTCTTCCAATACGGAATGACCGACAGAGAGCTCCCAATTCCTCAAGAGGGGTGTGCCTAATCATGCAAATGTGTAAATGACGTGTCACGGATCTTTCCTACACATGTATGCAATTGATGAACAATGAACGGAACATCGGAAAGCACATAAATAAAGAAAACCCACATGCAAATCATGATAGAAAACTTAACTAAACAAGTCCATTCTAATCATGTATTCATCACATATTCATATCATATTCTTATCATGTTCATTTCACATTAAGGTAGATCACAAGAAGAAAATCAAATGAACATAAGATCAATCACTTAATAGACTTTAGAATCATATTCAAGTCATTACCAATTTCAAGTGGGTTTGATTACTTTTAGGCCAATGCACACTAAGTGACATGCTTACAGACTAATAGATTAAATAGGCTGACTGTCTAGCCAAAAAGTAAAGTCTCGGTTTGGTCCTTGAATCGCGTCCTACACAGTAGACGCTTTTCACAACACGGTGTACAGTTAAACAGGGCTAACTATGAAGAATCAAAATCACGTCCACCTATGTGGTCGCCTTTCACTTGAATCGCGATGGGTCGCCTTTAACTTGAATTGCGATGGAATACCCCGTCGCATTCATGAAATGCATTAAAATAACAATATAAATCGACGAAAAACTTTGAGCGGGAAACCATACAGAATCACGTCGGGTGTTCCCGTCGCGTATCACACCGGCGCAGAAACCCACGCGGCGCAAAGTCTCACGCGTGTCGTTGACTGGTCAGCACCCAAATCATGTCTGATATCATGGCTGCATTTTAGATGATCACTTCGGCCGCGATACCAGGCCCTGGAATCGCATCGCCTGGACCAGACGCGATTCCAACCTCAAACTAAAAGCGCATTATCCATGCAGTAATTCTCTTATAATGCTTGTATCTCTCTATACGTGGACATTTAGACAAAACGTTCAACATAAAACATGACGAGAACAACTAGTAGAAAAATTTTATGTTGTGGGTCAGATCTAATTCTGTCTCAATTCCCATGAAACTTCTGAAGAATGCAAAATCCCTAAACATGCATGACTTCATTGCAACCTTCATGTAAGGCCTATAACCTGAAATCTAATGACATTTAGATAAACTTCTCAACATAAAACATGATGAGGACAACTATTAGAAGAACCTTCATGTTGTGAGTTGGATCTAGTTCTGTCTCTATTCTTGTGAAACCTCTAAAGAACGTAAAAAGCCCTAAACATGTGTGACTTCATTGCAACCTTCATGTAAGGCCTATAACCTGAACTCTAATGACATTTAGATAAAACTCTCAACATAAAACATGACGAGGACAACTAGTAGACAAACTTTCATGTTGTGGGTTGGGTCTAATTCAGTCTCAAATCATGTGCAAAATATGAAGGACGTAAAAAGCCTAAACATGAGCGACTTAGCCAAAACACCTAATACTCGACGGATACATCATGAAATTAGGCAAATCAAGTGCATATGAAGCTAGACTCGTAGCACTACAAGATGGTATAGGTTTTGTTTAGTCTTGGCCCGAGATCACCTACCTTTAGATGGATGTAAGAGACGTAACAACCCAGGTCGATGCAGAGCAAAGTTGAGGAAGAACCACGGTTTCCCCAGCCGTTCTCTCCCTCCAGTGCCCCAAACTTGCTCCTCACGACCCCAACTCAATGCCAAACCTTCCCCAAAAGTTTTGTGGTGATTTCTTCCCCAAAACTTGCTCCTTACAAGACTAGGAAAGGTGGCCTGCGGGATCAGCTGGGTACTTACCAGAATCTGGGATTTCTCCTCCTAAATGAAGTAGCCACACCCAAATAAAGTGCTAAGCATGGTTGGCCACAATTTGGCTTGCTGTGCTTGGCTAATAGCACACTTTTAAAACCTAATTTACCCTTCCTAATTACCCCATATTTATAGGTACAAATTTTGGTATTTTCTTGCTCCATTTTTATTCTTGGGCCAAAAGTGATCCATTGGCCCATTTTGATAATGGTTCATCAATATATGATGTTATAAGTCTCTCCAACATATTTATTTAATTTATAGTTGTGTGATATTTCTGCGTTAACGGTTTTTCCGACTTTGTTTCCTAATTTGATATTTAGTCACATTGTGACATACACTTGGCCAATCGGATTTTTAGATGCATGAATTTCTTCGTGGAACATTTAGGAATAATGTTTGGAGTTGATTTATAAATTTTACGGAATTTTTTGATGTGTTTCTCACGTACGATAGTGGAACGTATGTTCTACCATTCCGATAATACGGAAATTATTTATTTACTATTTTCATACTTGAATTTGTTCATGGGTCATAAGTTATCCATTGGTCAAATTTCTTTTATGGACTATCCCCACATATTGTTTGAAGTCAACCATAAATTTTTAATTTAGTTATGATCTCATTTACGCACATGATAATGGATTTTCCAACTTATTTCCTAATTACGATAATAAGTCACAATAACTCTTAAATATGCCCCAAATGACTTTTTTTAACCCAAATTTCTTAATGTATCATTAGAGGATATTATTTGAAGTCTATCTATGATTTTTATTTAATTTTCTAACTCCTCTATGTATGTGTGATAATGATTTCCCGACTTATTCCCTAATTACGATACTCAGTTGCAAAATGCCTTAAACTTGGACCATCCGATTTTTCTTTGCACAAATTTCTCTGTGGGTCATTAGGGAGTATTATTTAGAGTTGAACTATGGTTTTTCTGAAATTTTCTAATGAGTTTTGCATGTACGATAATGGCACGTGCGTTTTGCTATTTCACAAATATTGAATTTATCGTTTTCGATTTATTTCTAATTTTATAATTACTGAATTTCAGGGGTGTTACATCCTCCCCACTTAAAAGAATTTGGTCCCCAAATTCATATGTGTTTACGAGCTGAACTTATAGAGAATCTAATTGTGAATTACTCATAATATATGATTGATTGATGATGTAACTTCAGGGTCAATAAAAGCGAGTTATAAAGAATACCTCTCTCATACCTCCTTCCTTGGTTTGTTCTGCCATTTATTCCCCGAGCTTGATTTCTCCTTTGGGCAAGCCTTAACCTTGTGGTCTTGGCTACCACAATGGAAACATTTGTCCTGAAATTCTCTGGCACTCCTCGGACCGATGATTTATTTGTTGCAATGCAATGCTAGCATCTTTCTGCAGGAGCGGAAACTAGTTTCTTATTGCACTTCTTTCTCTTGTGCAATATGTTACTATTGTTGGGCCGTTTCTCTCTGGCTATAGATTTGGAGTTTCCTGTGGTTGTAATTTGTTCTTTCTTATTAGTTTCGCCAACTCCTTTGTCATCCATAGACCTTTCCTTTCCATTTGTATCTCCCTTAGCCATTATTAGGACATCCTCTAACAGTTGAGCAGCTTGTCGTAGTGCTTTGGTTAATCTTTGGACCGATCTATGTCCGTCCATAGATGGTGTAGGTATATCCTCATTGCTGTTTATTTAAGTTCCTTCAAAAATAAATTATCACCCAGTCAGTCTTCTTTACTCCTTGTTAATACCTTGTAATCTTACAATATTTAGTTACTAAATAATATTTTGGACTTAGCCCATGTTTCTACCCATCTCACCAGGTAGGTATAGAATTCTTGACACAAGCTGAGGATTCTAATGACACTTATCCTATCATTCCTGATCGCCTAGGACTTAGGGGAAAGCCCAGGCTCTGATACCAACTGTCACGCCTTGATATTTAGCAGTGGAATAAATACCAGGGTGCATGAATGATACAAATAGACGTATCATAGTTGAGTAACGCAGGGTAACATTAAATATAACAACACATTTGAGACCATAATAATGTCATCAAAAGTACTCTTTATTCCATTTCAATCCACTAGTTACAACATTACATAAGAAGAACCAACTAAGGGTCCATTATTCAAATATAACTTCATGAAAATGTTCGCTATTACATAAACTACTCAAACGTCTATTCCTAATATTTCATCTCCTCATATGTCGGGTGCTCATCACTCTTGCCCTGCCCCATCGTGATGTTCAGTCTGTCCCCATGTAATTTTAATTAATTACATATTTATTTTCGTGATTAACAAAACCAACAAAACCCTATCAAAATGTTCTAACACATATTTCATAAGTCTTAAGTATAGGAAATATACCAAGGTCAAACAAGCCAATATTGGTAAGTATTGCCTTTCTGAAGGTTTAATCATTTCAAGATCATATTTCTCTAAGTCCACACTGACTCCTGTTGAAAGCCACAACGATTCCTAATGTGTGTATCGATTTCAATAGAGCTATAACGATTTGATATCATAACAATTTCTTTATAAGACTGAGATATCATGTGGTTTCAAACAAGTCGTTCCCGTAACAATTCTTTAAGTCATCGTAACGATTTCTTTAGAACTCGTAACGACTTGCCCGTCGTAACGATTCCTTAAGTCATCGTAACGATTTCTTCAGAACTCGTAACGACTTGCCCGTCGTAACGATTCTAAGTCATCGTAACAATTTCTCTAGAACTCGTAACGACTTGCCCGTCGTAACGATTCTTTAAGTCATCGTAACGATTTCTTTAGAACTCGTAACGACTTGCCCGTCGTAACGATTTGTTAAGTGTTCATAACGATTTCTTCGGTGAACACATCGACTTGCTTTCCATCACGATTGGTTAGTGTTCATAACGAT
The DNA here is from genome assembly GCA_014218235.1 of Colocasia esculenta. Taxonomy (NCBI): domain Eukaryota; kingdom Viridiplantae; phylum Streptophyta; class Magnoliopsida; order Alismatales; family Araceae; genus Colocasia; species Colocasia esculenta. The sequence goes on along the minus strand of CM024760.1, from coordinate 115,976,727 downwards.
TTCTTCGGTGAACACATCGACTTGCTTTTCATACGATTTGTTAAGTCTTCATAACGACTTCTTCGTTGAACACATCGACTTGCTTTCATAACGATTTGTTAAGTGTTCATAACGATTTCTTCGTTGAACACATCGACTTGCTTTCCATAATGATTTCTTCAGTATTCATAATGATTCCTTTAATGAATACAACGATTTGCTCTCTATAACGACTTCTTCAATATTTATAATGACTCCTTTAATGAATACAATGATTTGCTCTCTATAATGACTTATTGGTATTCATAACGATTTCATAAGTCATATAGACAACGACTTTATGGTTTATATCGACTTGATATTTATCTTATCTCTTAAAGTGTTGAAAGTCAAAGTCTTCTCGTATTTGTCTGACTGCTGTGCATTTAATGAAGACAGAACGTATCTCTGCATGCATGCAGATGATATCTTTTCATTATCGTGCATATTCTGTCAACATCTTTTAGAACAAGCTATTTGGCATTGCTATTTTGGTGAATATTCACATCAACGTTTACTGACAACAAGAGACAGCCTAGCTGTCTACTGTTCTAGCATTAATATGTGCAGGGTCCTAAAGACATTCTGTCATACAACGTTGGACCATAGATGCCAGAAGACCTTATCTCTTTGCGTGCTCAACTGGATAAAAGATTGTTGAAGCTTCCAAATGTCAAGCAGTCTAACGTCTACCAATCTAAGAGACAACGGTTACTTCAACGGCCGTATTTCAAATGGAGATATAAATACAAGACAGAAGATCAGAAGAAAAGCATGAATGATCAACGTACAAGCAATTCAAATCTTCTGATATAATTCTAGAGCCAAGAACCTCATTCCTTCTCGTGTTGCTCTTTGCTCTTCTCTACACTGTAGTGAAAATCTTGAGAGAGCTCATGTAGTTCTAAGAGTCTACTGTGTTTCTAGATCTTCTACTCTCAGTCCTGCTTGCTTCAGATCTTAGCTTGTTGAAGCTTGATCTAGGGGCTTATTTTTACTACTTACTTTTGCTGTGGTTGTTCCCTTCTGTGTTGAAGGAAGACCTGGTGGGGTATCCAGGGTGTTGTTGTTCCCTTCTGTTGTGAAGGAAGACCTGGTGGGGTATCTAGGGTGGTGTAATTCCCTTCGTGTGAAGGAAGACCAGTTGAGCTGGGTGTTGTAGTGTCCATAGGGGGACTGTACCCTAGTTAGTGAAATCCTGAGTTGTTGCTCAGGAACTGGACGTAGGACTCCTAAGGAGAGGAGGTCTAAACCAGGATAATTTCTTGTGTTGTGTGGCTATTTTTCTGTGTGATTGCTCTTTGAACTATTGTCACTAACCTTCATCGAAGAACGTCTTTGTGTGAATGTTTTTATATAGGTACTAATCAAATATTTTAAAGACCCATTCACCCCCCATCTGGGCTTGTCAACTGGGCAACAAGTGGTATCAGAGAGAGTCTCTTCAACAAAGAAGTAGATCCAACGATCTAAAGAGTAAAGATCCATGGCAGCCCAAAGTCATTCGAGGGTCAGTCAGTTAACCGACCACCATTGTTCGGGATGGAGAAGACTACACTTACTGGAAGACCAGAATGGAGTATTTTCTACAAGGTCACGACTATCAGATATGGTCAATAGTGGAAGAAAGGTGATCTCCTGGTTACAAATGAGAAAGCTTAGTGGACAGACGACGACAGGAAGAAGATCTCGTTGAACTATAAGCAAAGAGTATTTTGTGTTGTGCCCTAAGTAAAAAGGAATTCAACAGAGTCTCAGCCTGCAAATCCGCAATGGAAATGTGGGAAAAGCTCAGGATTACTTATGAAGGCACAGAAAAGGTGAAGGAGACAAGAATTGACATTCTTGTAACCCAATATGAAAGATTTCAGATGCAATTAGGTGAGTCCATAACCCAGATGTTCAGAAGATTCTCAGATATCATAAATGGGGTAGCCGGACTAGGAAAGACCTATGAAATGGGAGACATGGTGAGAAAATTCTTAGATCCCTACCATCTTCATGGACTCCCAAAGTTACAGCCATTGAAGAAGCTAATAATCTAAAGAGAATGTCTTTGGAAAAGCTCATTGGGTCCCTTATGGCCCATGAGATAAACATGGAGAGATTAGGAGAATCCTCCAGCAGAAAGAAGCAGTCAAATGCGCTCAAGGTTGATGAAGTCGTCAGAAGAATCACTGGACAACAGTGAGAACAGCAAGGACAGTAATGATGAAGAAGCTATGCTGTCCAGAAGACTACAATGAATTCTAGCCAAAAAAGAAGAAGTTTCAATCTGGCAGAAGATTCTTCAAGAAATATAGAGTTTAAGAAGCCAGAAGGAAAAGATCTGAAGAAAGGAGAACCTACATGTTATGAGTGCAAAAAGCCTGGACATATCAAGGCAGAGTGTCCAAAGCTTAAGAAAGATAGACACAAGAAGAAAGATAACTTCAGACGATTCAAGAAATACAAGAAGAAGGCAATGGCAACCACATGGGAAAACAGCAGCGACTCAGACAGTGAGTCAAGCCCACCAGTGATGAAGAAGAAGCCACTTGGCTTTCATGGCAAATACAGGTGATAAGGTAACATCTGATTCCTCCTTTGATTCCTGCAATGATTCTGATTCTGATAATTTAGAGGATGCATTCAATGAACTATATGATAAATATAGATATGTATCTAAATTAATGAATGTTAGTAAGAAAAACATTACTTGTTTAGAGAATACAACCCAGATCTAAAATCTGAAAATGAGCAACTAGAAAAACAGTTAACTGAACTTAAAAGAAGAAATGAGTTATTATGTGAAGATCTAAAGGATAAGAATGAACAAATAATTAAATTGGAAAAACAGGCCGGAACAGATGAACATGAAAACAAAATAAAATCATTAACATATGAAAATAAGAAGTTATCTAGCACATTGGAAAAATTCACAAATGGTAAAACTCCCGCATATTAAAAGGTGCTAGAAGATCAGGTAAGAAGAAAAATGGATTAGGATATACACCCCAGATAAGATAGAGAAACCATAGTTTATCCTAAAACATATCCAACACCAAAATGTGTACCCGAACAAGATATAGCATACAAAGCTAACTTCAAATATATAGAAAAAGTAACTAATTATCCTGCTGTAGTCACTGCAACAAGTTAGGACATATCATAACAACATGCCCAACAAGACATAAGAAATGGATAATCAAGGTAAAATCAACGATACTAACCAATCAGGACCCAAAAGAATTTGGGTACCTAAAACTTGATGATTTTATTTCAGGGTAACACTCGAGCATCCAATGGTATTTGACAGTGGGTGCTCAAGGCACATGTCAGATAATCGAAAGCTATTCTCTCATCTTCAAGATGAGAAGGAACTGTTACATATGGAGATAATGGAAAAGGAACAGTGTTAGTTAGTGGTTCTGTGAACAACAAGGAAGATAGTCATTGAAGATGTATTGCTTGTCAAAGGCTGAAGCACAATCTCATCAGCATCAGCCAGCTTTATGACAGAGGTCATCAGATTCAGTTTCAAGAGTCAAAGTGCTGCATATTGAAGGATGAGCAGTAATTTTCGAAGCCAATAGAGAGAAGAACCTGTATGCACTTCATCTTGAAGAACTCAAGGATCAAGATGTCTGTTTGGAGGCAAACAAGGGAATCAATAATGAACTGAACTGTGGCACAGAAGACTGGGACACTTGCAGTATAGACGGTATGAGAAAACTGCTAAAAGAAGAATCTTGTGGAGGTTTGCCAAAGGTCAGCACAAAATTGGATGGCGTCTGCAGACCTTGTGCGAAGGGAAAACATGTTAAGAATTCCTTCAAGTCAAAGACTGTGGTGACAACCTCAAACCTCTAGAACTCCTTCATATGGATTTGTTTGGGCCAATGAGAACCACCAGTCTTGGAGGAAAGAATTTTAGTTTTGTTATTGTCGATGACTATTCCAGATTTACATGGGTGTCATTCCTAGAACATAAAGATGATACATTTGAAAGCTTTATTAGCTTTAGCAAGAAGGTTCAGAAAGACAAGAAATTAAGTATTATTAGTATTCGATCAGATCATGGAGGTGAATTTCAGAATGAGAAATTTGCAAAGTTCTGTGAAAATGAAGGATTGAACACAATTTCTCAGCACCAAGGACACCACAGCAAAATGGAGTTGCTGAGAGGAAGAAATAGAACTCTATTGGACATGGCAAGAACAATGTTGTCAGAATATATTTGCCAAGATACTTTGGGCTGAAGCAGCGAACACAAGCTATATTATCAACAGAGTAATGATCAGGTCAATCTAAAGAAGACTGCATACTAACTGTTTAAAGGAAATAAGCCAAAGATACCACTTTAGGACATTTGGTGGCTTGCTTCATTATTCACAATAATGGAAAAAGGGACATTGATAAGTTGGATGCCAAATCAGTGAGGTATCTTCATGGGTATGCTTCTAAACCCAAAGATTATAGAGTATTTAACAAAAGTACCTTATTAATTGAACAGTCTGTGCATATTATTTTTGATGAGATAACCCTTCCTTGAGAAAGGAAGAAGATAGTGACAATGATGATGCAGACAAACTGTCCAAGAAACTAAAGGATACCTCAATTGAAGACGGGGATGATCCACCTCTGGAAGACTTGCAACAACAAGATATTACACATGAAAATCTTCCAAAGGAGTGGAGATACAAGAAAGATCACCCACCTGAGAATATTATTGGTGATCCATCTTAGGGTAAGAACAAGAGGTAATGTATACCTTGTGATTATCTAGGCATTTATCTCTCAATAAAGCCTAAGACAGTCAATGAAGCTCTCACTGATGAATCCTGAATTATAGCCATGCAAGATGAACTCAACCAGTTCAAGAGAAACCAAGTATGGTCACTTGTTCCAGACCATCAGACATCCAGTTATTGGCACCAAGTGGTGTTCATAAACAAGTTGGATGAGGCTGTGTGATTTTAAGAAACAAGGCCAGGCTGGTAGTTAAGGCTATCCCAAGAGGAAGGCATTGATTCGATGAAACCTATGCTCTTGTACTAGACTTGAGGCTATTAGGATTTTACTTGCATATGCATCTGCTCTAGATTTAAAACTATTTCAAATGGATGTTAAATCCACCTTTTTAAATGGTTTTATTAAGGAGGAAGTGTATGTTGAATAGCCTCCAGGTTTTGATGATTTAGAATTTCTGAATCATATTTTTAAACTTTACAAGGCTCTATATGGCTTAAAGCAAGCACCTAGAGCCTGGTATGAAAGGCTTAGTTCTTTTCTTCTAAACCATGTTTCAATAGAGGTCAAGTAGATAGTACTCTTTTTATAAAGTCAAAAGTCAAGCACATACTACTAGTTCAAATTTATGTAGATGATATTATTTTTGGTTTTACTGATGAATCCCTTTGCAAGTATTTTGAAAGGTTGATGCAGGAGAGTTTGAGATGAGCATGTGGGGGAGCTCAATTATTTTCTTGGACTACAAATCAAGCAAGAAAAGATGGCACCCACATCTGTCAAGCAAAATACACAAAGAGCTTTTGAAGAAATTTGGTTTTGAGAACACAATCCACTCTCACCACCAATGAGTACATCTACAAGGATGGATAGTGACAAGGATGGTAAGAAAGTAGATCAAAGATCTACAGAGGTATGATTGTTTCATTACTTTACTTAACGGCCAGTAGACCTGATATTCTATTCAGTGTATGCATGTGTGCTAGGTATCAAGCAGATCCTAGAGAATCTCATTCAATCTCCGTAAAAAGAATATTTAGATATTTAGCTAGAACTCATGATTTAGGTTTGTGGTATCCAAAATCTTGTGAAATTAATTTAGTAAGATATTCTGATGCTGACTATGCTGGATGCAAAGTAGATAGAAAAAGCACCAGTGGTTGTTGTCAATTTCTTGCAGGGTGTTTGATATCCTGGTCTTCAAAGAAACAAAATTCAGTGGCACTGTCTACAGCTGAAGCTGAGTACGTGGCTGCTGGAAGTTGTTGTACACAACTCCTATGGATAAAGCAACAACTTGAGGATTTCGGACTAAATATCAATAAATTCCACTACTGTGTGACAACACCAGTGCTATCAATCTACCAAAAATCCAGTCCAGCATTCAAGGACCAAACATATTGAGGTTAGATATCATTTTATTCATGATCATGTAGCAAATGGTAACATTGAAATATCTTTATTGACACAAATGGTCAGTTAGCAGATATTTTCACAAAAGTCTTACCCGAGGAGAGATTTACGTCTCTTAGAAGGGAATGGGCATGTGTAATTTGTGAAGAGATTTCTATTTAAAACTGACATATAAATTTTCAGAATTAAGTAAGTTTTCCCTCCATGACTTTAAGCAAAAGTAATTTAAATTATCTTTTCGGGCGCTCTCTTTATAAAGTCTGTTGAGTGGTCAAACTCATTTGTCGTTTTCCTGCCACCTTTTTGGCGCCTCACTTTTTCGGTATAGCATTTATTTAACTCCGAAAATCGATGTGGGAACGATTCATCTCCTATCTTCCACCTTTTTTCCCTTCTTCATCTGTGTTTACCTGAGCCGATGCCCTAACAACTTCGACATCGACTCTCTGCAATTTGAAGCCCTTCACCTCTTCCCGCGAAGAATTTCTTGAGGGCTTTCACTTCTGCCACCATCTCCTCTATTCTGAAACCCTCTTCCACTCAAATCCATGGCCACACCAGTTGTTTCCGGCAGTCTTAGAGGCTACGCACTGAGTACCTCTCTTTTGAGCAGCAGGAAAGGTTCACATTCGTGAAACCAAGCTTTGTGGAAATAAGGCAGTGGATGTAGCTGATCTTGAGAAGAACGGCATGCACAGCATAGTGGCCGCAGTGAGAAGAATGCAGTGGACAATCATTTGACCTTCTCTGAGGTAAGCTATCCGGACCTTGTGAAGGCTTTCTTCATTTTCTTGAAATCAGAGGCAGATGGGTCCCTGACATCTTTCAGTCAAGGGAACCATGATCAAGATTGATCACAATCTTCTGAAGACTCTGTTTGATGTAAGCACGACTGGTCACATGGAATCCACACTGTGGATACCCAAGTCAAGGGTCTCGGAATCATTGGTCCTAAATTCCAGTTGAGAGATGGGAAAATAGATATCAATCAGTTGAATGCATTCAACGTCTTCTGCACTTTATTGTTTGTCAAATTCTAGTTCCTGGAAGTGTAACTTTTTCAACCTGTACCAGGGTAGATTGGATATGATGTTCTGGGCCATACAGAACAAGAGATTAACATGGCGGAGTGATGATAGAGAGGATGAAGTTTGCTCGTGATCAGATTTGGGACACCAAGAGTAAGCTCAATGTATCTCTGGCCTTATGCTCACTTGCTCACCAAGGTTTCAAACACTTTGGTGTTGACCTGTCTGGGGTAGTAGTTGAGAAGATGGCCAGAGCATTATGGTCCAGAATCTTAGAAAAAGTGTTTCTCAATCATTAATGGTGTATGGACCAAGACCTCAGTGGCTGAGGGTGAGGCTATAATTGGCGAAGCCCCTGAAGTCCAGCCAGAGGAAGTGGTAGCACCAGCAGCAGTGGCAGTAGCAGCACCAGTGACCGCATCAGAAGTAGAAGTGGCAACAGCAGCAGCAGTGACACCAGATGCACCAGAATCAACTTCAACTCAAGCAGCAGTTTTTGAGATAGAATTTTCAGCAGAAACCAGCAGCGGGTACCAGCTGAAGTTGCATCCGCAGCTGCAGAGGGCACCAAAATCATCAGTTGCAGTAGATTGGAAAGAGATAGTGCAGAGGAAGTCTCAGTGGAACCAGTAGAGCTGTAGTGGAAGAAGCTGTGGCATCCGGGCCACCTTGAAGACGCAGCTGTAGAAGATGCTCCTAGCCATGAGGAGCAAAATGTTAGTGAGCCTCAAATATCAGAATCCTGGCAGTGGGCCACAATGTTGAAGTACCTGTGATGGAAGAAGCTCCCATTCAGGGGAAGCAAGGAAGTATTGCAGAAGATGCTCCTATTGAGGGGGAGCAGTCTGTCAGCCCAAATATCCCAGAAGAAACCTCTGTACCAATGGCAGATACCTCCGTTTAGGCACTTCATTGGAAGGAAATGAAGGCATACCTCAGGGGAGAGCACTGAAAACCCCCCAGAAGAACATTTCCGAGATGGGGAAATGGCTAGCTCCTCAGAATCTGATGAGGATGCCAATATTGATGAAGCACAGGCTCCTGTGAACCAAGCCAAGGAGAAAGGGAGGGAAGTTGCTCCAGAACTTCCTCTTCTTGCAGATGCTCCATTTCAAAGGACCCAGAGGTAGAAAATTGTGATACAACTGAACCTGTCTAGAAAGACTAGATGTTCAAGGAGAATCCTATGCTCTTTGCAGTCCGATGTAAATTCAATTTTCATGAGCCAGGCCTCCACCTCAAAAGAGATGTTACAAGTAAGGAATGCAATGAAATGGTTCAATAAGGAATGGGATCCATGAAGGCCTTACTTTCAGAGTTCTGCAAGTTATAAATGTCACCGCCCCGACGCGGAATATCGGGAGCGCGAAGGCAGTTGCAAGAAAAAGGTATAGAGCAAATACTAGACATCAAACCATCGCACATTGAATAATGCTAAAGCAAATCTTTCTCATTAATAACTTTTCAAATGTCTAGTTACACCAATAATATCAGAGCCATTCTATAGGCCCAATTACATTGAAAGAAAGTAAAAGACTAAACTTCAAACCTACTACTACAACGCTAAATATAGAAATAGGATGCTAGGGTACTCAAGACTCACTCCAGTTCGTTCCATCCTCTTGAGTGTATGGTTCATCCTCGGTCTCACCTGAAACACAACGACAAATAACGCAGGGTGAGCGATAACGCCCAGTAGGACTTAAATCTCAGGATCAAGCATGCTTTAAGTGTTTAATGTCTTGTAAAGCAGGATAACTAGAGAGGATAACGAGAACATATAGCAAGTACTGGTACATGATAACGAGAAACAATAGCACAATGCACGAGAGTATAGCACGACAAGTGTTGATATCGATTGGCCGTATAACAAGATAACAAGTAAAGTTGCACAACAGTGCACAAGTCACGATAGCAAGTGTTGGTCGATATTCTTTCAACCACGAGATTCAAGTAAACCAATAATTGACTGTTTGATTAATTGATTGCCATAGATCAAATCTTGCGTGTTCATGCGTTAGGTGTATGCCATCACCCTGATCATTAGACCCCCGCGAGTTATAGCCTTTCAGGTGCTCCTCCCAAGGACCAGATCGGCCCTTATAATGTTGCCTAGCATAGTCATGTTTTTATCGTAGACAATCAATCATTTAATTGGCCAAATAGAGAGTACCAAGAAATAGATGAGATCGCTAGATGAATAGACGAGATAGTAGAGTGAACGTGAATAGATGAGCGAGTCGAGTATAGATGAGAGCTAGTGGACATTGCACGTAAAGCGACGAGAAACAGGCGATAGTAACAGTTGCACAACACGCGCACGTTGTATTGGCAGTCAGGTGGAATTCACGATCTTCCCGCTGGCCATGTTATGCACAAGTCCAGAGGTCCGACGTGATTCAAGGTAAGAGCGAACTTCTAATAGCCGTTTGGATCATATCGATCCCTAAAAGTGTAATGGGTGTTAGGGTACAACCGGCTCGTCGACCATGTGGGAATCCATGATCAGAGGAGACTTACGGAGGCCTTGTGCAAGGGTTCACTAGTCCGGCGAAAGGAATATCCGACGGAGAGTTCACCACAAGCCAAGTAAAGTGTGTTTATAAAACAGGTGCTCGACGTTCTAGAGGAATTCTAGGACAGTGGAGCGTCGATATCGGAATATAAAGAACGCAAGAAACGTTTACAAGTCCTTTAAAATAGGTCAATTAATGTACTTTATTTCAATAAATTACCAGGTACATTATGAGATATTTCTTAAGATTTCAGCCATAAATGGATGGTTTATGTGTGTGCAAGTGCAAGAGGAATCATAGATAGAAATAAGTCGTGAAGATGTATTTAAAATTATTCAATATTGCTCCATTTTTAGGCAAGGTTTTGACCGGGGGTATAACTGTAAAAAGGCGTAAGGATTATTTAGAAAGTGACAGAAATATTTTTATGGGTTTTTCACCAAAATTCCTGTGAAGGCGACATAGGCCAGTACGGATTGCGACAGGGGTAGGCAGATCGCGACATGGGTACTGTCGCGACGGCCTTGTGAACGCGACAGAGGCGGGAAAGGGTCGCGACAAGACAGACACAGGATAGCGACGGTTACCTGTCGCTTTCTGATGCGACGGGTAGACTGTCGCAATCAACCTCCAGAAGGCGACATATCGGCCCGTCGCAATCTGGTGGTCTGTGCCTGAATCTGACAGGAATCAGACCAGGCTTGGATTGCGGGCCAACTTGAATCAAATTGATATAGGGTCGTTTAGAAAATCATAACTAATTATATACATGATGAAAAATCACGAAATCAGTGGCAAATGAAACTAGACATGTGAGAGTACTTCCAGTAAATAGGAATTCGAGAGAGAGTATGGTTTGAATAGGGTTTGAGAACGAACAAGAACAAGTAACATAGAACATGACACAGGGAGCAAGATGGATTTAATTCGAGTAACATGCTCAACAGAAATTAGGGCTTTCAGGGTCAAAAGATCCCTAACAAGATCAAGTATTTACAATAAAACTTTCACAGCATGGGATCAAGTATACGAGGAGATATGGATTTAACATGATGTCTCGGGGTTATCATGTTTTCAAAACTTCAAAAATTAAGAACAAAAGATAGGATGGATGGAAACATATGAAACTTGGGGTTTTCGTTCAAGAGGGTAGGAAGAACCTATAGAAAAAGTTTCATGGTTTATGCTTGTGAGAATGCCTACCTTTGGATTTATTTGTCTTCTAGGGTTGAAACTCACAAAAATGAGGAAGAAGCTTCAAACACCTTCTTCCCACGAGATCCTCTCCTCCTTGACCTCTTCCCATGTCCAGCAACCTTTGCAACGAGCTAGGGTCGGCCAAGAGGGTTTATGAGGTGTATTTATGCATGCATGAATTCCTATTCCTATTTCTACTCTAATCCTCTAAATTCCGAGATTTCCAAACTCTAGCCTTCCTTCCTTGCCTTTCAATCCCTATTTAGGCTAGGAAGAGATCTAAATTCGTGCTAAACCATATGGGGTAGGTTTAGGAATCCATTCCAACTCTAACTTCCTATTTAATGCATAAATACCCCTTTTCTATTTAGGAATAATTTAGTTACGAATTTAGGGTATTTTCCTATTATTCTCCCTTTGTAAATTCATATTTTTGACCCAATAAATTCTAGATTATCCATTAGCAAAGGCCATTACTCTTTTCCATTTAATGGGTTTTATTTAATGCTCTTTTCATTTAAATATCCATTTAGCTAGGTTTTTAAATTCTTTATTTAATTTTTTATTTTTCTTAAAAATTCAGGTTGCTACATAAAAGCTCAAGCACCTCCATCTTCTGAGCCTCCTACTACATCAGCTGAAAATGGAAGGGCCATCTGTGGTTTCAGAAGAATTACCTTGGAGTCAGGGCCATCCGGGCCTCAGTTCAGGAGCAAGGGCCATCAGGGCCTCCAGCTGAAGGGTCAGGACCATCCGAGCTGGCAGGGAACAAGCAGATTCCAGCAAAAGAACCTGTTGTAGATCCAGTGCCCCTAATTTCTTCTCCCTCTCAACCCCTGCTCCTCCCTCCCCTCCTTCAGCCTCCATTGCTCCACCTGCACCTCCCACCTTAAGCAACCACACCTAGAATCATCTCCTCACCAACACCTTTTTCCCTCACTCCACCTCACCTCCTGCATCTTCAACACCCTTTCCTCCACCTCCTCTATCTTTGACGTTCCTCCACCTCATCATCAGCTGGAGCCTCCTCCTCTGGTCCCTCATCATCAGCTGGACCATCTCCTCACACCTCTTCTCATCCACCATCCCTCTTCATCCTCATCCTCCTCCCTCCTTCATCACCATCATCCCCGAAGGAGCTTAACTTGATGGTCCCTCTCTGAGCCCCATCAAAGACGAATTTGAGGACACCATTCTTGGCTCTGTTCTCAAAGTTGGCGAGCATATTCATGTCTCTGATCCTTCTTGTCCTCCCTCTAAGAAAAGAAAAACCTCCTCTTCATCTTTCAATCCATTGTATCCTCCCTTGTGGTTTTCTCTCAGAGGTCACTAAAAATAGGCCTCTCTACAGGGAATACCTCACCAAGGTTGTCTTTGCCACCCTCTTCAATCTTCCTTTCCTAAACCTTTCTGACCATCTTCACACCATCCTACCTTACACCTCTCTTACCAAGTTGTAAGGAACAAGATCTTCTCTTCTGCTCAATCCTCTCTGAAGAAGAATGAGCATGCTCAAATAAAGTCCTCTACAACAAGTTTCTCACTGCCAGATCTGAAGTTTTTCCTCCCAGGGATCACTCTCTCACCTTGTCTGAATGGTTTCTGGTCCACCATTCCAACATCTGGGCTCCCTTCATCCAGAAAGAGATCAAGCTGATCAAGCAATTCAAGATGTTTAATGATTATAGGTATCTTCATCGTTTACCTGAAGTCCAGCTCAGTCAGTTCAGGCAAGCCATCCGAAATCTTGGATCTGAGCATGGCACTGCAGCAATTCAAGTGGACTTTGCTACTCTTCAGCTGCCAGAGGCTACATATCTTCCTCCTCTTCACCCTTTGCTCATGGATACACTAGTGGGCTCAGTTATTTTTGAACGTTTTGCGAGAGTGATGGGCAGAATCAAAGTTCAGAAAGGCAGTGTGGTAGCTTTCCCCAGATTTATCTTTAGGGAGTACCACCTAAGCCACATCCGTGCTGAGATTCTAGCCCCTGCCTTGTTAGAATGTGAAAGACTGACACCTGCAGGTTGGGCCAAGTTCTATCCCTTATCTGCTCAGCTATTGTCGGATACAATTGCAACCTTAGCCAGGGAAGGCCGCCCTCCAATCTCAGCTGCAACCTTTCTGGACATGAATTCCCTCCACCTTGTAAATGATCCTCTCCTCAAATTGGGTGGAAAGGTACAAAGTCTATGTCGCCATGCGCCAGGAATTGAAGCATAGGCAGATCTTCTATCATGTTTCCCTTAATCAGTTTCTTGCTTGTGCTAGCTTTGGAAAAGTCACCTACTACACGATATCCTTGGACAGAATCCGTACCATGATTTCCTTGAAGCTCAGTTGGTCCTTCACCTAAAAATAATAGCTCCCTCTGTGGGACCAAATTATTATGTTGGCCCTGGACCCTTCAAGATTTACTTTGAGAAGCAGGAAGAGCAGGCCTGGGAGATTATTTCTCATTTTGCCTCTCTTTTATCCCCTGTTTATTACTTACCTGTACCTCCTCAGAATGAATGAACTACATTTGCTTGTCTCTGCTTATCTTTTCTCTTCATTCTTTGTCTCATATTATCTTTTTGCTTAATGACAAAAAGGGGGAGAAATACTTAGAATGTCTGAAATACATTCCACAATATTCATATTTTTTTACTATCCATGCTTATTGTTAAGGGGAGAAAAATACTTAGCATGTCTGAAATACATTCTGCAAATATTCAGATTATTTATTCTTGCTTATTGTTAAGTTTTGTCATCACTAAAAAGGGGGAGATTGATGTTCAGTTTGTCCCCATGTAATTTTAATTAATTACATATTTATTTTGGTGATTAACAAACCAAACAAAGCCCTATCAAAAAGTTCTAACACATATTTCATAAGTCTTAAGTACAGGAAATATACCAAGGTCAAACAAGCCAATATTGGTAAGTATTACCTTTCTGAAGGTTTAATCATTTCAGGATCATATTTCTCTAAGTGCACACCAACTCCTGTTGAAAGCCACAACTATTTCCTTATGTGTGTATCGATTTCAATAGAGCTATAATGATTGATATCATAGCAATTTCTTTATAAGACTGAGATATCATGTGGTTTCAAACAAGTCATTCCCGTAACGATTTTTTAAGTCATCGTAACGATTTCTTTAGAACTCGTAACGACTTGCCCGTCGTAACGATTCCTTAAGTCATCGTAATGATTTCTTCAGAACTCGTAACGACTTGCCCGTCGTAACGATTCTTTAAGTCATCTTAAAGATTTCTCTAGAACTCGTAACGACTTGTCCGTCGTAGCGATTATTTAAGTCATCGTAACGATTTCTTTAGAACTCGTAACGACTTGCCCGTCGTAATGATTTGTTAGTGTTCATAACTTTCTTCGGTGAACATCGACTTGCTTTCCATAACGATTTGTTAAGTTTCATAACGATTTCTTCGGTGAACACATCGACTTGCTTTTCATAACGATTTGTTAAGTCTTCATAACGATTTCTTCGTTGAACACATCGACTTGCTTTCCATAACGATTTGTTAAGTGTTCATAATGATTTCTTCGTTGAACACATCGACTTGCTTTCCATAACGATTTCTTCAGTATTCATAATGATTCCTTTAATGAATACAACGATTTGCTCTCTATAACGACTTCTTCAGTATTTATAACGACTCCTTTAATGAATACAATGATTTGCTCTCTATAATGACTTGTTGGTATTCATAATGATTTCATAAGTCATATAGACAATGACTTTATGGTTTATATCGACATGATAGTTATCTTATCTCTTAAAGCATTGAATAGTCAAAGTCTTCTCTTATTTGTCTGACTGTTGTGCATTTAATGAAGACAAAAGTATCTCTGCATGCATGCAGATGATATCTTTTCATTATCGTGCATATTCTGTCAACATCTTTTAGAACAAGCTATTTGGCATTGCTATTTTGGTGAATATTCACATCAACGTTTACTGACAACAAGAGACAGCCTAGCTGTCTACTGTTCTAGCATTTAATATGTGCAGAGTCCTAAAGACATTCTATCATACAACGTTGGACCATATAGACGCCAGAAGACCTTATCTCTTTGCGTGCTCAACTGGATAAAAGATTGTTGAAGCTTCCAAATGTCAAGCAGTCTAACGTCTACCAATCTAAGAGACAACGGTTACCTCAACGGCCGTATTTCAAATGGAGATATAAATACAAGACAGAAGATCAGAAGAAAAGCATGAATGATCAATGTACAAGCAATTCAAATCTTCTGATAGAATTCTAGAGCCAATAACCTCATTCCTTCTCATGTTGCTCTTTTCTCTCCACACTGTAGTGAAAATCTTGAGAGAGCTCGTGTAGTTCTAAGAGTCTACTGTGTTTCTAGATCTTCTACTCTCAGTCCTGCTTGCTTCAGATCTTAGCTTGTTGAAGCTTGATCTAGGGGCTTGTTTTTACTGCTTACTTTTGCTGTGGTTGTTCCCTTCTGTGTTGAAGGAAGACCTGGTGGGGTATCCAGGGTGTTGTTGTTCCCTTCTGTTGTGAAGGAAGACCTGGTGGGGTATCCAGGGTGGTGTAATTCCCTTCGTGTGAAGGAAGACCAGCTGAGTTGGGTGTTGTAGTGTCCATAGGGGGACTATACCCGAGTTAGTGGAATCCTGAGTTGTTGCTCAGGGACTGGACGTAGGACTCCTAAGCAGAGGAGGTCCGAACCAGGATAATTTCTTGTGTTGTGTGGCTGTTTTTCTTGTGTGATTGCTCTTTGAACTAGCTGTCACTAACCTTCATCGAAGAACGTCTTTGTATGAATGTTTTAATTACAGGTACTAATCAAATATTTTTAAAGACCCATCACCCCCCCCCCCTCTGGGCTTATCAACTGGGCAACACATCGGACTCCACAATATCCTCATCACTACCTCAAAAGGGCAGGATGATAGGGTGAGCGAACTAGCTCAGTAGGATTTACATCTCAATGTGCGGGCTCTAATATACATGATTAACATTTTAAATAGGCAGATATGCACATGAACATGATGACAATGCATGCAATACTAACAGGTCCAATAGCTGAATAGAACGAATATCATATCAAATGGAATACTGAATTTCATATCAATGGATAGGTAATTCAAGATTTGAATCATATCAAAAGGAATTGGCCATATTCACACAGATATCACATATTCACGTGATCAGACGTATCGTATCAAACTTATCATATCATATCAAACGAAGGAACATTCGCACAAATCTTGCATATTTGTTTGTGCTATGCCAAGCACCATAAGTCCATACTCCCGCGTTAATAAGTACGTTGGGGCGCTCCTCCGCAGGACCAGACAGGCCCCTATTGCACAGGCATTAGTCAAATGGACCGAAGTCCCACGTTGTGCCGAACAAACATATACATATTATGGCCACTAAATTTCAATAACAAGCTCATTGTAATAAAGGACATGATCATTTATAGAGTCAGGTAAGACTCTAGTTCAAAAGATCAATTGGATAGCATAACGACGTATCTTATGTTTCATAATTCATTATTGCCTTGACAAGAGGGTGACTAATGACAGATCATACACGGTACAAGTGCTCTCTATCTCCAGGGTACTTCATGGTACAACCAGCTCGATCTCTATGTGGGAATCCATAGAGTACGGAGACTTACGGAGGTCTTAAGGAAAAGATCGTTAGTCTGCCAATACGGAATGACCGATAGAGAGCTCCCAATTCCCCAAGAGGGGTGTGCCTAATCGTGCAAATGTGTAAGTGACGTGTCACGGATCTTTCCTACACCTGTATGCAATTGATGAACAATGAATGGAACATCGGAAAGCACATAAATAAAGAAAAACCCACATGCAAATCATGATAGAAAACTTAACTAAAAAAGTCCATTCTAATCATGTATTCATCACATATTCATATCATATTCTTATCATGTTCATTTCACATTAAGGTAGATCACAAGAAGAAAATCAAATGAACATAAGATGAATCACTTAATACAGTTTAGAATCATATTCAAGTCATAACCATTTCAAGTGGGTTGATTACTTTTAGGCCAATGCACACTAAGTGACATGCTTATAGACTAATAGATTAAATAGGCTGACAGTCTAGCCAAAAAGTAAAGTCTCGGGTCGGTCCTTGAATCGCGTCCTACACAGTAGACGATTTTCACAACACAGTGTACAGTTAAACAGGGCTAACTATAAAGAATCAAAATCGCGTCCACCTATGTGGTCGCCTTTAACTTGAATCGTAATGGGATACCCCGTCGCGTTCATGAAATGCATTAAAATAACAATATAAATCGGCGAAAAACTTTGAGCGGGAAACATACAGAATCGCGTCGGGTGTTCCCGTCGCGTATCAGACTGGCACAGAAACCCACACGGCACAAGTCTCACACGCGTCGTTGACTGGTCAGCACCCAATCACGTCAGATATCATGGCCATGTTTTAGGTAATCACGTCGGTCGCGATACCAGGCCCTGGAATCGCATCGCCTGGACCAGACGCGATTCCAACCTCAAACTGAAAACGCAGTATCCATGCAGTGATTCTCTTACAATGCTTGTGTCTACTATACTGATATTTAGATAAAATGTTCAACACAAAACATGACGAGAACAATAGTAGAAAAACTTTTATGTTTTGGGTCAGATTTAATTCGGTCTCAATTCCCATGAAACTTCTGAAGAACGCAAAAATCCCTAAACATGTGTGACTTCATTGCAACCTTCATGTAAGGCCTATAACTTGAAATCTAATGACATTTAGATAAAATTCTCAACGTAAAACATGATGAGGACAAGTATTAGAAGAACCTTCATGTTGTGAGATGGATCTACATCTATCTCTATTCTTTTGAAACCTTTGAAGAATGTAAAAATCCCTAAACATGTGTGACTTCATTGCAACCTTCATGTAAGGCCTATAACTTGAAATCTAATGACATTTAGATAAAACTCTCAACATAAAACATGACGAGGAAAACTAGTAGAAGAACTTTTATGTTGTGGGTTGGGTCTAATTCAGTCTCAAATCACGTGCAAAAGATGAAGGACGTAAAAATCCCTAAACATGCGCGACTTAAGGAAACGCCTAATACTCGACGGATACAACATGAAAATTAGGCAAATCAAGTGCATATGAAACTAGACTCGTAGCACTACAAGATGGTATAGGTTTTTTTTAGTCTTGGCCTGAGATCACCTACCTTAGATGGATGTAAGAGACGTAACAACCCAGGTCGATGCAGAGCGAAGTTGAGGAAGAACCGGTTTCCCCAACCGTTCTCCTCTCCTCCAGTGCCCCAAACTTGCTCCTCACGACCCCAACTCAATGCCAAACCTTCCCCAAAAGTTTTGTGGTGATTTCTTATAGTTTTAGGGTTTAATCAAGCCCTATGAGACTAGGAAAGGTGGCATGCGGGATCAGCTGGGTACTTACCAAAATCTGGGATTTCTCCTCCCAAATGAAGTAGCCACACCCAAAGAAAGTGCTAAGCATGGTTGGCCACAATTTGGCTTGCTATTCTTGGCAAATAGCACACTTTTAAACCCTAATTTACCCTTCCTAATTACGCCATATTTACGGGTACAAACTTTTGGGTATTTTCTTGTTCCATTTTTATTCTTGGGCCAAAAGTGATCCATTGGCCCAATTTTGATAATGGTTCATCAATATATGATGTTAGAAGTCTCTCCAACATATTTATTTAATTTATAGTTGTGTTATATTTCCGCATTAACGATTTTCCGACTTTATTTCCTAATTTGGATATTTAGTCACATTATGACATACACTTGGCCAATCAGATTTTTCGTCACATGAATTTATTCGTGGAACATTTAGAAATAATGTTTGGGGTTGATTTATAATTTTTACGGAATTTTCCGATGTGTTTACCACGTACGATAGTGGAACGTATGTTCTACCATTCCGATAATACGGAATTATTTATTTACTATTTTCATACTTGAATTTGTTCATGAGTCATAAGTTATCCATTAGTCCAATTTCTTTTATGGACTATCCCCACATATTGTTTGGAGTCAACCATAAATTTTTTATTTAGTTATGATCTCATTTTATACACATTTTTTTTCTCATTTTATACACATGATAATGGATTTTCCAACTATTTCCTAATTACGATAATAAGTCACAATAACTCTTAAATATACCCCAAATGACTTTTATTGACCCAAATTTCTTGATGGATCATTAGAGGATATTATTTGAAGTCCATCTATGATTTTTATTTAATTTTCTGACTCATCTAAGTATGTGTGATAATGATTTCTCGACTTATTCCCTGATTACGATACTCAGTCGCAAAATGCCTTAAACTTGGACCATCTGATTTTTCTTTGCACGAATCTCTCCATGGGTCATTAGGGAGTATTATTTAGAGTTGAACTATGGTTTTTCTGAAATTTCTAATGGGTTTTTGCATGTACGATAATGGCACGTGCGTTTTTGCTATTTCACAAATATTGAATTTATCGTTTTCGATTTATTTCTAATTTTCAAACATACTGAATTTCCGAGGTGTTACAGTCCACTTGTTCTGACTGGCAAGAAGTGAGTGGACTTGGTTAAGCAGTCGACAATCACCCATATTCCGTCGAATCGACTTCTAGATTTAGGCAGTCCAAAGAAGGTCCATCCCTACACCTTCCCATTTCCATGCTAGGATTTCTAGAGGTTTAAGTTTACCTGCGGCAGCAAGTGTTCTACTTTGAGTTTCTGACAGGTCAAGCATCTGGCGACATATTCTGCCACCTCCTCTTCATGTTTGGCCGCCAAAAACTTCTTTTCAAGTCTTGGTACATTTTAGTAGTTCCAAGGTGAATGGTATACCTTTTTTGTGAGCTTCATCCATGATTGCTTTCTTTTTCTCCGCATGGTCGGGTACACAGACTCGGCCATGGAACAATAGTCTTCCATCTTCTGCTAAGGTGAAGTCTGGCCTCTGGTCCAGGTTAACCTTTACTTCTACGAGCATGGGGTCATTCTCTTGAAGCGCTAGAATGTCTTCAAGTAGGGTAGGTTGCGCTCTAACACTAGCAATCAGACACCCTTTCTCTTGGTGTCCGCTTCTATTTCAACCAGGCAAAGTCTTCTAATAATCTCCATTCTCCCACCATGAGACTTGATAAGCAGCCATTGGCTTCCTACTAAGAGCACCTGCCACGACATTTGCTTTTCCTGGATGATATTGGATAGTGAAGTCAAAGTCTTTAAGATACTTCAACCACCTCCGCTGTCTCATGTTCAATTCCTGTTGAGAAAACAGATATTTCAAACTTTTAAGGTCAGAAAATACAATGAACTTCTCACCATATAAGTAATTACACCATATCTTCAGAGCGAAGACTACAACTACTAGCTCCAGATCATGCACAGGGTAGTTATCTTTGTGCTTCTTCAATTGTCTGGACACATAGCATACGACCTTCCCGTTTTGCATCAACACATAGCCAAGGCCGATACCCGATGCATCTGTGTATACTGCGAAACTTCCTCCGGCTACTGGTAACGTCAGTACAGGTGCTGAATTTAGGTGCTCCTTTGATGACATGAAACTGTCTTTACAATCAGCAGTCCATGTGAAATGATTCTCCTTCCTGGTAAGTCTGGTCAATGGTACAACTATCTTTGAAAAGTCTTTAATGAAGCGACGATATTAACCAGCTAAACCTAGAAAGCTTCTAATCTCCGACACAGTGGTCAGCCCGAGATTACACAGCGGAAATATTTAGTGATTTAAAGTCGATATTTCGAGATGTGAGCAGTCGGAAAATAAGCCTCTAGCTAGCGAGCACTAGATGTGTGACAACACATGCATTAATGGGGCCCAAATAATGAACACAACTAAGCTTGTATTCGAATCTCAAACACCTTATTTCAAAAAGAACTAATAAAAACTATTCTATTGTTGAAACTACAGGACTAAGACTCAATAAAGGGAAAATTACATATAACCTCACTACCTACTACTTGATCTAACTTTCAATGGAATTAACTATAGATGCTAAGGTTGGAACATGCTCATCACTCTGACGCATTCCCTTCATAGTCTTGACCTTCGACTTCTTCCTTAATGTAAGGCCCTCGAATTTCCGTCGCATTATTTGTATTTGTGTGTGTGTATACTTGTGCTTGTGTATGTATATACATACTTACGTACGTATTACTTAGTACAATTACGTGTGCATGTGTTTACTATATGTAAATAATGCATGTATTGAATGGTGATAGTATGGATACACTACCATATACATATTGCATGTATATAAGCATGGTATGCATGGTTTTCTGCATATTTTAGACTTCTGGCCGAAGGCCATCTTGGCGTCAACCCTAGCCGTTGAGGTGGTGTCAGCGTCCAGACATGGACGCCAACACTAATCCTGGCGTCTAGTGATATGGACGCCTATTTCTCTGGCCTGCATGTGCAGCAGAGCCAGAAATTCCGGAAACAAGAAAGCTCAGCCATTGGGGAGCTGTCCCCAACGGCTCTGAGAGCTGTCTTGTCCCCCTGTGAGTGGGAGAGGGGCCTCCCCATATGTCTGAACCCGGATCTGCCTCTTCCCACTCCTCTCTTCACCTTTGCAAGAGGAGGAAAGAGAGAAAGAAAACCCTAGAAGAAAAACTGAGAAACCCCACTCTTTGCACCCAAAGATCAGACTTCTTGGAGCTAGATCCAGCCATCTTCCACGACAAGAGGATAGTTGGAGCAAAGGAGGAGGCTTCCCCGACATCCCCTTGGTGTGGAGATCATCCAGGAGCCCGGAGGAAGAAGATCTAGGAGGGAGTTCTGAACCTTCTTGGGACTGCCCAAAGAGGGCTTCTCCGAACACCTTTGATCCATTTGAGCATTTTCTAAAAGGCAAGTGACCTAACCATAATGTCCCCGTATGTGTCTAGGTCGTTTCTACTATTTTTATGAATTTTCCCTCGAGTCCTAGACCCTCACATTCACCCAAACTTGAGAGCTCGGGTCTGTGTTTCTGCACAGACCTGCATTGACGGCAAGGTCAATGGACGCTAATATCATGCTTGCGTCCATCGACCATGCCGCTGACCCTGAGTCAGCGGCCAGAGACCGCCGCCAAGTTCCTCTGGAAAGAACAGTGACCTGTTCTGCCCTTCCTATATAACTATTTTCGGTATGGTTTCTATGATGAGGATATATGGTAACCCTATACACTATGTATATTGTGAAATGTGGTGTGTGGATGAGTGTGATGTGTGGTGAGGGGTTAGAAGATTGTATTCCATGAATTTGTAAGCATGACTTGTTGATGATCTTGCCAATTTATGCTTTATGATTAGGATCAGTCTGAATGCCTCAGTTTTATTAGATCATGAAGATTAGTGGATCAGTATACATGTATTCAGTTTTGATAAATTGTCCATGCTTGTATAAATTGCTAATAAACTCGGTTCGGTAAATAAAAAGGCATGGAAGAATGATTTGTGGTGATTGATCTATAGATGTATGATTTGGGTAATTCTATATTCTCAATCATGCATATAACAGTAGTCTCTGTTCAGACAGTAGCTTGCTGAAATTTGACTTGTGTATATAAGTCCATATCGACCTAAATTGTGAATGGCATGCGAAATAGGTATTTGATTTTCTGTAATTCTATTTAGCTCAGAAAAATCTGAAAATTGAATGTATGGCCTTGAACCCGAAAATAGCATGTGGTTAAAATTTCATGTCATTTGGACCAGTATATAAGGAGTTATGTATTTTTCATGTGAAATGTAATACTCTATGTATGTTATCGTAATGAGGTTAGATGTTGTTTAACCCAACCTGATTAGTGCATTACTGTGTGTTAAACTCCTAAAATCTGTAGTGCCATGTCAGGAAAAAAATAGAGATGTGCATGTGAGTGAGAAAGTGAACAAGATGAAAAGTGATATGTGTAAAACCATGTGCAAATCGGTAAAATGTGTAACTGTGCCAATGTGACACTGCTTCCGTAGAGGGCAGTGGAACTGTATCAGGGAAAAGTCCCCCTGAGAAAGTTCAATGTGTAAGTGACCCTAAAGGCATTAGGGGGAAATCCTGGAGGTGGATAAGTACACTGGTTAGGGTGGAGACTTGTTCTCCCGGTCTGCGCAGTCCAAGAGTCGCCATTGGAATGCCTAAATGGCGTCTATGTGTAATGTGATGTGTATATGTCCTTCTTTGGTGGTTGGACTATGTGTCACGGCACCTAAAATGTGTAATGTGAAATGTGTAATGTGTATGTGTTCATGTGTAAATGTGTAAGTGAACAATGTGAATGTGTATGTGCAAAGTGTAACCATGTGAAAGAGGAAACTTGTGTAAAGAAAATGTGAAATTCTAAATGTGAGGATATGATATTGAAATCCATGTGAGACAAATCTGAAACCATGTGAAATCAGAAATCTTATATTGTTATCATCATGTTCATATGTGCAAAAATGTCTAGAATCCATGATAGGGATAATTGATGAGCACGGGTACAAAATAACATGATTGGTTGTTCACATGATATGTTTTAAGCAACATGGTAGCTCTCATGCGTAGGTTTACAGCATTAAATCATGTGAAACCAGCAACTTAAAGCATGTGAAAATGTCTATGTATATGCTTAAGAACATGTAAAACTCATGCTAGTGTGTTTCTTTCATATATGCACAGTGTTCATGTTGGTAGTCTCATGTCTTGGTTCTTTAAAGACAAAATTTCATGAGTAAATTGAATAGAGAGCATGTGATAGGCAAAGTTTTATTCTTAGAAAGCTGAAAGCATGATCCATGTATTAAATGTAAAACTTCATGATAGGTTGAAACTTTCAAATGTCTAGCATGCCATGTGTTGAAAATTGTGAATGTGTATGTAGAAAACGCTATGACTATACGTTATGTTATGAGTAGTGTTGCTTGCTGAGTCTTTAGACTCACTCCTTGCTTCGGCGTACAGGTGTAGTTGGTGACGTGGCACCGTTGGAGGAGACAGTGGAGACGGACTCCGAGCGCGGAGATTAGACTTGGAGTTATTTGTGACTTGTGTATTTCATAGTATGTAATTTTGAACGTTGTATATAGAGTATCATGAAAGGAATGTATAAGTGTGGACATTATGTATTTCTATTTCAGCAATTTAAATTATGTGACTTTTAGTTCTTTATTGTTAATTGCAAACTTCATGTATGTTAAATGTGGATGATGAATGAATGGAGACAGTTGTCTTTTACTTCCGCTACTCTGTTGTATATTCGCGTGTATCTCAATTGTATGTATCGTTTGGGTAAATGTCCCACTGTGAGGACTCTCGCTATACCGACGTGGGTTGGTATAACCGTACCGGTATAATGAGGGCCGTCACACTAATGTCGCATATGATGTTGAAAAGTATGGAATTAGCAAACTAGCTCAGTAGGATTTATATCTCATTGTGCGAGCAATGATATAAGTGATAGCAATTTAGAACTAGACAGACACGATTAACTAGATATGCATGAACGATAAATCCATATGAACACGATACATGAACAAGATAGGTTGAACGATAGGAATTGAACAAGATCTAGATTAATGAACGAGCAAGAACTATCAATGGAGCAATATGAGCAAGCACATAAGTTATCACTTAATTTCAAGAACGCAAGATGTCATTAGTTTGCAATAACACAAGATGTCACTTATTTGCAAGTATGCAAGATGGCCATATCACGCAAGCAAGCACACACGAGCACGAACGTTTATCACTTAACACTTAATCAGGCACAAAGACGCTAGTGTGCACTAAGGATCTATGCCACCTTGGAATGCACCCTAGACACGTGTATATGATTATTGTATCTAGCATTCAATACAAACTACTTTTCCAACGCAAATGCAACACCAGTCATCTATACCCCATGGTTACAGTATATTTATGACTCTCCGTCATTGGGGCTAGACTGGAGCCCTTGACACTCGCCGTATCTCCGGTCCGATCAGCTCTCACGAATTTCAAATGTTGATACCCACAGTCATTCATGGTCAATAACATGAGTTTCAAGAAGTATATAGTTCTATATCACGTTCATGATGATTCAAGGAAACATGTAGTAACCCGGAAAAATTCGTATTTAAAAATTTGAAATAATAAATTTCTATAAAAACAGAATAATAGAAGATACGTACCATTATCGTATGTGCAAGAACACATCTAAAATTTTGTAAAAATTGTAAATCAACTCCAAATATTATCCCTAAGTGTTCCACGAACAAATTCATGCAACGAAAAATCCAATTGGCCAAACGTACGTCACAATGTGATTAATTATCCAAATTAGGAAACTAAGTCGGAAAACTGTTAACATGGAAAAATAACACACCCATAAATTAAACGAACATGTCGAAGAGATTTCCAACATCATGAAATGAATAACCATTATCGGGTTTGGACCAATGGACCTCTCATAGCCCATGAATAAATTCAAATAAGAAAATGCAATAAAATTCATAACTCTATTATTCCCTAATTAAAAAGGGAAAAACCTATAAGATAAATTCCAATAAATAATGGGCTTGGTTAAATTGACTCATTAGAATTAGTGGTCCAAAATAAGGATTTTAAAAAAGAAAATAATGGGAAATTCCTAAATTCGCAACTTAAATATTACTTAAATAGAAAAGAAACATTTAATGCATTAAATAAGCAATTTGAGATGGAATTGGATTCTTAAACCTACCCCATATGGTTTAGCACGAATTTAGACCTCACCTAACCCAAATAGAAGTGGGAAAGCAAGGAAGGAAAGAAAGAGTTAGGAAATCTCGTAATTAAGAGAAATTTGAGTAGTAGTAGGAATAGGAACCCTTACGCTTAAATACTCTCTTACTCTCCATGGCCGGCCCTGAAACTTTGCTGGGGCTTGCTGGATGTGGAGAGAAGGCCAAGAAGAGGAGAATTCGTGGGGAGAAGGCTCTCTCAACATCTTCCTTTGTTCTTCAAGTTCTAGCCCTAGAAGAGTAAAACAACTAAAGGTAGCATCACTTACGAGCAAAACTCAATAAATCTATCTGTTTAGATTTCCATACATCAGGAACAAAAGCCCTTTGTGTTTCACTCTTTTTCATCGAGCCAATCTTTTGATCTCTATTTTTGAAATTCTGCAAATATGATGAACCCAACCCTTCTTCTTTATTCTTGATCTTCATGTATACTCAACCTCGTGCTCTCAAATTTTAACTAGAGTTACTGATGGATGTTAGGCATATTTTTTCCCCTAAAAGCCCTAATTTTTATCCATCCTTTGTCACGAATTAAATCTTGCATGATTTCGACAATGTACTATTGCAGTTTAACCTTGATTTTGTGTTACAAGTTCCATACCTCTTTGTGAAGTCGTTTTTAGACCAAGTGTTCAACAGAGAACTTGTATCTCATGCGTCTACTTTCATTTGGCACTGGTTTCCCCAATTTTTGTTGATTTAGTGAGAGTATTAGTCCGAACATTACCACTTGTCAGATTCACATAGTCAGTCACAATACATTTTTTTACCTAGTCAAATGACCTTTGTTTCTCAATTATTTCCTACTGTACAAAGTATTGGAAGTAATCTAACTAACAAAGATGTTTTCACTCGATTTGGATCACCCTAGAATTTGTTTTGATTTTTCAAACCCACAGCTGTCAAACCCAATCCAAGTCGGAGTTGGAAATAGGTAGAAAAAGCAACCCAAACGTCATTTTCAGGTAGCGACAGGTCGACACGTCGCTACCATAAAGCGACAACATCATGGTCGCGACCCATACCAAAAATCAGGCCGTTTCGTGGTCTTTTTCAGAAGGCGACAAGATCATGTCGCCTTCATGTTCTGAAGGCGACAGGCACTGTGTCGCCTTCTGCCTATGTCCACTTAATCGGCCATAACTTTTTCTATAGACCTCGGATTGACGAGCCGTTTTCTTTGCTGGATTCCTCATTCAAAGGGATTCAATTTGGTATATTCATGTGTGAGATTTGAATGAAAAATCAATGCGTTATGACCTTAGGAAGTGAAGGGATGGGATTGCATTTGCCTTCCAAAAGGCATACATCTTGGTTTCCGTCGTTTTGTGTCGTTCTTTGCATGTGTGAGTTTGATCTCTTCTAAGAAGGTTCTAGAAAGTATTAACATGCATTTTTCAACCCATATCAAAGTTAAAACATGTTTACATAATTTTTAATTGATTTTAAGTTCATGATCATGCTCTCTACTTGCCGATTATCCACTTCTTGCCTTGTTATCAAACTTGCTAAAAACACATTATATAAAATGGAGTCATATTGAATGATTTAAAATGTAATAACACGACATCTTTCTATCTATGATTTCTCTCACACATTCACACACTTGAACCATCCAATTATGGCTTGACTTGGCACAAAATATCTCATAATGTATCTGGTTAATTTATTGCAATAATGTACATTAAATTGCTCTATTTTAAATGAACTTGTCTTGTTTCTCGCGTTGTTTGGGAATACCATTACCGACGCTCCACTATTCTAGAATTCCTCTAGAATGTCAGGCACTTGTTTCTATATACACACTTTCCTTTACTTGGACAAACTCTCCGTCGGATATTCCTTCTGCCGACTAGTGAATCCTTGTTCAAGACCTTCGTAAGTCTCCTCTGTCCATGGATTCCCACATGGTCGACGAGCCGGTTGTACCCTAACACCTATGATACTCTTTAGGGATCAACATGATCCAAACGGTATTAGAGTTCATTCTTATCTTGAATCACGCCGGACCTCTAAACCTGTACATAACATGCCAGCGGAAAGGTAGTGAATTCCACCTGACTGCCAACACCCTACACGCGTGTTGTGCAACTGTTACTATCAATCGATACTCGACGTTTCTTGTGCAATGACCATAAGATCTCATCTATACTCTACTCGCTCGTCTATTCACATTCACTCTACTATCTCGTCTCTCTCGTCTATTCATCTAGTACTCTCTTGGTACTCTTTGAGCTGTGTGACTCCTACTGTTTTGTACTGTTCATGACTGTCTAGCGCTATAATATGGGTCTTGTGACTCTACTGTATCCAATGCATACTGTGTAGGGCATGGAGAGTGTCCGAGGGGCTCTAATCTAGTCCTGGGGGCAGAGAGCCATTCGAAAATACCTGTAGGGGCAATAGACGGTGTTCTGCATTGCACCGGTTCTAACTATACTGTATTGGCTAGACATCTGACTATTATCCTTTTAGTCTGAGGAGTTCAGACGTACTGTGATATTAATGTGCTATCACAAACGGTTATACTATTAGTCTGAAGAGTTCAGACATACTGTGCGATTATTGTGCTATCGCAAACTATTACTAAACAACTATTGTCCTAGAAGTGACTATTGTCGTATTCTACTAGTCCACCATTGTGCAACCATACATGCTATCTCGTTACACGCTATCTCGTTACACGCTATCTTGTCATACGCTCTACTTGCTCTACTTGATACTTGCTATCTTGAGTTATTGCGTACTTTCGTGACTTAATCGCATTCAAGTGCTCTACTCTCCGTTGTCTAATGACAATAAAAGTGCTATACTCTCTCGGCTATCTACGGATACCAAAGTGCCATTACTATTTCGATGACAAAAGTTAATCAAAAGTGTTATACTATCTCGATTGATGAAAATCAATCAAAGTGCAATTTACTCTTTACATGACCAACTACTATCTCTCCTTGCTATACCTGTCGCTTGCTATTGCTTGCCATTGTCGCTACATGCTGTTGCGTTGTTATCGTTTCTATCGTGACTTGACTTTAATCATCGTGCTATACTTGATTTTTCTGCTATCTGAACCATGTTACTTATGCTATTACTTTCTCAACTTTACATGACTCGCTCTATCATTAGTTACTCTACCATTTAATGCATTAATTATTTAAAGCATGCTTGATCTTGAGATTTAAGTCCTACTGGGCGTTATCGCTCACCCTTCGTTATTTGTTATTGTGTCTCAGGTAACTCGGACAATGATGTTACACACACCAATGGGACATGACCCGAGTGATGAGTGACCCGAGTCAAGTCATGAAGTTCCCCTAGTACAATGGAGTCTAGTAGTTATTGCTTTAGATTTCTTTTCAATGTAATATGTCATTGAGCCTTATGTGTGGCTCTGAATTAGTGGTTGTAATAGTCTTAGTGATTTTATAATGAAATAAAGAGTTTATTCCAATTATTGTTTATTAGATGCTCTGATGTTCGCGAAAGTATGCGCAATTGTCGTTACCATACTTGTTGTTCACGTTCGGAAAGGGGGTGACAGTTGGTATCAGAGCCTAGGATGTCCTTATTAGGATATTTTAAGTCTAGGGATGTTCTAGGTGAACTGCCATAACCGTGTCTAAGTCAACCACCATACCTATGTGAGAGATTGGGTAAAGCTTGGGTTATGCTAGGAGTTTAACTATATGTATAAGTACCCTAAGTTTAAGAAGGAAATTAATAAGTATTATTGCTCGCAGGACTAGAGGAGATGGCTGGCGAGCATGCACCAATGCACGAATTACAACAGACCGTACAGGGTTAACTCAAGCCCTTAACAACATAATTCAAGCAGGAGCAAGAAATGGGGTAGGAGACTTATATGGGAACTTTCACGAATAAATCCCCCTAGGTTAATGGAACTCCGGATCCCGATGAAGCTGAAAATTGGGTGAAGGCAATGGAATGGATCTTTAGGGTTATGCAATGTTCAGAGCAGGAGAAAGTCCTTCTGGCAACCTTCCAGTTGGACCGCAATGCTAGAACCTGGTGGGAAGCTGCCAGTCGACAATTACCCAACATCAACATAGAGTGGGATAAATTTTTAGAACTCTTCAACACCAAATACTTTTCCGAGAGGATTCGTGAAGAAGGCAAATGAATTCGCCAATTTAAAACAACGAATGATGTCTGTAGCAGAATATGAAGTGCAATTTGAAAACTAGCACAGTACGCACCACATTTGGTGAGTACAGAGAAGATGAAGGCAAAGAGATTCCTAGAAGGGTTGAGACCTGTGTTCTGGGAAAAATGGCTCCACTAGACATTGAAGTATATTCAGTCATGGTATTGAGAGCTCAATTAGTAGAAGACACCGTGGAACTTCTTGAAAAGATTCATAGAAAGAAGGTGTTGAAAAGGGAACGTGCTACTCATTCCAATGATAATAAAGGAAGAAATACCATAGATAGCAAGAGAATGAAAGGGAAGTGAAGCAGAAGGAATTCTGTAAATTTTGTAAGAAACCAGGGCATCAATTGATAACTGTTGGAAGAAATTGGGCAGATGCTTGCAATGTGGAAGTCAACAACATCGAGTCATCGATTGTCCAACAAAAGAACCAAACTTCACGCCAAGGACGATTACAAGCCCTTGTGGATATAATCATACCAATGAAGGTGGACAAGGTATCATCACTAAACCTTAGATAAGTTCATATTATTTTCACGATAGCAAAACCCTAAGTGGGGGATGATGGATTGAAATATTTAGAATAAATTGCTATAGTTGTATCATATCATATGAATTTGGGGACCAAATTCTTGTTAAGTGGGGGAGGATGTAGTAACCCGAAATTTCGTATTTAAAAATTTGAAATAAAATTTCTATAAAAATAGATAATAGAAGATACGTACCATTATCGTATGTGCAAGAACACATCTAAAAATTTCGTAAAAATTGTAAATCAACTCCAAATATTATCCCTAAGTGTTCCACGAATGAATTCATGCAACGAAAAATCAATTGGCAAATGTACGTCACAATGTGACTAATTATCCAAATTAGGAAACTAAGTCGGAAAACCGTTAACATGGAAAAATAACACACCCATAAATTAAACGAACATGTCGAAGAGATTTCCAACATCATGAAATGAATAACCATTATCGGGTTTGGACCAATGGACCTCTCATAGCCCATGAATAAATTCAAATAAGAAAATGCAATAAAATTCATAACTCTATTATTCCCTAATTAAAAGGGAAAAACCTATAAGATAAATTCCAATAAATAATGGGCTTGGTTAAATGACCCATTAGAATTTAGTGGTCCAAAATAAGGATTAAAAAGAAGAATAATGGGAAAATTCCCTAAATTCGCAACTTAAATATTACTTAAATAGAAAAGAGACATTTAATGCATTAAATAAGCAATTTGAGATGGAATTGGATTCCTAAACCTACCCCATATGGTTTAGCACGAATTTAGACCTCAACCAACCCAAATAGAAGTTGGAAAGCAAGGAAGGAAAGAAGAGTTAGGAAATCTCGTAATTAAAGAGAAATTTGAGTAGTAGTAGGAATAGGAACCCTTACTAGCTTAAATACTCTCTTAACTCTCCATGGCCGGCCCTGAAACTTTGCTGGGGCTTGCTGGACGTGGAGAGAAGGCCAAGGAGGAGGAGAATTCGTGGGGAGAAGGCTCTCTCAAGCATCTTCCTTTGTTCTTCAAGTTCTAGCCCTAGAAGAGTAAAACGACTAAAGGTAGGCATTCTCACGAGCAAAACTCAATTAAATCCATATGTAGATTGTTCCATACATCAGGAACAAAAGCCCTCTTGTTTCACTCTTTTTCATCGAGCCAATCTTTTGATCTCTATTTTTGAAATTCTGCAAATATGATGAACCGACCCTTCTTCTTTATTCTTGATCTCCATGTATACTCAACCTCGTGCTCTCAAATTTTAACTAGAGTTACTGATGGATGTTAGGCATCTTTTGCCCCTAAAAGCCCTAATTTTTATCCATCCTTTGTCACGAATTAAATCTTGCATGATTTCGACATTGTACTGTTGCGGTTTAACCTTGATTGTGTTACAAGTTCCATACCTCTTTGTGGAGTCGTTTTTAGACCAAGTGTTCAACAGAGAACTTGTTACCTCATGAGTCTACTTTCATTTGGCCCCATTCTTTGTTGACTGTAGTGAGAGTATTAGTCCGAACATTACCACTATGTCAGATTCACATAGTCAGTCACAATACATTTTATTACCTAGTCAAACGACCTTTGTTCTCAATTATTGCTACTGTACAAAGTATTGGAAGTAATCTAACTAACAAAGGTGGTTTCACTCGATTTGGATCACCCTAGCATTTGTTTTGATTTTTCAAACCCACGTCAAACCCAATCCAAGTCGGAGTTGGAAATAGGTAGAAAAAGCAACCCAAACGTCATTTTCAGGTAGCGACAGGTCGACACGTCGCTACCATAACGCGACAACATCATGGTCGTGACCCATACCAAAAATCAGGCCATTTCGTGGTCTTTTTCAGAAGGCGACAAGATTGTGGTCGCCTTCATGTTCTGAAGGCGACAGGCACTGTGTCGCCTTCTGCCTATGTCCACTTAATCGGCCATAACTTTTTCTATAGACCTCGGATTGACGAGCCGTTTTCTTTGCTGGATTCCTCATTCAAAGGGCTTCAATTTGGTATATTCATGTGTGAGATTTGAATGAAAAATCAATGAGTTATGACCTTAGGAAGTGAAGGGATGGGATTGCATTTGCCTTCTAAAAGGCATACATCTTGGTTTCCGTCGTTTTGTGTCGTTCTTTGCATGTGTGAGTTTGATCTCTTCTAAGAAGGTTCTAGAAAGTCTTAACATGCATTTTCAACCCATATCAAAGTTAAAACATGTTTACATAATTTTTAATTGATTTTAAGTTCATGATCATGCTCTCTACTTGCCGATTATCCACTTCTTGCCTTGTTATCAAACTTGCTAAAAACACATGTTATAAAATGGAGTCATTTGAATGATTTAAAATGTAATAACACGACATCTTTCTATCTATGATTTCTCTCACACGTTCACACACTTGAACCATCCAATTATGGCTTGACTTGGCACAAAATATCTCATAATATCTGGTTAATTTATTGCAATAATGTACATTAAATTGCTCTATTTTAAATGAACTTGTCTTCGTTTCTCGCATTGTTTGGGAATACCGTTACCGACGCTCCACTGTTCTAGAATTCCTCTAGAACGTCGGGCACTTGTTTCTATATACACACTTTCTTGACTTGGACGAACTCTCCGTCGGATATTCCTTCTGCCGACTAGTGAATCCTTGTTCAAGACCTCGTAAGTCTCCTCTGTCCATGGATTCCCACATGGTCGACGAGCCGGTTGTACCCTAACACCTATGATACCCTTTAGGGATCAACATGATCCAAGGCTATTAGAAGTTCGCTCTTATCTTGAATCACGCCGGACCTCTGGACCTGTACATAACATGGCCAGCGGAAGGTAGTGAATTCCACCTGACTGCCAACACCCTACACGCGTGTTGTGCAACTGTTACTATCACTCGTTACTCGACGTTTCTTGTGCAATGACCATAAGATCTCATCTATACTCTACTCGCTCGTCTATTCACATTCACTCTACTATCTCGTCTCTCTCGTCTATTCATCTAGTACTCTCTTGGTACTCTTTGAGCTGTGTGGCTCCTACTGTTTTGTACTGTTCATGACTGTCTAGCGCTATAATATGGTCTTGTGACTCTACTGTATCCATGCATACTGTGCAGGGGCAGAGAGTGTCCGAGGGGCTCCAATCTAGTCCTGGGGGCAGAGAGCCACCGAAAATACCTGCAGGGGCTATAGACGGTGTTCTGCATTGCACCGGTTCTGACTATACTGTATTGGCTAGACATCTGACTATATCCTTTTAGTCTGAGGAGTTCAGACGTACTGTGATATTACTGTGCTATCACAAACGGTTATACTATTAGTCTGAAGAGTTCAGACATACTGTGCGATTATTGTGCTATCGCAGACTGTTACTAACGACTACTGTCCTAGAAGTGACTATTGCCGTATTCTACTAGTGCACCGTTGTGCAACCATACATGCTATCTCGTTACACGCTATCTCGTTACACGCTATCTTGTCATACGCTCTACTTGCTCTACTTGATACTTGCTATCTTGAGTTATTACGTACTATCGTGACTAAATCGCATTCAAAGTGCTCTACTCTCTCGTTGTCTAATGACAATAAAAGTGCTATACTCTCTCGGCTATCTACGGATAACCAAAGTGCCATTACTATTTCGATTGAAAAAAGTTAATCAAAAGTGCTATACTATCCGATTGATGATGAAAATCAATCAAAGTGCAATTTACTCTTTACATGACCAACTACTATCTCTCCTTGCTATACTGTCGCTTGCTATTGCTTGCCATTGTCGCTACATGCTGTTGCGTTGTTATCGTTTCTATCGTGACTTGACTTTAATCATCGTGCTATACTTGATTTTTCTGCTATCTGAACCATGTTACTTGTGCTATTACTTTCTCAACTTTACATGACTCGCTCTATCATTAGTTACTCTGCCATTTAATGCATTAATTATTTAAAGCATGCTTGATCCTGAGATTTAAGTCCTACTGGGCGTTATCGCTCACCCTTCGTTATTTGTTATTGTGTCTCAGGTAAGCTCGACAATGATGTACACACACCAATGGACATGACCCGAGTGATGAGTGACCCGGAGTCAAGTCATGAAGTTCCCCTAGTACAATGGAGTCTAGTAGTTATTGCTTTAGATTTCTTTTCAATGTAATGATGTCATTGAGCCTTATGTGTGGCTCTGAATTAGTGGTTGTAATAGTCTTAGTGATTTTATAATGAAATAAAGAGTTTATTCCAATTATTGTTTATTAGATGCTCTGTGTTTCGCAAAAGTATGCGCAATTGTCGTTACCATACTCGTTGTTCACGTTCTCCTCCGATTTATTCCGCTGCTAAATTGGAGGGGCATGACAAACAGTCATGTGAACATGATTTTTCAGATAACAATAGTCGAGAGAGAATTTTGGAAGCATAATGGCATAGCTTACACTTTAGTTAACTCTTTACATTAACGGCTTGAGTCCTGATTATAAATCCACACATACGAGAACAAGACTGAAAGGAAGTGCAACGCTATCTCCAGGGAACTTTAATGGTACAACCAACTCGATCTGAGAATGACCGATCGAGAATTTTCAATCCCCCAAGAAGGGGCTGCCTATTCGTGAAAGTGTAGTGTAGAATGTGTCTCAATCCACAATCCATCGGTGTAAAGCAAGCGGAAAGCAAGTAACATGATGACACAATACTGAACATGCACTTATCTCAGCATGATTTACAGTGTTTTACGATGACATTCATTCACTTTGATAAGGTAGAGCAGTGAGATGAACGATCAATCATAGCAAGAAGAGATCAAACAATTTAAGAACAAATAAATTAAGCTTCCAGGTTGTTTGACTTTCTCATGGGTTAACAGGCTTTAAGCCACTGGACAAACTATGTAATGTACACTAAAACCATAAC
The DNA here is from genome assembly GCA_014218235.1 of Colocasia esculenta. Classification (NCBI taxonomy): domain Eukaryota; kingdom Viridiplantae; phylum Streptophyta; class Magnoliopsida; order Alismatales; family Araceae; genus Colocasia; species Colocasia esculenta. The sequence continues at coordinate 115,941,459 of CM024760.1, read as the reverse complement.
ATGCAAGAATAACACTTCATATTGTAAAAATAGGTCTCAGGTTGGCCTCTAAATCACGACGAGTTCAGTTGTCACACTTAAGAAGACGTACACGGTTAAAAAATACAAGTACACTGTGAGACAGGAAATGTGACGGACCTTTCTGTCGCCTTCATGTCACGACAGGTCGATATGTCGCGATGGTCTTTAAAACGCGACCGCCTTGTCAGTCGCCTTCATAACGCGACAGACAACGGTCGCGACAACCCTGAATCGTAACAGTTTGATACGTCACATTCAAGAGGTGTTTTCAAAGTCTGACTAAAAAAATTGTACGGAAAGGAAGGGTGGGACAACTGGTCAAATCGCGGCGGCAAGTCCCGTCGCGTTATAAACCGCACTGAAACCCACATGACACATAGTTCATATGTCAGAACGGTCGAGTCAAACATAATAATCGCGACGGGAGGTTCGGTCACCTTTCAAGTGAACGCGGCGGGGTAGTACGTCGCATTCATGCAATGAAGAACGCGACATCTGGAGTGGTGCCGCATTGATGGGTCTTGCCCGAAAATAGTAAAAACGGGACCACCATGCATGCAACGCTTATAACTCGAGATCTAGGGCTCTCTAGACAAAACCATGAACATGAAAATTGTAGGGGATGATGAGTAGAAGAGAACTATGGTTTAGGTTGACCTAATTTGGTCTCGGGATGTGTGAAACCCGACATCAATGCTATAAGCCCTACACATGCGTGATGTTTGGAAAACGCTAATACTCTGTGCATGATTATGAAAATTGGGGAAACAAGTGCAAATGAAACTAGACTTGATGAACTTTCACATGGTATATGATTTATTCAAGTTTGGCCCAGAACACCTACCTTTGATTGATGCTAAGAAAGGTCTTCTGCAAATCGATGCAGAATGACAGTAGGGGAAGATGGCTCCAGTTGGGGGCGATCTCCTCCTCCTCTGGTGCTCAAGCAGTCCTCCTCACGACCCCAGCTAATGGTAAAATCGCCCCCAAGGGTCGTAGGAAGAATATTTAAGTGTTTAGGGTTGCTTAGTAGTCCTAATGTGTCTAGGAAAGAGAAATTCCAAGTTTTGGTTAAACCCCTTCTTAGTTTGAGGATTCTCATCCCAATTAGAGTGTGTGAGCTTTTTAGAAACCCCCTAGTATGGTTAGGCAGGAATTTGGGTTGCTATGTATGTCTGATTGCCTTAGATTTTGCCCTAATTACCCCTTTCTATTTTCTGCTCAAATAAGGTTAAGAATTTTGGGGATTTTTCTTGTTGGGTTTCTTGTTTTTTGGGCTGAGTGTTTGTTTGGCCCAACAATTATCCATTATTGGTCTTATCTTATTAGAAGACAAACCACTGGATTTATTTCATCTTAAGCTCGTCTTTCGCACATACAATAATGACACGTACGTTTTTAGTTTTTAGATTTATTGAATTTTTTATTTTCAATTATTTCTCATTTTCAAATTATTGAATTTTCGGGGTGCTACACCCCAAGTAGTTGTACTTTTTCTTGGACATGTAATAATGTATTGGGATAATATAAATTGTTGTAAATAAGTATAAATGCATGTACTTTCTTGTATATTATACTCTTGTGGTTGTCTTTTATATTCCTACTGGACGTGTTTGTGAGCTATCCCTTGAGAGACTTCAGTCCGATCGCTTGAAGCGAACTTGGATATGGAGCCTTATTGGGCATAAGTATCCAGGTTCATTACAGCTACTCTCATAGGACTGCACGTAAACATAAGGTGAACTTGATAGTGTTTTTTGGTAAATAAGTTCATTGAATTGATCTGAAATGAATCACTGGATGGCAATATTACCTAACTGTCAACCAGTTGGATTCATCATCACAGGGGCATGGTTGGTCCTTTGACTTGAGACACCAAGGACACCTTGTCAGTAGACTTCTGAGTTTTAACCTTAGCTTATAGATCTCTAGCTATGAGGTCTTAATTAGTTATGTGATCGGGTCCAGTGGAATACCTTTGAAGGTGATTGTGTGATTACTACGTGATCATTCGCTCTTGGTAATTGAGAGATTAAGCTTTAAGGAGAGATGCCTGGGAGTCCCTTGTCAGAGCAAGACAACAGATCAGAAAAGGGGTTTCTCGATAATATTCTGTGGCGTCTTATCCAAGTGAGTGGGCATGTTAGAGTTTAACATTTAATTATACCCTTAAGTGTACTTGAGAGTATTGCACGAGGTGAGGACTATAGTCATGTGCTAATTGTTGATGGAAGGGTTCCTAAGTTGGTTGCCGAAACTAATTGTCTTACAAGATCATGTGGATTTGCTTGGCATCCAACTTCATCAGAAGCCCGGTCAATTATCATGAGAAGATAATTTGATGAAGTAATTATTTAATATGAGATATTAAATAAATTACTTTAAGCCAATGAGGGGTTTTAAGATTATTGGGCTGGAAATGGACTTGCACTAGTGGCCCTAGAGCATATACGTTCCTGGTTGATGGATATTACGTAGTGCCCTAGATCTTTTGTTAAATTGAATTATACAATTGTGTGTGTGTTTTCTGTATCTAACATTGAACTGTAAATTTGATGAACTTGACGTCAAGCTTTACTGACGTTGACTACAGTTGACGGCATAATCGATTGCCATCTATTGTCTGTTAACGACAGGAGAATGTGCTGTTTATATTTCTAGAATATTTGGTTTTTCGGGCAAATCTTGACGGCAAGATCGATGGACGTCTATTTCATGGTCGACAAACAACTATGTTGATGTTAACCTGACTTGCCAGTTTTGTTGTTTCCATTCCAGGAGAAAAGATAGGCCGTTTTCATGGCATTTAATCAATGGATCAGGGCGTTTTTGGTTCAAGGGTCAGGATTGAAGCTTAGACAAACCATAGGAGTCCTCATAAGACCACGATTTGGCCTTTAGGAAAGAGTTTTTCCACTGTTTCGAAGGTGAGAAAAGAGGGCCGAAGGAGGAGTTGTTGTGCGGTGTTTCGTGCAAACTGAAGCAATCTGAACAGAGGAGGACTTGAAGGACGAATGCAGAAGGTTCTTCCAAGCGTGGTTGGTGTTCTGGAGGATGGATCGAGCGATTGAAGACGATGGAAGAGACTGCCTTGTAACGAAGGGGGCGTCCTCCAACTATTTCCTCGTGACTCCAGAGGAGGGTTAAGGGCAAGTAACATGGGGGAAATGGTTTAGGATAGTAGATTCTATAGATTTATCTTTTTATGGATTTTTAAACCCATGCATAAAAGAGTAGGAAGGGGTTAAAGTTCTGTTATTTCATGTGGTGGTTTCTGGGTTTTCTAGCTGGATGAACTAAACGTCAACACGACTGCCGTTATTTCATGTAAACAGTCAAGCTTTTTGGACGGTCTATATATATATATATTAACGGCGCTATGTGCTGCCGTCAACTGATATTAACAACTGGGTATGTGACGTTAACCTATGTAAACGACAGCATACTTTGTCGTTAAGTTCATCAGTGTTGTTTTCTGCAAAAATCTGATATTATTTATACACTGTGATCTATGCATGTGTAGGGTTTTTTTTTTTGTTAGGCTCGGTTATGTATAAATCTTACTGTTATGCAGCAGGAGAGTCATGGCAATAATGTGATGGATTATGTATAGTTATTTTAAAGAATGAAATAGTTATAAGCTAATCCATGTCATGATGTTATAATTGTGAGTTGTACTGACTCTTAGATGGAATCACAGACCCATATGTTCAGATTTTACACAATAAGTGTATGATTCATGTACATTATGTGTCATTTTAATTAGCACAAGTTTATGAAAATAATCCTAAGAATTAATACTGAACTCAGAAAATTGTGAAAATTTATATGTGTGATGCACGACTAGGAATAGAATTTTTGTTAAATTTTTAGAATTTTTGAAACACTGTACATACTGATATGATTTTCTGAATGATAAAAGTGTACATGAAAAATCAATAGGTGGGAAGCAAGAGACATGAATGTTGAATTTTGAGGAAATCAATAAAAGTAGTATCATGATAGGTTGATGTTATATAGTAGAATTATGATTTCAGAACAAAGGAAATGTGTGTGTGAAATTTTACATTTGTTGTGTGTGAAATTTTACATTTGTTGTCTTGCTAGTATGCACGATTTTATGAAAAAGCATGATATAGTTCATAATTGCATGAAAACATGTTATTAGATTTCTGAAATGGTATGGCCAATAAGACATTGCTATTATAGAGATGCCTACATGGAACTACTCCATAGAATGCCCCTATGGTAATGGTTCACCTACATGAAATTGACTATATGAATCCGTGGGCAATGCATTGAAATCCTAGAAGTAGACATGTTCTACTGGTTAAGGTGGGAAGGACTTTCCTCGGTATTGCGCAATAACCAAGACTTTATCACTATTTTGCCTAGGTGATAAGTGAATGTTACACTCTACATGATCTCTATTAATAGTGGGGCTATGTCTTGGCAATTATAACTACATGCTACATGATATTGACTACATACTATATGATATTGAATACATGCTACATGACCATGACTATATGCTACATGACATAACTACATGTTACAAGATTTTGTCTATATGTCATCCACATGATATTGTTTAAATGATGAAATCCACATGTTGTATGAATTGTCTTACTCTACATGATAAGTAACCAACTATGTAAAGAATGATTGCCAAATGAATTAGAGTATGTTGATAGGTAAGAGCTATATGGTATAAGGATAAGTAATTGGATATGCTATCATATTTTAAAATTTAGTGATGATAAATCTGAATTGCCCTTCCTTGTTGCTTGCTGGGTCTAGTAGACTCACACTTGATTAACATTTCAGGAGGAGGTGAGGACACCGAGGAGTTAGTCCATTCTGACTCTGAGCGTGAGGACGTGGAGGCTTAGTTCTTTACATTGAGAGTTTATTTGAGAGACTATGTATGTGAGAATAAATTATATTTCGAACATTATGTTGTTTCTAGACTTGTAAACTGTTATTACTTTGGACTATTGTAGTTCTTCTTTTATGCTTTAGACTTGTATTTGAATACAATGTTGATTGAAAAGTAAATTCATATTCCATTGCAAACTTGTTGGGATTATTGTCATTGTGTATATCTCAATCTGAACCGATAAAGGTTGGATGTTTCCACTGTAACAACCCACTATTAGATCTGATGTGAGTTGGTACACTGTACGGGTCTAAGAGGGGCGTTACATATTAAGTTGGCATTTATATTCATTTGGGGAATTTTATGAAAAGTCACATGGATTAATATAAAATATGTCAAAGAGAAAACTTAGGCCAAGCTCCAAGGGTTTTCTAAAGCCTAGCGCCAACCCTCCTCCCTTTCCTCTCTCTGGTTGTCCCTCTCTTTCTCTTGTGCCCCACTCGTTATGATGATTTAGAAGAAGTATTTAATGAGTTATATGGAAAATATAAATATATGACTAAACAATTAAAGATATTAAAGAACACTTGCATGTTTAGAGAACACCACTCAGACATAAAATCTAAAATTGAACAATTGAAAAAATAAATTGAAGAACTAAAACCTTAAATAATTTGTTATGTGAAGATTAAAAAAATGAACAATAAAATTGAAAGCTTAAAAAATAATAACTCTGAAGAGCTAAAGGAAGAAATAAAGTTTCTAACAAAAGAAAAGACTATCTAAAAGACACTCTAGATAAACTAACTAATGGCAAATCATCTCTAAAACCAAAAGGAGCAAGAAGAAGTGGTAAAAAAGAAGTATAATGTAGGCTACCACCAACCTGAAAATGAGGAAGAAAAAAATAATCTATCTAACAATATCCTATACCAAAATTTTTACCCGAAGGTATTCAGCAAGGATTAATCATATGAACGCGACGCTCAAACCCGTCATGACAAGGTGGTCACTAATCAGTTCCATGATCAGCAATTGATAGCCATTGATCGATTGTCATTAACGCGTCGCCATAGGATGTCACGATATGAATGTGTTACCAAGTCGTCGCCTTAGGCCAATGATTATCTTGGTCTGATCTCACCAATCGATATGAACTCATCGCCCCAGGCCGTCGCGTTAAGGATTGATGGTTGAAACCTAGAAAATTGATAGAATGAGACTCTGAAGTGATATTTGGATGAGGTAAGCTGAGGATTGAACTTATGAGCTCAAGAATTGGCCAACAAATGGGCTCAAGATTTATCTTTTTCTGCCAGTTTATCTTCCTCTCTTTGTGGTGTTTCTCAGGTCTTTTAAGCAAACGATTAAAACAGCATGGGGAAGCTCCAATTGAGTGGCATTAAATCCATTTGTTGTTCTTCATTTGAAGCTGAAGGTGGTTAGATCAGCTCTTCGCATCTGGAACAAGATTACCTTTGGCAATATTAATGATAATTTAAAATTTCATGAAGATCAGGCCAGGGCCATGCAAGAGGCATTTGATGTAGATCCTTCTCCGGGAAATCGTTCTGCCTTGGGGCTGCAAAATGCAACTTAAGGAAAGCCATTAATTGTGTTGAACTCTTCTTGGCTCAAAAAACTAGTATGCAAGGGTTAGACAATGGTGATAAGAACACAACTTTCTATCATGTTGTGGTTTAAAGGGAAAGGAGGCGAAAATACTATTCACAGACTTCAAGTGGCGGGTTCCTGGACTGAGAACCAGGACGTTCTTAAGCAGGAGGCGGCTAATTTTTTTGGTTCTCTCCTTCAATCTCTACTCATGTTATTGATGAATCTCTTCTCAAGTCATCCCCACTTTGATCACTGAAGATCGGAATTGTGTCTTACTGTTGTACCCACTGATGATATTAAAGCGGCGGTTTAGAGTTTGAATGCTAACAGTGCACCTGGTCCAGATGGTTTCACTGGCCATTTTTTCATTTCCTGCTGGGATATTATTCAATATGATGTTGTGAATGCGTGGTTCTAAGCTTCTTCCACGGTTTTCCTATGCCAAGAGGGGTGACTTCTATCTTGATTGCATTGATTCCTAAGACTGATATCCTATTTCTTTTGGGGATTATATAGACTGGCGAGCTTATGTAATTTCTATACAAAATTGTTTCTAGAATTATTTGTGATAGATTGATCAACATTCTCCCTCACATTATTTCTGAGGAACAAGGGGCTTTTGTTAAAGGTAGGTGATTCTTGATAATATTTCCCTTGCTAGAAAATGATCAGGATATAATAGAAAGGTTAGAGGTCACAATGTTCTGTTTAAGCTGAACATCAGAAAAACTTATGATAGTTTAGAGTGGGACTTTCTCTTTATGGTGATGAAAAATTTGGTTTCTCCCACAGATTTATTTCTTACATTAGTTTGTTGATAAGTAATTGTTGGTTTTCTGTTTTGTTCAATGATCACCTACTAGTTATTTTCACTCTACCGGGGGCTTAGACAAGGTGATCCCATTGCCCCAACTTTTTTATAATCATGGAAGAAGCTCTCAGTAGAGGTATAAAAAACATGGTTCTTACGGGTTATCTCCATCCTTATGCTGGGTCCAAGAGCTATCCAGCCGATTTTCCATCTCCTGTATGCTGATGATACCTCATTTTTCTTAATGGGGGGGTCCATAATGTTAAAAGATTGATGGACTTTCTTAACAGGTATTCCTCTTCCTCAGGGCAGCATATAAACTCTGCCAAGAGCAGCTTCATGATAACTGACAAAGCTACTGCTCAAGCGGTCAACAGAATAAAGATGGTGACTGGTTTAAAAGGCAAAGCGGTCCTCTTCTTTACCTTGGTGTCCCCTTGCGTCTTGGTAGGGTGCTTGCTTCTGATTCGCCCCTCTCATTCAGAAAATAAATTGTAAGCTTGCATCCGGAAGCCTAGATTAATCTCTCAAGCTGGGAGAGTCACACTCATCAATTCGGTTCTTGCATCTATACCGGTTTATCTAGCTGCTTCTTCATCCATTCCGGTCAGTATCATGAACTATATTGACAAAACTTGTGCTGCATTTTTTTTGGAATAGCTTTGATGGTTTGAGGCGTCGTCACTGGGTTGCATGGTCAACCATCCAACGTCCCATGGTTGAGGGGTTTAGGAGTTCGTAGTATTAAGAAGGTGCAAATTGCTCTAGCTATGAAGTCTATCTGGAATATTATCATGGTTCATCCTTCTGGCATTGTATGCAAGGAGACGGTATATGTCTGGCAAGTATGATGGACGAAATGGGTCTTCCTTCTAAAATATGGACTATTGCTCAGCAGCTTGTTCATGACAATACTAGATGGATTCATGGGAATGGGAAGGACTTGACATTTTATCGGATGCTTGGCTGGGGGATAGGCCTCTTGTTGAATCGCTGGTTACACCTTATGAATGGGGCAGTGTTACTGTTAACGAGGTCATCTCCAATCTTGATCACCCTATCAGGTCCCTTCTTCCTAATGGCATCCTCCAGGGGGTCTGCTGAATGGGATGATGATAAATGTGTTTGGATGCCATCTCAGGATGGGAATTTCTCTGTTAAGTCTGCCTACAATCTGGTTCGCTCTGTGGGTGTGAAGCGATACGCTTAAATAAAATTTGGCATAGTGCTTTTATAGAAGAGCTGCTTTGTTTTGTTGTAAGCTCCTCAACAGAGCGGTCCCTGTGGACAAAAGGATTGCTGAAAGTGGTATTCAAATGGTTTTTTGTTGCTCTTGCTGTCGATTTCCTAAAAATGAGGAGATTACATCATCTCTTCATTAGGGTGCGACCTGGCAGTTTCCCTGTGGAACTGGTTCTTACCACTCACTAATGATAAGGTGCACCTCCATAGTCACCATTACTATGAGAGTTTGGAGCTTTCTTTCTATTACTAATACTTCCTCTCCTATGGGTTTTATTTCTATTCACTGCCTCATTCTCATGCTTTGGAGATCTGGAAGGCGAGATGTGGGTTCAGATTTGAGAAGAAAAGGTACTCACCTGCTGCAGTGATTAATAACATCAAAAGTATGGTTGCACATTCCCTAGCTAACATTCAGTTTAAAGTGGTGTCATCATCTCAAGAGCTACAGGTCTTACAGCGATTTGGCTTCTCTCCTAACTGCTCTATTAGCAGTTCCATCTCATTCGCTGGATATCGCCTATCACCAAAATGTTTTGAATGTTGATGGAGCTAGCAGGGCAATCCAAGTGACTCTGGGGGAGGTGGTTGTCCGAGGTAGGAGGGGGATTGTTTTAGTGGCATTTACTCATTACTATGGTTCAGGGAACAGTATATGGTTGCTGAAGCTAGAGCTCTTTGTGATGGTCTCCGGTTGGCATTTCCTTGGGATTCAGATTGCTATGGTTAACTTGATTCTTTAGCACTGGTTAATTCCCTCAAATCTGGAAGAAGTCCTTCTTGGCAAGCTTATTGTTGGTGGCGTGAAGCTTACACTATGGTGCTAAAGAACAACCTAATGTATGGCCATGTTTATAGGGAGACTAATCAAGTGGTAGACGATTTAGCCAACTATGGTTGTTTGTCTAAGAAGAATTTAGTTTTTTTGGGGATCTAGCAATATTCCTCAATGTGTAAGGGCGCTCTAGTTTTGGATAAAGCTGGTCTATTCCATGTTAGATTATGTTGACTGGCTTTCCTCTTGTATTTTATATATATATATTTGGCCCAGGTTCTCTCTGATGGAGTGAGAACATTCTCCCTCTCTGAGGGAGGGTGCACTCTCCTAGACTAGAAACCTGAGGACCTCTTTAATCAAAAAAAAAAAAAAAAGAATGACCAACTTGGGGCACACTTAGAGAATATGAAATACGGTTCGACTCATAAGCCAGAAATCGGGTGTCTACAACATTGATACGCGATGTTTGTGTCCGTCGCGATTCTTACTATAGATAGACGGCGGCCTATTGTGGTGTCCATAACATTTGTATATGATCTTTGCATACAGGGCATTCCATAGGGCAGGGACCTCCTTCCCTCACTCCTAGATCCACACACCTTCTTTGTAGGGCGACCTCTACTTTGGGCATTCCATCTCATTGGACTAGGGGACCTTTACCAAGACCTCCGTAAGTCTCCCAACCTCGGGATTTCCTCACAGCGGACCGAGCTGGTTGTATCATTCCGAAGACCCGGGCTAGACATCGCATTACGTAGTGAGTTGTGATTTTAGTTGTACCCGAAGAAGCCAAATCCATCCAACTAAGATCTCATCTGAAGTGACACACCATTCTTTCAATCTATCTAATCAATTGTGAAACTCCTAAATTAGTGTAAGCTCATAACTTGTTTGAACTATATTGATTGATTCATATTCTTGTTCAACTTGTGTATTTGCTTGCCTTGTAAAAATGGACTCACATCATCATGCTTATTTTAGTGAGATTATGAGGATAGTTTAGATGGTCAATCTTTTGAATCTCATGTCCATCCATCTTACCACTGTGAGGGTCATACATCAACTTCCTATGGTTATGTGCGCACACCGCGCACAACTAATTTGATATTCCCTCACATTAAGTCCAATTAAAATCCAGAGAGAGCCTTCTCCCCACCATGATTCTAATGTGCAAAATGTCATGCATGCATTAGATCAGCTCACACCTCAACAACTTAATCTCATTCAATCTTTGGTTGAGGGTGCGACTCTTCCTCCCTCTCTTTCTCCTAAATGGCACCACCTTTGTTTATTCTGGTGACTTTGCCACCTCCTCCTGTACATCATTCATCTAGGACCCCTAGCCACTTTAGCTTCTGAGCTCCAGTCCATACGGACCAACCCTTGGGAAGGCCCACTTATTCACGGCCTCCCTCATGTACTCCCTCTAATTCCAAGCGGTAATCTACATCCATTCAATATGCTCTTCTCCATAAATTGAACATATGGAGAAAGAATTGAACCAGCTCTCTAACTCCACGAGTGACCCTGTTGCCACCTTGCCTACTCTTCCTAAATATTCATCCTTCGGAGATGCCAACGTACGGACTGTACAATGGCACGGGCAATCTTACATTCATATCAAAGAATTTCTCTATGAGTCATCTCGTTGGCAACATGACCCTCTTACACTAGCATATTATTTAGAAAATCTCTTGACGGCCCTGCACTTGAATGGTTCTACACTAAAGCCAAGAGAGGTAGAGGATTTCTGTGTCTCACAAGAAATTCCTTCAAAGATACAAGGACCGCATCAGCCCATCTCATTCCATCATGGATCTAGCATCTGAGAAGATGAGGTCTGACAAGAAATTTATCCAATTTGCTGACCGTTGGAGGTCAATGGCCACAAGATTGCAACATGTGCTCTCGGAGTTAGAGCAAATCAAAATTATCATTCCAAACTCAATTCCGAGGTTCAAGAACATCTTGACCATGAATAAACTTGATGCAATGGAAGAGCTCTATGAGCGGGGATGCTACATTCAAACACATTAATGGACTCCCCAATCATAGATTTATTCAAGCAAGGTCCGAGGTTCAACGGATCAGTGGACGCCATCCACCATCCACCTCACCAAACATCCACTTTGTTGAATTATGGGTCCAGCAACTCCCTTAGGGATTTGCTATTACTACATGCTGGCCCAGGATCGGGTGTGTGTAGTCGCATCAGTGCTTGACAGCCCAGTCTGCCGTACGGACTAACCGCCCTATGTGAAGCCCCTCATGTCTGTCCACCGCTTATGTGTGGGGTTCCGCACTGCCATAAAGGAAATACGGTCCGCCTTCATTACCATCTTGAGCTTTTGGTGCAACTGTTGGGGCTTGATCCAACAAGTGTGGTACAGAGCGAGGTTGCAGGCTCGAATCCCCTGAGTGTCGCTGGGGGGGATTTTGTTGGATTATGGGGTCAACAACTCCTTAGGGATTCGCTGTTACTACATGGGGCCCAGGATCGGATGTGTGTGTAGTCGCATCGGGCTTAACTGTCCAGCACCGCTTAGTGTGTGTTCTGCACTGCCATAAAGGAAATATGGTCTGCCTTCACTACTAGCTAGAGCTTTTGGTGCAATGGTTAGGGCTTGATCAACCACTCCACATATTCCCTCCATATACACCTCTTATTACAACATGCCTCCACTGGCGTCCATTATTCATCCTCCTCAGACAGTTCAACCTCCAATTGGCCAATCAAGCCCCTACAATTGAAGAAGCTCCTATCATAAATGTTGCATCTGCTCTGACACCCGTTGTCATACTTCCACCACAACAACAACCTCTATTACAACCTCCACCTCCACCATAGCTATTCCTCAGGCTAATGTTGTCAATTCCATGAAACCACTTGGTGTTACGACAAGAACTTCCGAGGTCATGTTTGTACACCATTTACCAATTCCCCCATCATACCACCCATTATGTTAAACCATATGCTCCCATTATTACAACTCTCATGTCAAACCTCCACTACAAATTATTCCCTCATTGTTAAACCTCCAATAACCCAAATCCCATCATTACACCTCCAACAACCCCAGTTCCCATCATCACACTTCCATCTATATTGACCATTGAACCTGAGCAAGCACTCCCTATCATACCCATAACCTCCACTAGCCATATGGCCTTCCACTCCATCCACTATATCCACCCCCATCCCGCAGAGGGAGTGCAAGCAACTGATGAGTGAAACGCGCGCATTGTTGATTGTGCATTTTCGTTGTCCAGAGTTCCTCGCACAAGTCAACATGCGCACTTCCTCTAAACGTCTCACAGAATTAAAATAGTAAAGGAACTAGCACAATGGTGAGAACAGGTCATATCCACGGAGAGGCAGAATAGAGCTCGAATTAACTACCTTGACTTGAAATCT
>CM024760.1:114328496-114728496 GCA_014218235.1 Colocasia esculenta | reverse complement strand
GAAAAAAGATATTGTGGAATTTATTGCAAAATGTTTGACATGTCAGAAAATTAAGGCAGAACACCAGAAACCTGTAGGAAAATTAAAACCACTTGAGATACCAGAGTGGAAATGGGATATCATTGGTATGGATTTTATTGTGGGATTACCCAAAACACGGAGTGGATTTGATGCTATTTGGGTAATCATTGACAGACTTACCCAATCAGCTCATTTCTCAGTAATAAAGACAAGATGGTCTGTTAATATTTTGGCAGCTCTATATATGAAGGAAATTATACGGTTGCATGGAATTCCAAAGAACATAGTTTCTGACCGAGATGCAAGATTTCTTCGCATTTTTGGAGAGAGTTGCAAGATGCTTTGGGAACTAAATTAAATTTAGTACTGCATTTCATCCTTAAACAGATGGGCAGACTGAATGGGTAAATCAAATTATTGAGGATATGTGCCGTGCTTGTGTATTAGAGTTCGGAAATGACTGGAACACTCACTTAGCTATTATGGAATTTGCATATAACAATAGCTACCAGTCCACTATTCAAATGGCACCTTTCGAAGCTTTATATGGTCGGCAGTGTAGATCACCATTATGTTGGGTCGAATTAAAAGAAACACATATTCTTGGACCTGAAATGATCCAAGAAATGACAGAAGACATCAAGTTAATACAAGAGCGGATGAAAGCTGCTCAAGACCGATAAAAAGTTATGCCGATCGACGTAGAAGGGAATTGAAATTTCAACAAGGGAACGTGTATTCTTAAAGTGTCAACCCGAAGAGGAATCAAAAGATTCGGTATTAAGGGAAATTGATCCAAGATACATTGGACCTTTTGAAATATTGAAGAGAGTTGGTGAAATGACATACCAACTGGCACTTCCACCGCAATTGTCCAATGTGCATGATATCTTTCATGTGTCAATGTTAGAAAGTATGTATATGATCCGGAACATATTATTGGATACCAAGATCTGGATGTACAAGGAAATCTGGCATATGAAGAAAGACCAGTACAGATCCTCGATCGAAAAATCAAGCAACTTCGGAACAAGGAAGTTCCCTTATTAAAGATTCAGTGGAATAAACGAGGACAGAAGAAGCAACATGGGAATTGGAAGATGCCATCAAGAACAAGTATCCAGAGTTGTTTACAGGTCAGTAACCACATCCTTGTGTAATAAATTTAGAGGACCAAATTTCTTTTAGTGGGGGAGAGTTGTAACACCCCAGAATTTTTATTTGTTAAAAAATATGAATAATAAAGTTATTCGACTTAAGCATTAGTCTTAAATTGAAATAATTGATATTTGTGTATGATTAGTATTAACTAACGTTACTCCAGTGTCGTACTTGAACGTGCGCGCTCCCACAGGGCGACACTGAAAAACTGTAACAAAAACAAAATCCGAGAACACCATAATTTCTAGAAAAATATGGAGATCTCAGAAATATAATATCCAAATTTTTCGATGTTCGGATTTTGAGATTAAGTCGACGTGACTATTTTTCGGGTGATTTTTCACCAGTATAAAATAAATTCCAAAAATTAAACTAAAATTACCATAATTTGTAAAACCATCACATTAGTCTATGTTGAAATTTTAGTACAAACGGACTTTGTTTGGACATGTTTACATAAAGTCTAATAGACCAGTTGAATTTTAGATTATTACGGGAGGAATTTTCCTTTGAATTATGGGCTGCCTACGTGGGAGGCATTGGGGAGGCCAGCGTACCTAGGGAGAAGGTAACACGTTAGTTACGATGTGCAACTTTCATGATTTGCATGAGATAGGTGTCTGTGGGTGGTAAAATGGTTTTACCCCCCAACACCTGTGAGCATGCGTGGCAGTGTGCATGAAGTGAGCTTGGGGTTATAAAACCCACTCCGTAAACAGCAAGGGAGCCTTTCCAACGCAAGCTTATTGGGTTTTCTCCTGTTCTTGCACCTTATTCAGCTCTTGTCCTTGGTTTTCTCTGCTACTACTGCCCTTACCTGGAGACAGTTGCTATTGCTGGAGTTGTTTCTTCTGCTGGTTTGGCTCCTAGCTGTTGGAATACGGTGTTGCTGCTTCCACCTGTGGAGTGTCTTTTGGCCAACACCCCATCAATTCTGTGGAAACTCTTCTCTTGCTGGGTGTAGGATCTTCATCAAGGATACCTGCAAGTTCATCTGTTTAGTAAGGTAGGATTCATATCCCTCTGGTTCAATTCGGTTCCCATATGTAACAAGGAATTCGTGAGGAATGGATAAGTTGTTATACTTGTGATTCTCTATTTTCCTTCCAGTCATGGTAGAATTACTCTTGTTGGGAAAGGAACAACTTGGTTCTATTTTAGAAATCAATTCCTATCCTCTTCCTCTACCTTTGATCTTTGTTCATGATCTGGAGTCATGTAGAAGTTTTAATGTCTAAATAACTATGTGAGAACTTTTACTTAATTGTTAGGTACTCCAAGCCTTGATTTAAATCCATGAAACACTTGGAGTTTTAGTGTTTATATTGTAGGAATCATCCCAATAAACCATTGTAACAAGATCAGGCTTCCAGTACTACATTATGTCTAGTTTCTAGCTAGACAAGCTTGAATTGTAAACCTCTCATTTCATCTCGCTTATTCAGTTTATAAACCACTGTGAGAACTCCAATTAGACTCTTCCATTGATATAAAAGATGTCTTGGTTTATAAGTTCTACAATTAGGGTGTTTAGAATAGATTTACAAATCATTTATGGAAGTTCTGCTGCTACCTGTCGACAGCCAGCCCAAAGCTGTCGACAGGCGCATGTCTTCCAGAACTCCAGATTTCTGGACTGTGTGTATCTGTCGACAGCCCTCTTGTTGCTGTCGACAGATACCCACAGAGCCAGCAAACCTGAGCTCTGTTTGTTGCCATCTGTCGACAGCCCCTTCCTGGCTGTCGACAGCACCTATCCTGCCTTGTATTTCAGCAACTTTTCATGATAAAACTCTTGCTTAAACTTCATCCTCATTGCTTACCAAGTTACCCCCTTAATTACTTGGGTATCTGCTGTCATTATACTGCGAAGATTACCCACTTGAAGTACCTTACTCACCATTGAATTATCCTTGAAGTCGTCAACTACGAATGGTACTCTGTTGAGTCCATTCTCCTGTATTCGGTAATTGAGTTCATATAACCTGATGTCTTGAGAGTTCAAATGCTTGAATACCATGTGAGATATGATTAATTGATGATGATGACATTTATTGGGTCCTTGGACCCCCTTGATTAATATGCCTGTGCAAATAGGGCTGGTCCAGTCCTGAGAGGAGCACCCAAATTCATTTTCGGACCACGTGGAATGATAAAGGGCATCTGGATGTCTGGCATTGCATCAAATATTTTCTGAATACGGTCATCATAAGTCCTGTACTGTGTAACTGATATATGAATCAATTCTTGAGCTATATATCTGAATATGACCTGAGTTTTACTATTATTGTATCAAGTTTACTGTTCTGAAATCTGGTACTATCTCTTTAATGTCTGCCCTATCCTTGTCTTGATTATCATGTGTACACTCCGGAACTATGAATTTGAATTATGGATTGAATTCTACTGAGCTAGTTAGCTCACTATTCCCTACTCTTTTCAAGTAATTCAGATGGGGGTGATGCTTAAGGGAATGGTGCAGAGTGAATGGCCGTGTCAAGCCAAGCAAACTTTCTACTGTTTTCTTTTAGTAGTAAAAATAAGATGTATTAGAAAGAGTTTGTTTTTGATCTACTCCTCTCTTAGTGGTTATGAGGAGCACTTGTGTAATAAACTTCCGCTTATGATGTTATGAATGGATAAATTAATATCACCTTTTGTACCTATTTTTCTATCACTTCCGATAAATAGCCTTTTATTAGGACGTGACAGATAATTTGGTATCAGAGCATTAGTTCGATAAACCTAGGGAAACCAGTGAGTTGGGGTAGAAACATGGGATTAGTTAGCATGCTTTCTGTAGCAATGTAAATGCTTAACTTGATATTTGTTTCAGTATGGATACGAATGCCCAAGTTAGGATGGTGGCAGCACTAGAATGTTACGTCAAGACATTGAGCTGTATGCTCAAGCCCAGCAGGAAGCTCATATGAGAATTAAGGAAGAAGTACTTAATTTGATTGCAGGTGCTTTCTTGCCGGCAATCCTGGTGCTTCACTGGATGTCATGACTCAAGTTATGTGTAGGTTGAACAATCTCAGGCTGGGGCAAGATATGCTGCTTCACCAGTTTGAAGGGTGTGGGAAGCTTTAACCAATGCGGCAAGGGAATTATACCATGGAGCCGGAGAAGCACAACAGCCACCACCTGCAGAATCTGTTATAGACCTGACCCAGACTAGAAAGGACTTAGGCAACTTGCCCTTCTTTTTGTAAACCTCCTTTTGTATAAATGTTGGTTGTATATACATGGCTAATTGTGAAAGACTGAAATCGCGACGGCCTCCACGGTCGCCTTTAATTGAATCACGACGTGATATCTCGACGCGTTCATGAAAGACATTTAAAATAAAAATATAAAAATTGGCGAAAAGATTGAGCGGAAAACTGGCTGAATCGCGTCAGGTGTTCCCGTCGCGGATCAGACCGGCACGGAAACTCACACGGCATGAAGTATCACGCACGCTATTGACCGGTCAGATGCTGATTCGTGTCGGATCTCATGGATGCGGTTCGCTTAATCACATCGGCCACCACCGACGTGATACCGGTGCTGGAATCGCGTCTCCTGAATCGGACGCGGTTCAAACCTCAAACTGCAAACACAGTAATCAGGGTGCAATATTCATGCAATGCCTATATCTCTCTATCTACGGACATTTAGACAAAACTTTAACATGAAATTGTCGAGGATATCTATTGGAAGAACTTTTATTTTGTGGGTTATATCTGATTCGGTCTCTAATCTCATGAACATAGAAGAACGTGAGAAAGCCCTAAACATATGTGACTTCATTGCGAATTACATGTCAGGCCTGTAACTTGAGATCTACTGATATTTAGACAAAACTCTAAACTTAAAACATGTCGAGGACATCTATTTTAAGAACATTAATGTTGGGGGTTTGGTCTAATTCGGTTCAAATCCCATGAAAAACAAGAAAACCTAAAAGTCAAGTGCAACCCGAAAACGCAGTATCATGCAGCAACTCTCTTACCACACTTATAACACTCTAAATAATGACATTTAGACAAAACATTCAACATGAAAGATGATTGGGACTAATAGTAGAAGAATGTTGATGTTGGGGGTTTGATCCAAGTCGGTCTCGAATCTCATGCAAAATATGAAGAACGTAAAAAGTCCTAACTGTGCGCGACTTCGGGAAAATGACTAGAACTCGACGTATACTCCATGAAATTTAGGAAAACCAAGTGCAAATGAGCCTAGTCATGCAGCTCTACACTGTGATAATGTTTTATTTAATCTTGGCCCGAGAACCCTACCTTTGAATGCTAAGAACTCCCTATAGATTTCTGGGTCGATGCAGAGCGAGGTTGAGGAAGACCACGTTTTCCCCAGCCGTTCTCCTCTCATCCAGTGCCCCAAGCTTGCTGCTCACGACCCCAACTTGTTGGTAAACCTTTCCCAAGAGTTTAATGACGAGTTCTTATAGATTTAGGGTGTAACTACATGTCCTAATGGGACTAGGAAAGGGGGCTGCAAATTCTGCTTCCTACTTTCCAAAATCTGGGATTCTCTCACCCAAAAGGGTAGCTACACCATGGAAAGGTGTCATACAGGGTTGACTACGATTTTCCTTTCCATACATGGCCATTGCCACTTATTTTAACCCTAATTTGCCCTCCCTAATCACTGCATAATTACATACACGAATTTCTGGATATTTTCTTGTCCCAATTTTTATCCTTGGCCAAATTGCTCCATTGGCCCAATCTTGTTAATGGGTTATTAATACATGATGTTGGTAGTCTCTCCAACATGTTTATTTAATTTATGGTCGGGTTGTTTTTCTGTGTTAACAATTTTTCGACTTAGTTTCCTAATTCGGGTAACTTGGTCACGTGTGACGTACACTCAGCCAATCAGTTTTTTGTTGTGCGAATTCCTTCGTGGAATGCTTAGGGATAATATTTGGGGTTGGTTTATAATTTTTATGGAATTTTCCGATATTTTTTCTCATGTACGATAGTGGTACGTAAGTTCTATCATTCTGATAATACGGAAGTTATTTATTGACTATTTTCATACTTGAATTTGTTCATGGGTCATAGTTGTCCATTGGTCCAATTTATTTTATGGACTATCCCCACATATTGTTTGGACTCCACCTATCATTTTAATTTGGTTCATGATCATATTTTATACACATGATAATGGATTTTCCAACTTATTTCTTAATTACGATAATAAGTCACAATAACTCTTAAACATACCCCAAATGACTTTTATTGACCCAAATTTCTTTATGGATCATTATAGGATATTATTTGAAGTCTATCTATGATTTTTATTTAATTTTCTGACTCATCTAAGTATGTGTGATAATGATTTTCTGACTTATTCCCTGATTACGATACTCAGTCGCAAACACCTTAAACTTAGACCATCTGATTTTTCTTTGTACGATTTCTCTGTGGGTCATTAGGGAGTATTATTTAGAGTTGAACTATGATTTTTATGAATTTTCTAATGGTTTTATATGTACGATAATGGCACGTGCGTTTTTGCTATTTCACTAATATTGATTTATTATTTTCAATTTATTTCTAATTTTACAATTTCTGAATTTTCGGGGTGTTTTACTTCGGACCATTCACCAACCACGTGCATGAAGATGTGAGACACAGATACTTCAACGGTCAAATTACTTTAAAGAAGATAAATAGAAGATCGGTGACTCCATGCAAATTATTATTCTTTTCGAGAGAACTTTTCAAGCTTGCTTTTGGAAGATCTTAGAAGAACGAAGAGCTTGCTCGTTCATTCAACTTCCTATAGCTCTTAGCTCTCCACTGTAAAATTGCCTAGCCTTTGAGAGCTTGAAAAGATCTGAGAGAGAGAGCCTATTGTTGATAATCTTTGTCTCTCAATCTTTGCCTCAGATCAAGCAGTGTGTACAAGCTTGGTCAAGGGGCCCCCCACCTTTTACTCATTTTCTTTGAGTGTTCCTCTTCAAGTGTGAAGAGAAAACCTGCTTGAGTGGGTGGTTGTTTCTTTTAGTTAGAAGGAAGACCTGTTGCATCAGGTGCTATAGTTCCTCTTCGGGTTGAGAAGAGAAGGCCAGCTATGGCTGGATGTGTAAGTGTCCTTAAGGGGGACTGTACCTTTACTTAGTGAAATCCCAAGGTGTTGCTTGGGGACTGGACGTAGGACTCCTTGTGATAGGAGATTTGAACCAGGATAAAATTTCATGTTGTCTGTGTGTTTGCTTTCTTTGTCTTTGTTTTACACTAACTCTAACTATCGAACTTAGTGTTTCTCTGTCAAACATTTTATTTACAGGAATTATTGTAAAAGAATTTTTAACAATCCATTCACCCCCCGTCTGGGCTTGCTATTTGGAAACAAGTGGTATCAGAGCCAAGTCTCTTCGAGTAAGTAGATCTCACGATTTGAAGAGCAAAGATAAATGGCAGCTCAAGGTTATGCAGAAGGTCAGTCCGTCAACAGACCTCCTCTATTCGACGGTGAAGATTTAACTACTAGAAGACACAGATGGAATTCTTCCTTCAAAGTCTCGATTTCCAGCTTTAGTCAATTGTCGAAGAAGGAGACCTTCTGGTAACCAATAGTAAAGACAAATGGACAGACGAAGACAAGAAGAAACTATCTTAAAATAGCAAAGCTAAAAGTATACTGTGTTGTTCGCTGAGTAAGAAAGAATTCAACAGGATATTAGCCTGCAAGTCAGCTATGGAGATGTTGGAAAAGCTGAGGCTCACATATGAAGGAACTGACAAGGTAAAGGAAACAAGAATAGATTTTGGTAGCTCAATATGAAAGATTTCAAATGCAGTCTGGAGAGTCCATCTCTCAAATGTATAGTTGATCACAGACATCACCAATGGTCTGGCTGGACTTGGAAAGATTTATGAAATTGGAGACATGGTAAGAAAAATACTAAGATCCCTACCAACTTCTTGGACTCCAAAGGTAACATCAATAGAAGAAGCTAACGATCTTAGGAGAATGTCACTTGAAAAACTCATCGGGTCGTTAATGGCTCATGAGATAAATATGGAAAGGCTGGGAGAATCCTCCAGTAAGAAGAAGCACAACAATGCTCCCAAGGCCACAGGAGACACTTCTGATGGTGAAACTAAAAGTGATAAAAGTAATGAGAGCAGTAAAGATGAAGAAGCTTCCTCTGCAGAAGACTGTAGCGCATACTAGCTAAAAAGAAGTACCAGTCAGGAAGAAGATATTTCAAGAAAGGTAGAGACTTCAAAAGATCTGAAGGCAAAGAAGTCAAGAGATCTGAACCAATATGCTATGAGTGCAAGAAGCCTAGACACATCAAGGCTGAGTGTCCAAAACTAAAGAAGACAGAGTTTAAGAAGAAGGACAACATGAAGAAATTTAAAAAGTACAAGAAGAAAGCCAGGCTGCTGCATGGAACAACGAAAGTGACTCAGATAGTGAGTCAAGCTCCAGCGAAGAAGAAAAAGAAAATGCCAACCTGGCCTTCAGGACAAATATTGATGATAAGGTAACTTCTGACTCATCCTTTACATCTTGCAATGAATCAGATTTAGATAGTTTAGAAGATGCTTTTAATGAATTATACAGTAAATATAAAGATGTTTGTAAACTTTTAAAAATAGTTAAGAAAAATTATGCATGTCTTGAAATAACAAACTCAGATCTAAAATCTGAAACTGAACAATTAGAAAAATAAATTTCTGAACTGAAAATAAGAAATGAACTACTATGCGAAGATATAAGACTAAAAATGAAAAGATATCAAACTTAGAAAATTAGGAAACCACAAGCAAACTTAAAAGTGAAATTAACACACTAACAAAAGAAAATGAATAACAATTGAAAAATTCAAATGGAAAATCTTCCTTAATATTAAAAGGAGCAAGAAGATCACGTAAGAAAAAGTATGGCTTATGATATACTCCACCAGATAATGAAGAAACTGTCAATCATCCTGAAATTTATCCAACGCCAAAATTCATAGCTGAACAAAATCCTAACTATAAATCAAATAACAAAAAGAACCATAAACCAAACAAGATAATAAAGAATATTCCTTGTTGTACTCATTGTAATAAATTAGGTCACACTAAAAAACATGTACAACCAAACACTTAAAATGGGTTCCGAAAAGAAACTGTGAAGAAACTAACCAACCAGGACCCAAAAGAACTTGGGTACCTAAATCTCATTGATTTATTACAAAGAAGCTTTAGAGCATCAAAGTGGTACCTGGACAGTGGGTGCTCAATGCATATGACAGGTAACAAGAAACTGTTCTCACATATCAAAAATGAAGAAGGTACAAAACCTATGGTGATAATGGAAAAGGGTCAGTAATTGGTTGAGGATCCATTGGAAGCCAAGATAAAATCCTGATAGAAGATGTTCTATGCATCAAAGGACTCAAGCACAATCTTATCAGCATCAGTCAGCTGTGTGACAAGGGTCACCAGATCAAGTTTCAGGAATCTAAGTGTTTGATCATCAAGGATGGTGCAACTATCTTTGAAGCCAGCAGAGAAATAATTATATGTACTGCATCTAGAAGAATCGAAGGAACAAGACATTTGCTTAGCAGCATGTAAAGAGCAGAATGCTGAACTGTGGCACAGAAGATTAGGTCACTGCAGCTTGGATGAAATAAGAAAACTCATCAAACATGATCTAGTGGAAGGTCTGCCGAAGATAAACTCAAGACTAGACAACATTGTGAACCATGTGCAAAAGGAAAGCATGTAAGATCCTCCTTCAAATCCAAGACAGCAGTCACTACCAGCAAACCTTTAGAACTGCTTCATATGGACTTGTTTGGACAAATGAGAACTACTAGCTAGGGAGGAAAGAACTTTAGATTTGTTATAGTTGATGATTATTCAAGATTTACATGGGTATCATTTCTTGAGCATAAAGATGACACATTTGAGAGTTTTGTGAAGTTCAATAAACTTGTTCAGAAAGATAAGTACAACATCATCACTATCCGTTCAGATCATGGAGGATGTTGCCCAGTTAGGTAGCCCAGAGGGGGGGGGGGTGAATGGGTCTTTAAAATTTATTAATCAATACTGTTCACTAAAAACGTTCACAAGGAAATACACTTTGAAGATTGTTAGTGTTAGTAAAGAGAAACAACAAACACAAGAAGACAATCACACAACACCAGATGTATCCTGGTTTGGACCTCCTTTCCATAGGAGTCCTACGTCCAGTCCCTGAGCAACAACTCAGGATTTCACTAACTAGGGTACAGTCCCCCTATGGACACTACAACACCCAGCTCAGCTGGTTTTCTCTTCTTAGCTCGAAGAGGAACAACACCCTGGATACCCACCAGGTCTTCCTTCACACCAAAAGGGCACACACACCCTGGATACCACCAGGTCTTCCTTCACACACGAAGGGTACAAGCACAGAAACAAGTAAGCAGGAGATTAAGCCCCTAGATCAAACTTTGACAAGCAAGATCTAAAGCTAGAGACTGAGAGCAATGAGTTCTACAAACAAAAGCTCACTCTCAGAACCAAACAAGCTCTCTAAAAAATCTACAAATAATGCAGAGAGCAAAGAGCTAATCTAATGGAATGAGGCTTGGCTCTTTCTTCAGAACTCGCAGAAGACTTGATGATCAAAGTGTTTTTGTATACTATCATTCTCTGTCTTGTGTATTGCTTCTGGAGCTCCTTCTTAGCTTCAATTTGAAATATAGACGTTGAAGTATCTGTTGCCTCTAGCTTTTGGTGGACGTTAGACTGAGTGGCACTTGGAAGCTTCCAGTCAATCAGTCCTTTATCCATTTGTTCACGCAAAGAGATAGGATCTTCTGAAGTGTCCTTTGACTTCTACAAAGTCCAACGTTGTATGACGAATGTTGTGTCAGAGACCTGCATACATTAAATGCTAGAACAGTAGACAGCTAGGCTGTCTCTTGTTGTCAGTCAACGTTGGTGTGAATATTCACCAAAATAGTAATGCCATTTTGTTGTTCTAAAAGATGCATATATAATAGACACGATAATGGATGATATCGTCTGTATGCATGCAGAGATACGTTCAGTCTTCATTAAATGCACAGCTGTCAAAAGAAAAAGTACGAAGACTTTGACTATTCAATTGTTGAAAGGATAAGTCATATGTCTAGTTGATTAAAATGAAATCGATGCATTTATAACTTATGTAATCGTTATGTAACCAAACAGCAAAATCGTTATTAGATATGAAAGAATCATTGTGATCATTGAGGAAATTCTTTTGATTACTTAAGAAGTCGATGCGCAAAGCAAATCGTTATGAGAACCAAAGATATCGATACGAACGCGAGTCGTTACGATGACTAAAGGAATCGTTACGAGAGCAAGTCGTTACGATGACTAAAGGAATCGTTACGAGAGCAAGTCGTTACGATGACTAAAGGAATCGTTACGAGAGTAAGTCGTTACGATGACTAAAGGAATCATTACGAGCAAATCATTACGCTCTCTTTAAGAAGTCGTTATAGGAACGATTCTTTTGAGATCAGAAGAAGTTTCAATCTATGAAGAAATCGTTAAGGACTTATGAAACGGTTATGAAGAAATCATTACAGTTCTACTATAATCGATATGCTATAAAAGAAACCGATGTATACTTAGACAAATATGATGCTGTAGATACAATGTAAAGAAGCTTACCTGTTTTTGGCTTATTTTCCTTTGGTATTAATTCCTATGCTTAAGACTTGTAGAAAATAGGTTAGTGACCTTTAATTAAGGGTTTGATAATTATCATAATAATATGGTTTTGTTAATTACCAAAATAAAAAATGTAATTACTTTTAATTACATGGGGATAGACTGTTCATCAATCTCCCCCTTTTTGGTGTGATGACAAAACTTTAAAAGTTATCAAATTTTAGCAAATAGCACAGATAAATAGATCTCCATATATATTTCAGAGCTGTAATAATTCTCCCCCTTTTTGTCATTAGCAAAAAAAATGCAAGGAAAAGACAAAGAAGAAGAGGAAAACAACTGAATGAGACAGAAAATACTATGTGTATTCATTCATTCTGGGAAGGTACATGGAGATAAAAGGCAGGAGAGGGAGGGAGGCAAAATGAGAAATGATTTCCCATGCCTGTTCTTCCTACTTTTCAAAAACTTGACGAAATACACCAGGGGCAAGAGTGTTCTTGGGTCCCATGGAGGAGCCATTCTCTTCAAATGGAGAGCCAACTGCTCATCAAGGAAATTGGCATAGGCATCTCTGTCAAGGGAGATTCTTTTGAAGGAAATTGAGCCAAAACTAGCTCGAGCAAGAAACTGATCAACTGAAATGGGATAGAAGTTCTGCTTGGCCTTCAGCTCTTGACAAAGGGCTACATAGACTTTATAACGCTCAACCCAAATCTGGAAGGGATCCTGGACTAGGTGAATCAAATTCATGTATAAAAAAGTAGCTTCTGATACTGGAGGGTGACCTTCCCTGGCTTGACATTCATTAAGAATTGACAGCTGCTGAGCAGAGAGAGGGTAAAATCTAGCCTAGTCTGAAGGTGTCAACCTCTCACATTCTGACAGGATGGGAGCTGGAACCACAGCATTGACATGGCCTTGGTGGTATTCTCTGAAGAGAAATCTATGAAATGCCACTTGGAAGCCCTTCTGTACCTTGATTCTGCCCATTACTCTGGCAAAACGTTCAAAGATGATAGACCCAACAGAAGATTCCATGACCAGAGAGTGAATAGGGGAAGCAAGATTTCCTCTGGCACCTGAAGGGTGGCAAAGTCCACATGGATAGCTTCAGAGTGGGCGTCGTCTGAACCAAGTGCATCTATGGCCTGCTTAAATGGCTGAATTGGACCTCAGGGAGTCGATGGACATATCTATAGTTGTTGAAGAGTTGGAAATGCCTGGCCATCTTGATCTCCTTCTGAATAAATGGGGCCCAACAATGCTTGTGATGAATTTGGAACCATTCTGAGAGAGTCAGGGAATGGTCCCTTGGAGGGAATCTAGCAGACTTAGCCAAAACAAATTTTTTGTACAGCTCTCTGTGCCCCCTAGCCCATTGCTCTTCAGTCTTGGAATGAGCAATAGAAAATATTTTGGATTTTTCAGATTTGGTGAGAGGGGTATAAGGTAGAATGACATTTAAATGGTCTGAGAGATTAAGAAAAGGAGGGTTGACAAGGGTGGCAAAGACAACATTCTGAAGATATTCTCTATACAGTGGTTTATTTTTGTTGTCCACTGTGAGAGAAACCACAGAGGTGGATGAAGAGGTTCAGAGGAAAGAGAGGAGGTGGATGAAATTTCCTCTTTTAAGAGCAGAACTAGAAGAGTCTGCCCTATGGATATGATCCCCACCTTTAGTACAGACCGGAGGATGGCTTCTTCAAACTCATCCTTGATTTTCCCAAGATAGGGAGATTCAAGTTGAGTACCCTCAGGAATTGCAGTAATGAAAGAGGGTGGAGGAGAGGGATGTAAAAGGGAGTGTGAGGTAGTAGGAGGGATATCTGATGGTCCTGAGGATGGTGGACTAGAAGAAGAGGAGGCTCCAGCTGATGATGACATGGAGGAACCTCAAAAATTGGTGGAGGTGGAGAAATGGGTGTTGAAGATGCAGGAGATGAAGTGGATTGTGAAGGAAAAGGTGTAGGTGATGAGATGGTTCTGGGTTGTGGTTTCTTGAAAGTTTGAGGTGCACGTGGAGCTGTGGATGATGAAGGTGGTGATGAAGGTACAGGGTCTGAGTGGAAGAAGGAGCTGGGGGCTCAGGAGCTACAACTTCTGCTTGTTCAGCTATGAGCTGCACAGATTCTGACTCCAAAGACCCTGATGGCCCTGACACCTTCTCAGCTGGCCCTGAAGGCCCTGATGCTTGCTCTCTGGCCCTGATGGCCCTGAACCACTGACCTTTGCTGGTGGACTAGCTGCTGCCGGCCTTGATGGCCCTGCCTCTTGCTCATCTGGCCCTGATGGCCTTGGAACACCTTCTTCACTTCTTTGATCAATAGGAGGTGGAGGAGAAGCTTGTGTTCCAACTGCCTTCAAAATCTCTGAAAACATTGTCTTCATGCTTCCTAACTCCTTATTGAACCACCTTACAACATTTTTACTTGAGACAACTCCTTGGATATGGAGGCTGGCTCATGAAGATGGAATTTACATCGGATTGCAATGAGCAGAGGATCTCCCTTGAGCATCCAATCTTTATATGATAGGCTTCAAATTTATAATGACTCTTTGCCTCATCTGTCTCTGATAAGGAGTGTCCGCTAGGAGAGGGACATCTGGAACTTTTGCTGCTTTCCCTTTCTCTGGGCCTGTCTCATTGGAGGCTACTGATCTTGGTCATCCTCAGAATCTGAGGAACTAGCAGTCTCGCCTTCTCTGAACTGGTTCTCTGGGGATTTTCATTTCCCTCCCCCTGAGTCTCACTGCCCTTGTCAACTTCAGCTTCTCCTTCAGCATGCACACTTTCCATGGGAACTTCAGTTTGTGCTGCTGCTGCTGCTTCTTCTTGAACTGGGAGGACTTCTGAATGAGTTTCAGTGTGTCCTGATGCCACAGCACTGACTGCCTGGAACTCCTCTGTCACTGACTGCCCCCTCAATGGGAGCATCTTCCATTTCAACATCCTCTTGACTTGGACTTACTCCTGCTGACTTGGAGCTTCTTCCATGACTACATCTTCTGTGGGGACCTCTGCCACAGATTTTTCTAAGCTTGGCTCATGTGCAACTGGCTCCCCTGAGAGCTGGAGTCTAGTGCATCCCTAAGTAGACTGCCTACTTGGGAAGATGGAAGAGGAACCTCTGAGAATTGCCCAATGGGCTCAATGTCTTCGGGAGGAATGTCCTCAATCCTTTTACTATACTGCTGGTACTGCTGCTGCTGCCTCAGAAACTGCTGCTGCTTCTGCTACTGGTTCTAGGTCATCTTGGGCTTCACCAAGGATGGTTTCACCCTCAACCGCACCAGTCTTGGACCACACACCATTCACTATAGAAAAGCCACTTTTTCTCAAATTTCTGGACTTAATGGCTTGGCCCATCTTTTCAGATACATCTCCCACTACACTTATTCCAAACTGATGAAAGATTTTGGTCAGGAGATGGGCATATGGAAGTGAGATGTTCAATTTACTTTTTATATCCCACACTTGAGACCTTGCAAACTTCATTCTCTCAATGATCAACTCAGCAGTGTTAATTTCTTGATTCTGGATAGCCCAGTACATTAGGTCTGAATCAGCCTTGGTGCAAGAGGAGAAAGTTGCACTCCTAGGCACAATGATCTGACAAATTATGAAATGCAAAAGCTTGTTAAAGGCACTGAGCTGGTTAATATCCAGCTTTCCATCCTTCAGCCTATACTCGGGCTTATAATCCCAAACCCTTGACATGAGTGTCCACAGTGTGGACTCCACTGCGACTGGAAGTAGAAACTTCAAATAGAAATGCTAACAATTCTCTGGTGATCCTGATTTGGGTTCCCTTGGCCATAGAAGTCAGAGTCCCATCTCCTCTGTCTTCAGACAGACATAGAATGCCTTAACAAGATCTGGATAACTTACATCAGAAATGGTTGCAATCTTCATCCATTTCAGCCTCTGTAGAGCTTCAACCAAACTGCCCATTCGTTCTTCTCCAAGTCTGCTAAATCCACTGCCTTGTTGCCGCAAAGCTTTGCCTTGACTGAAGCGAACCGGCTTGCTCTTCTGCGGTGAGGAATGCAGCTCCATAACACCCAACACTGCCGGAAACAGTTGAAGAGGCCATGGAATCAAGCAAGAAGAGGTTCTGGAGGTCTGGAAGGGTAGTTGAAGGAGAAACCCTCAAGAAATTTGTGACGACTCTCATTATACCGGTACGGTTATAAAAACCCACGTCGGTATAGTGAACGTTATCACATTGGGGTATTTAGCCAAACGCTATCATATGATTGAGATACACACAAATATAGATACAGAGTAGCGGAAGTAAAAGAACAAGATCTTTCATTTCATTTCATCATCCACATTTAACATACATGATCCCATGACCATTTAAAAGAAATAAAGTCCACATAATGAAGTACTAAATTCAAATACATAGTTGTCCACAATTACATAGTGTTTCTATTACAAAGCCTCAATTTACATACGGAAAGTCAAAATGTCACAACTACAACTCCGCCAAGCTACTCCCCGCGCTCAGAGTCGCTCTCCACGGTCTCCCCAAAGGTGTATCACCTACTAAATTTGTACGCCGAAGTAAGGAATGAGTCTAAAAGACTCAGCAAATAACACCACACACATCATACATGCATATATCACAGTAGGTTTTTCATTCCAATTCACAAAGTAAAACATATAACATGCTTGAACATTTATAAGAGACAACCTATCATGACAATTCTACAAGATTATAAACATTGTACATGGTTTAAGACATTCCAAAACAAATATCCTATCACATGCTTTCTACTCATGTAATCACAAGAGAGCTACATTTCAAATGAGGCTATAACATGGAAGCAACCAAACATGGGATTCTTGCATGCATAAAAGGAAACATTTCTATCATGGTTTCTACACATTCTTACACATGCACATTATCATTATACACTTTAAGGTTGCTGTTTTGACATGGATTTAGAAATCACATCCTATCACATGAGAGCTACATTCTCGATTAAATTACAACGTGATAGCACTTAAACATGGAAACGTTTACACATAAGCAAGAATTGTTCCTAGCATGGATTCTACGCATTTTTACACAAATAAAACATTCTTATAAACTCAACTAGGTGTTGCTGTTAACATAGTTTCACATTAATGTATCATGGATCATAATTTCACAATCTAACTTATTGGTTTCACATGTTTGCACAATCACTTATTCACATAGTTCTCTTTTTACACATTGCACATTTACACATATTCACACTACACAATTACACATAGTCACATTCACATTCACAATTTAGTGCCGTGACACATAGTCCAAACCACCATTAGAAGGACACATCACATAACACATACACATAGACGTCACCTAGGCAATATAGTGATGACTTGGACTGCGCAGATCGGGAGAACAAGTCTCCACCCTAACCAGTGGTACTTGTCCACTTCAGGATTTCATCCTAATGCCCTTAGGATCTTAACACATTGAACCTTCCCATGGGGACTTTTCCATGGTATGGTTCCATGGCCCTCTATGGAAGCAGTGTCACACATGGCACAGTCTTACACATTACACATTCCGATTTTAACACACATATTACACATGTCTTTACATTCTCTCACTTATACACATGGCTTTGTTTTCTAATTATGATACTACTGTTGACAGAAATCAAACATTCAGTAGCTCACATTAATCAGATTGGCAAACACATCATCAAATCATATTCATGATAGTATGCATTTATCACATGTTTTCACATGGAAATTTCATAATACACTTACAGTATCCAAATATCATGAAAATTTAAGCACACACTAATTGTAGGTTCACGACCTCACATACAAGTTTCCATATTTTTCTGAGTCTATTACATTTACAGAAATTAAAACATTCAGTTTCATGCCATTCATAATTCAATTATCGTGGAACATAACATGAATATCCAGTTTGACAGTTCATAGCACTGAACCTAACATACACATCATCACTGGAATTTTCCCCAAATTATTGCACAACACACAATTTACTGTAAACTTTACAAATCCTACGCATGTCTTCTATTTCCAAAAAAAAAATTACAGTAAATCCCACAATCATGGAAAAATTCTCAAAATGTAGGGCATGGACTGATACATATATACACAGTTTAGAAAAATTTAGGGCATTCCATTCCTCAGGGATCATGTAGACAGTAGGTGAACATGCATAATCCATTTTCCAAACATGTATTTCAATAAGTCTAACAATTCATGCCATTCACCGAAAAGCACAGAAATTTCCACACACATCACATTGTCTATTTTACATAACATATACGATTACATTATATCCTCATGCGAAAACACTTCGGAAATTAATCATATAGAAGGGAGAACAGCTCACTGTTCTGTCCTGAAAAACATAACGGCACAGTCTGGTCGTTAACGGAGCTTAACGGCATCATCGCATGCCGTCAACTGAAGATCTTAACGGCAAGAGAACTTGCCGTCAAGTTCAGGTCTGAACAAAAACACAGACCCGAGCTCCAAAAACAAGAGAATTTGGGGGATCCAGGACACGAGGAAAATCTGTAAAAATGGTAAAACCCTACTAGACTCATACATGGACGAAATGTATGGGTTACTTGCCTCTAATAAACTTCAAAGGGACCAAAGAGGTTGATGAAGCTCTCCTTGGCAGTCCCAAGAAGCCTCCAAAACACCACTCCTCGGGTTCTTGGTCGATCTCCATAGTAGGTTGCAGTCGGGGAAGCCTTCCTCTAGGCTCCAGCTAGCTTCCAGTTTACAGGTCGCCGGATGAGCTCCAAATTGCCGGATCAAAGCATGCAAACTTCAGGTTTTCTCACAGCTAGAGTTAGGGTTTCTCTCCTCTTTTCAAAGAGTCAAGAGAGTTCTTCTGGTGCAGAAGGGGTTGGTTTATAGGAGAAGGGGTTGAGATATCCTGGAGGGGTGATGGGATGTCTGATAGCCGTTGGGGACATCTCCCCAATGGCTGGGCTTGCTTGCCCTGGAATTTCGGGATCTGCAACGCATGCTGGTCAGAGATATTAACGTCCACATCCATGGCGTTTATTTAAGTTATTAGAATCCAACGGTATAGACGTTTACCACATGGACGTCCACCCTGTTGACGCCAATTGGCCTCGGCCAGAACTTAAAACATGCAGAAAATCCATGCATATTTTATATACTTACATGCAATATGTATACTATCATGTACACACTACCACCATGAAATTCAAGCAATATTTTAATCTAATTATACATATGCACACATAAGTATAACTAGTTAATACGTACGTAGATATGTACACCTATGCATACCCAAGCATGAAGTTTTACACGTAATAAAGTAATACAACAAAATTCGAGGGCCTTACACCTCTCCCCTTAAAGAAACTTCGTCCTCGAAGTTTAAACAAAACTACTCAAAAACAACGGGATACTTCTTCTTCATCGCATCCTCAAGCTCCCAAGTAGCCTCCTCTCGCGCGAAGTTCCGCCATAGAACTTTCACCGACGCAATACCCTTGTTCCGGAGATACTGAACCTTCCGGTCAAGAATAGCTACTGTTTGCTCCACATACGACAAATCTGGCTGAATCTCCACTGGCTCATGACTAATCACATGAGATGGATCTCGGACATACTTTATGAGCATAGAAACGTGGAAAACAGGATGAACACTAGCTAAAGCTGGGGGTAAAGCTAGCTCATATGACGCCATATCTGCCCAATCGTCTGAGAATCTCATATGGGCCAAGAATCTAGGGCTCAACTTACTATGCTGCCAAACCTGACGACACCTCGAGTAGGTGATATCTTCAAGAAGACATGCTCACCCACCTCGAACTCCAATCCTTCCTCTGTTGTCGGCGTAGCTCTTCTGCCTATCCTGCGCCGCAACAAGCCTCTTTCTTATCAACTGAATCTTATCCGAAGTCTCATGAACTAACTCCGGACCGATCAACTGCCTATCACTGGTCTCCTCCCAACATAAAGGAGATCTACAAGGCCTACCATACAATGCCTCAAATGGAGCCATACCAATACTCGCATGAAAGCTGTTGTTGTATGCGAACTCCACTAGAGGTAGATGACGCTCCCAATCATCCTTCCAATCTAGCACACACGCTCTCAACATATCCTCGAGCGTCTGGATAGTCCTCTCGGACTGTCCATCTGTCTGGGGATGAAATTCCGAACTGAGCTTCAGCTCCGAACCTAACACATCCTGAAGATCTTTCCACAACCTCAAAGTAAATCTCGGATCTCGATCCGAAATGATCGACTTCGGCACACCATGCAATCTAACCACACTACTAACATACAATCTAGCTAAACTCTCAACCGACTGCTTCTTCTTCATAGGCAAGAAATGTGCAGTCTTCGAGAATCTATCTACAATTACCCAAATCGAGTCATTGCCCCTTCTAGATCGAGGCAAACCCAAAACAAAGTCCATAGTGACAGCTTCCCACTTCCACACTGGGATCTCCATCCTTTGCATAAGGCCGGATGGTCGCTGTCGCTCGGCCTTCACTTGCTGTCATGCTAAACACCGGGACACATAATCCGCCATGTCCCTCTTCATGCCAGACCACCAAAAGGACCTCTTCAAATCTGGTACATCTTAGTGTTACCCGGATGAATAGAGAATTGCGATCTATGAACCTCCGAACACATGCTCACGGACATCTACCAAATTAGGGACACAAACACGGTGATGGAATCTAATCACACCGTCTCATCATGAGCAATGCCTGCCTTGCCCACTAACTCTAGGAGTCTAGGGTCGGCTTTCTGTTGCTCGATCACCTCATCCAAAACTGAGGACCTAAGGGATAACTGAGCTACAAAAGCCTGGCATAGAGATGGCTCTAACTCAGTCAACGCGCAAGCCACATCCTCCAACATCTTCCAGTCCTGCTGGAGAGATGGTCTCTTCCTGCTCAGAGCATCCGCTACGACGTTCTCCTTTCCAGGATGATACTGAAGGTCGAAGTCATAGTCCTTCAAGAACTCAATCCATCTTCTCTGCCTCAGGTTTAATTCCTTTTGGGAGAAAAGATACTTCAAGCTCTTGTGGTCGGTAAACACCTCAAATCTGACACCATAAAGATAGTGCCTCCAGATCTTTAGTGTATGAACCACTGCTGTGAGCTCCAAATCATGAGTCGGATAGTTCTTCTCATGCTCCTTCAACTGACGAGAAGCATACGCCACTACCCTTCTTTGCTGCATTAGCACACAGCCTAAGCCAATCCAAGACGCATCCGTGTAGATAGCAAAACCCTCTACACCGCTCGGCAAGACTAACACCGGAGCTGACGTGAGCTTAGTCTTCAACAATTGAAAACTACTCTCACACTTCTCGGACCAGACAAACTTCACTCCCTTTCTGGTGAGCTGAGTCAATAGGGTGGCGATGGATGAAAATCCCTCAATGAATCGCCGATAGTAACCAGCCAAACCCAAAAAACTACGAATCTCCGAAGGGGTCTTGGGGGTCTCCCAATCCATAACTGCTTGGACCTTTGCTGGATCAACTGCAACACCAGCACCGGAGATAACATGCCCGAGGAAATGAACCTCGCGCAACCAGAAATCGCACTTTTGAACTTAGCATACAGCTTGTGCTCACGGAGAACCTAACACTACCTCAATGCTGATGGTGTGCGGCCTCGTCCGGAGAGTAGACCAGCACGTCATCAATAAACACTCGACAAGCTATCTAGATACGCCTAAACACCCTGTTCATGAGATCCATGAACGCTGCAGGGGCGTTGGTCAATCCGAAAGGGAAGGACCAAAACCTCATAATGCCTATAACGGGATCTGAATGCCGTTTTTAGACCATCCTCACTCCGAATCCTCTACTGATGATAACCAGATCGTAAATCAATCTTAGAAAAGACTGATGCATATTGCCACTGGTCAAAAAATCATCAATACGAGGTAAGAGATACCTGTTCTTCACTGTCACTTGGTTTAGCTTCCTGTAATCGATGCATAACCTAAGTGACCCATCTTTCTTCTTTACAAAAAGACAGGTGCGCCCCAAGGGGAAACACTAAAGTGAATAAATCCCTTATCTAGCAACTCTTGCAACTGCCTCCTTAACTCGGCTAACTCCGCAGGTGCCATCCGATATGGAGCCTTGAGATAGGAGAGGTGCCCGGAAGCAACTCTATGCTGAACTCTATCTCTCTATCGGTGGCAACCAGGAAAATCGGGAAAGACGTCTGGAAAATCCACACTAGCTCGATCTCTGCAAGAGTAGGTGACTCATCAGCCTCAGGTACTAACACCACGCTGGCAAGAAAAGCGTCACAACCCTTGTTTACCATGCGCATCGCCTTCATGGCAGAGATGACTAACTTTCCCGCCAAGTTCCTTGGCAGGGGATGAGAGAACTCGTCCTCACCAGGAATGCGGAAAACGATCTCTTCCCACGACAATCTACTAACGCATAGTGCTCCTCTAGCCAATCCAGACCAAGAATAGCATCATAGTCCTTCATCTTTAGCAGAAGAAACCCCTTGGACTCTATCCTCAATGCACACAGGTAACAACGGAATACACTTCTAGTCGATACCGTACCTGTAGTGTGTGCACAGACAAGGGACCTCTAATCCTCAGACTCTTGCTTGACTCTAGAGCTAACTGCCTAGCAACCGCTCGGAAATGAACGAGTGAGTGGCACCGTATCAAACAAAACCCGAGCGTGCACACCTAGAAGTAAAACCTACCTTCGGTACATGCTCCGCCTGCTCGGCGTCCTCGCGTGCTAGAGCAAACACTCGAGCTGGGGCTCGAGGCCTTTCTGGTCTTCCTATAGTGGCGCTGCTGCTGCTACCATGCTGGGGCTGGCGCTCCGGCTGGACTCCCTCTGAAGTCTCAGACAATCCTTGATCTTGTGGTCGCTGCTTCCGCACTTCAAGCACTTTCCCGCAATCATCCAACACTCGGAACCACCATGTGTCTTCCCACAGTGGGGACACTCTTTCTTCACACCAGGGGAACATACAGAGGGTACCTGAGCATTGCTGGTTGTTACTGGACACTGCGGTGCCTAGTACACTGCTTTCTTCTTGTCCTACCGCTGGAACGTAGCTGCAGGCCTCTTCTGCGAAGCCTTCTTCTCTTCAAGGTATTGCTCCATCTCACCCTCCTGCCTACAGGCAGCGCTAAGGGCCTCGTCCAAAGTGCGATGGTTGAACGCCACTAGCCTCATCCTCAGTGATGGTTTGAGTCCCATCATAAACTTCTTCGCCTTTCTGTGCTCATCAGCCACAATGTGAGGTGCATACTTAGATAGTTCTGCAAACCTTGCCTCATACTCTAGCACGGTCATGGAGCCCTAAGTCAAAGAGAGGAACTCCTGCTCCATCCGATCTTGAATATGCTCGGAGACGAACTTGGCCCAAAAGAGCCTCACGAACTCGTCCCAAGCAACCTCAATAGCTCCGTCCTAGAATCGGTGTGCAGTAAAGAAGCCCACCACACATCAGCTCTCTTCTGCAACATATTCATAAGCACCAACTAACAAATTCTAATTTACCAGAACCATACAAGCATATAAAAATAACGCATACCTGTAGCATGTAGGTGGCTAAGTAACCTTATCATCGTCCGCACACCTAATAGCCCGGAAGATCTTCTCGATCTCCCTCATCCAGCTTTCTGCTAGTAAGGATCGCTCTCCCCCTTAAAAGAGGGTGGCAGCATCCTCTTGAATCTTTCCACGATGAAGGTCCACCATGGTCTTGAGCTGGAACTTGAGCCTACTACATCCAACAACAATAATAATACACATTCAACATAACATCATACAATTAAATAAAACAGACTACACCTTGATTGATTATGCTAACCTGAGCCTCCAACTGAGCCTGGAGTGCAGCCTGGGTGTGGGCTGCGTCTGCTCATGGCCTGCACCAAACCTTGCATGAACACTCCATAATCCACAGGCGGCGGTGGGGAAGTACAGGACCCTGTGGTGCCGGGGCCTGCTGCTCTGCCCGCTCCTCACTTCTCGGCTCGTCCTCACGGGCCGGCGCTCCGCCACGCCTACCTCTCGAAGCCATGGCTGCAATAAATTTCAGCCACCATTAGAGCTACGTTAATTTATTCCTAACCATTTTCTTATCTATTTTTCATTCATTATTAATCAATTCTACACATGTGGACATCTATGAAGATTTAGCATGTAATGAAGATGATTATGTATATTTATGATAATCTCAATCGGTTCTCTGATACCAATCCCTGTGATGACCCTCATTATACCGGTACGGTTATACCAACCCACGTCGGTATAGTGAACGTTATCACAGTGGGCATTTACCCAAACGCTATCACATGATTGAGATACACACAAATATAGATACAGAGTAGCGGAAGTAAAAGAACAAGGTCTTCATTTCATTTCATCATCCACATTAACATACATGATCCCATGACAATTTAAAAGAAATAAAGTCCACATAATGAAGTACTAAATTCAAATACATAGTTGTCCACAATTACATAGTGTTTCTATTACAATGCCTCAATTTACATAGATGAAAGTCAAAATGTCACAACTACAACTCCGCCAAGCTACTCCCCGCGCTCGGAGTCGCTCTCCACGGTCTCCTCCAAAGGTGTATCACCTACTAAACCTGTACGCCGAAGCAAGGAATGAGTCTAAAGACTCAGCAAATAACACCACACACATCATACATGCATATATCACAGTAGGTTTTTCATTCCAATTCACAAAGTAAAACATATAACATGCTTGAACATTTATAAGAGACAACCTATCATGACATTCTACAAAATTGTAACACATTGTACATGGTTTAAGACATTCCAAAATAAATATCCTATCACATGCTTTCTACTCATGTAATCACATGAAAGCTACATTTCAATGAGGCTATAACATGGAAGCAACCAAACATGGGATTCTTGCATGCATAAAGGAAACATTTCTATCATGGTTTCTACACATTCTTACACATGCACATTATCATTTTATACACTTTAAGGTTGCTGTTTTGACATGGATTTAGCAATTCACATCCTATCACATGAGAGCTACATTCTCGATTAAACTACAACGTGATAGCACTTAAACATGGAAACGTTTACACATAAGCAAGAATTGTTCCTAGCATGGATTCTACACATTTTTACACATATAAAACATTCTTATAAACACAACTAGGTTGCTGTATAACATATTTCACATTAATGTATCATGGATCACAATTTCACAATCTAACTTATTGGTTCACATGTTTGCACAATCACTCATTCACATAGTTCTCTTTTTACACATTGCACATTTACACATATTCACACTACACAATTACACATAGTCACATTCACATTTCACAATTTAGTGCCGTGACACATAGTCCAAACCACCATTAGAAGGACATCACATAACACATACACATAGACGTCACCTAGGCAATATAGTGACGACTCTTGGACTGCGCAGACCGGAGAACAAGTCTCCACCCTAACCAGTGGTACTTGTCCACCTCCAGGATTTCATCCTAATGCCCTTAGGATCTTAACACATTGAACCTTCCCATGGGGACTTTCCATGGTACGGTTCCACGGCCCTCTATGGAAGCAGTGTCACACATGGCACAGTCTTACACATTACACATTCCGATTTTAACACACATATTACACATGTCTTTACATTCTCTCACTTATACACATGGCTCTGTTTCCTAATCATGATACTACTGTTGACAGAAATCAAACATTCAGTAGCTCACATTAATCAGGTTGGCAAACACATCATCAAATCATATTCATGATAGCATGCATTTATCACATGTTTTCACATGAAAATTTCATAATACACTTTACAGTTATCCAAATATCATGAAATTTTAACCACACACTAATTGCAGGTTCATGACCTCACATACAAATTTCCAGATTTTTCTGAGTCATATTACATTTACAGAAATTAAAACATTCAGTTTCATGCCATTCATAATTCAATTTATCATGGAACATAACATGAATATTAGTTTGACAGTTCACAGCCCTGAACCTAACATACACATCATCACAGGAATTTTCCCGGATTTATTGCACAACACACAATTTACTGTAAAACTTACAAATCCTACGCATGTCTTCTATTTCCAAAACAGAAATTACAGTAAATCCCACAATCATGGAAAAATTCTCAAAATTGCAGGGCATGGACTGATACGTATATACACGGTTTAGAAAAATTTAGGGCATTCCATTCCTCAGGGATCATGTAGACAGTAGGTGAACATGCATAATCCATTTTCCAAACATGTATTTCAATAAGTCTAACAATTCATGCCATTCACCGAAAAGCACAGAAAATTCCACACACATCACATTGTCTATTTTACATAACATATACGATTACATTATATCCTCATGCGAAAACACTTCGGAAATTAATCATATAGAAGGGAGAACAACTCACTGTTCTGTCCTGAAAAACTTAACGGCACAGTCTGGCCGTTAACGGAGCTTAACGGCATCATCGCATGCCGCCAACTGAAGATCTTAACGGCAAGAGAACTTGCCGTCAAGTTCAGGTCTGAACAAAAAACAGACCCGAGCTCAAAAAAGAGAATTGGGGGATCCAGGACACGAGGAAAAATCTGTAAAAATGGTAAAACCCTACTAGACTCATACATGGACGAAATGTATGGGTTACTTGCCTCTAATAAATCTTCAAAGGGATCAAAGAGGTTGATGAAGCTCTCTTGGGCAGTCCCAAGAAGCCTACAAAAACACCACTCCTCCGGTTCTTGGTCGATCTCCACAGTAGGTTGCAGTCGGGGAAGTCTTCCTCTAGGCTCCAGCTAGCTTCCAGTTGCTACAGGTCGCCGGATGAGCTCCAAATTGCCAGATCAAAGCATGCAAACTTCATGTTTTCTCACAGCTAGAGTTAGGGTTTCTATCCTCTTTTCAAAGAGTCAAGAGAGTTCTTCTGGTGCAGAAGGGGTTTGGTTATAGGAGAAGGGGTTTGAGATATCCTGGAGGGGGGTGATGGGATATCTGATAGCCGTTGGGGACATCTCCCCAATGGCGGCTTGCTTGCCCCCGGAATTTCAGGGTCTGCAACGCATGCAGGTTAGAGATATTAACGTCCACATCCAGGGTCGTTTATTTAAGTATTAGATCCAACGATCTAGACGTTTACCACCATGGACGTCCACCCGTTGACGCCAATTGGCCCTTCGGCCAGAACTTAAAACATGCAGAAAATCCATGCATATTCTATATACTTACATGCAATATGTATACTATCAGTACACACTACCACCATACATTCAAGCAATATTTATAATCTAATTATACACATGCACACATAAGTATATAGTTAATACGTACGCAGATATGTACACCTATGCATACCCAAGCATCATTTTTACACGTAATAAAGTAATACAACAAAATTCGAGGGCCTTACAAAATTTCTGGCGGGAGAGGTTGAAAGCTTCAAATCTGGTGGAAGTCGATGTCGGGGGCGAAGGGTTATCGCCTCAGGCAAGAAAACGAAGGAGATAAAGAGGGGAGATGAATCGTTCTCATACCAATTACGGGATTTATGAAATAGAGGATAAATGCCCCCTTTTTGAACAGGTGAGCCTTTATGGCGGAAAATGACAAACTCCAGTTTGAAAGAGATAAAGAATTACACAAAACAAACCGACCGGAGAATTTACGCAAGAAGGATAAATGAGAAGTAATTGAGATATTTTTTGCTCACTTCAAGGAGAATAATTAATTGGGCTCCAAAATTTAATATTTTAGTATTTAACAGATAAATCTATCACAATTTACACATGGCTAATTCCCTTCTGAGAGAAGTGAACCTCTCTTCGGGTAAGGCTTTTGTGAAGATATCTACCAACTGATTATTTGTGTCAATGAAGGATATTTCAATATTACCATTAGCTACATGATCACAAATAAAATGATATCTAACCTCAATGTGTTTGGTTCTTGAGTGCTGTACTGGATTCTTGGTTAAGTTTATGGCACTGGTGTTGTCACATAATAGTGGAATTGACTTGATGTGCATTCCGTAGTCCTCAAGTTGTTGCTTTATCCATAGGAGTTGTGTACAGCAACTTCCAGCAGCCACGTACTCAGCTTCAGCTGTTGAGAGTGCTACTGAATTCTGCTTCTTGGAGGACCAGGATATCAAGCATCCTACAAGAAATTGACAACAACCACTGGTGCTTTTTCTATCTAGTTTGCATCCAGCATAGTCAGCATCAGAGTACCCTACTAAATTTACTTCACATGATTTTGGATACCAGATACCTAGATCATGAGTTCCAGATAAATATCTATAAATTCTTTGACATTAATTAAATGAGATTCTCTAGGGTCTGCTTGATATCTAGCACACATGCATACACTAAATAGTATATCAGGTTTGCTGGCAGTTAAGTAAAGTAGAGAACATATCATACCTCTATAGATCTTTTGATCTACTTTCTTACCATCTTTGTCACTGTCCATTCTTGTTGAAGTGCTCATTGGTGTTGACAGTGGCTTGGAATTTTCGAATCCAAACTTCTTCAAGAGCTCTTGGTGTATTTGGCTTGACAGATGTGGGTGCCATCTCCTCCTTGCTTGATTTGTAATCCAAGGAAGTAGTTCAGCTCCCCCATCATGCTCATCTCAAATTCTCCCTGCATAAGCTTCTCAAAGTACTCGCAAAGAGATTCATCAGTAGATCCAAAAATTATGTCATCTACATAAATTTGTACAAGTAGTATGTGCTTGACCTGTGACTTTATAAATAAAGTGCTATCTACTTGTCCTCTAGTGAAACCATGATCTAATAAAAAGGAACTAAGCCTTTCATACCAGGCTCTAGGTGCTTGCTTTAAACCATATAATGCCTTATGAAGTTTAAAACATGATTTGGAAATTCTGAATCATCAAAACCCGGGGGTTGTTCTACATAAACTTCTTCTTTAATGAAACCATTTAAAATGCAGATTTGACATCCATTGAAATAATTTCAAATCTAGAGCAATGCATATGCAAGTAAAATCCTAATAGCCTCAACTCTAGCTACAGGTGCATAGGTTCATCGAAATCTATACCTTCCTCTTGGGAATAGCCTTGAGCAACCAATCTGGCCTTGTTTCTTAAGATCACACCAGTTTCGTCCAATTTATTTATGAACACCCATTTGGTGCCAATAACTGGATGACCTGATGGTCTAGGAACAAGTGACTATACATGGTTTCTCTTGAACTGATTCAGTTCATGTTGCAAGGCTAGAATCCAAGACTCATCAGTAAGAGCTTCATGGACTGTCCTAGGCTCTATTTGAGAAACAAATGCTAGTAATCACAAGGGATTACATTACCTCTTGTTCTTACCCCTGTAAATGGATCACCAATAATATTTTCAGGTGGATGATCTTTCTTATATCTCGACTCCTTTGGAAGATTTTCATGTCAATGTCTGTTTGCGCAAGTCTTCCAGAGGTGAATCTTCCTTGTCCTCAATTGATGTGTTCTTTAATTTCTTAGACAAGTCATCTGCATCATCAATGTCACTCTCTGCTCTTTCTCAAGGAAGGGTTAGTTTCATTAAAATAATATGTACAAACTGTTCAATCAATAAGGTGCATATTAAAACTCTATAACCTTTAGGTTTAGTAGCATACCCATGATGTGCCTTCATCTGATTTGGCATCCAAATTACCAATGTCTCTGTGGCGGAATGCCTCGGCCAAGCCCGTTAAACCGATAACGTACTTGATCCGAGTCCGCCTCCCGCGAAGGGCCGAAGCCTCGCAAGGGAAACCAAACCACAGTCCGTGTAAACACAAAGGAACACACCATTATATATATATAATTCACAAGTTACATAGCCAAATTTCCACAAAACTGGAAGAAGTACAAGAGCCTGGGGCATATCCCGAGGTACAACAGAAGAAAATAAACAACTATCTAAGCTACACTGCTGGAGCCGCCACTACACAGCTGGAGGTACTGACCCTGCACCGCTACGACGCGGCTCCAAACTGGACGACGGTCGTGAAACGTCCTCCTCGCTCTCACCTGTGGGGGTAGGGGTGAGCCTCGCTAGTCATTGGCTCAGTAGGGAACTCCCCCAACACCGAGCAAACCAAAACCACAGGTACGAAGGCAGTAAACAATACCAACAATTTATAGAACAGCTAAACAGAATATTAAAGCTGTAAAAGTACTCACCGTCTGCCGACTACGTAAAACAACTTTAATAATTAAACGGCAAACCAGTACAGGTGTACAAGCTAAAGTAGAGACAGCCAACACGAGCCACGTGAACTGGTTCGCGACACCAGAAACTGACTCGGACAAGCTAACACAGGTCTACCTCAGTCTCGCAGCCACGGACGAAAGGTCCAGCTGCCGCTCCACGTGAAAAGGTCAAGCAACTGTGGAGACCAACTAAACACCACCACCTGCGGACCACACGGTCGCAGGCCCATGCCTGACACCTCAGGAGACCCTGGCCCGGGCTCTCTAGAGTGAGGCACTGGAAAAGGACTAGCTGGGGACCAGTGACGACTACTGGTGTCCGTACCCCCAACTACGAGCGCGCTACAAGTGACTAAAGACAAACACAGTGTCACTGTCCCACTGTCGTCTTTCCCTCAGCCGGACGTGCAACTCAAACACAAGAGTGAGGGTGTCCAGGTCAGACGACACAGACCTCGACGGTACAACACAAGTACCGGGACAAAGCCCCGAGCTAACAGCCTGGCTCACAAAGAACCTGGGGCACCCAACTGGAGAGGTAACCACGGTAGGTCGTACTACTAGCCACGTACACAGAACCACGTGCACGTCACACACAAACCACGTGAAACCTCACGTAAACCACAAGTAACAATGGTTCACTACACGTGAACCCAACTGACTCGCGTAATACAACGCGTGCACGAAAGTAAGTAACTAACAGCATACCTTGTATGCTAAACACGAGAGCCATGTGCACTCAGTGCACCTCATGTACGAATACACACGCATTATCGATAAATACCGTAACTAGTCATTTCTGTTCATAACCAGTAGGCGGCAACATCGACTGCCGCTTACAAAAGTCAACGGCAAGGGATCTGGCCGTTGACATCCTGGCTGATGAGCTTGGCGACAAGCGATGTTGACGCCAAGTTCTTCGGCCTCAAACCCTGCAGAAACCCTAATCCGGCTCTACAGGTTTTCCAACCGTTTA
The DNA here is from genome assembly GCA_014218235.1 of Colocasia esculenta. NCBI lineage: Eukaryota > Viridiplantae > Streptophyta > Magnoliopsida > Alismatales > Araceae > Colocasia > Colocasia esculenta. The sequence goes on along the minus strand of CM024760.1, from coordinate 114,697,383 downwards.
AACTACAGAAAAATATACTGAAACGGTTCTTTAAACATGCATGAACCCAAAACAACCCAACACACATGCTTTGTTCACTAAATTACTCAAACCACCCATTATCCCCGTATGGTGCAACTTAATCCGAAAATACATTATCATGCTGATTCAGGTGGTTACGATGTGTTTTAATGTTTCTATGGAGCTAAACGGGTTCGTCCCCTACCTCAGAACACGCTAGAACCTCCCGCAATTTCCCGGTTCACGCCGAACCCTCCGCGAGTTCCCACGAGAATTGCACCACGTCACGACGTTTCCTCGCACAATTCGGCGACGCCACGCGTTCCACGATCCTCCAAGCACCCTTCAGTACCTGTTGGAAGCTTTAGGAACACTGGGGCAACAAGCTGGGGCAAGGGGGATTGAGAACAGGGTAGGAAACCTGCCCTCGGGTGAGCCTATAACCTGCAGAATTCTCAGGTTGGCGTCAACCCCTATGCCGCCAAGAGCAACCGCCACTCTAAACGTCCACATCCTAAGCCGCCAAGTTCATGCAGTCAACGTCCACTTACCTGGACGCCAACCAGTCAACGGCCACCCCTGGCCGCCAACTCCAACTGAACTGCAGCAGGTCCTATTTCATTTCAGGACCAACCCTGCACTTCACCTGCTCAAGCCACACATCCACACCATACATTCCACACAACCAACTCACATTGGCCTCACAACGGCCGCCACAACCACAATACACATGATCCGCATGGATCCGAAAAGCACACGACGTTACATTACTATCATCTAAAAAGAAAATTTCGACCTCGAAATTCATAACATAACTCAAAGTTAAACAACTTAAACATACACACCTTTACAAGTACTATCATCTAAAAAGAAATACAAAAGCTTATTCAAACAAATAGGGATACCCTTTAGCCATTTCCTCGGCTAACTCCCAGGTATCCTCACCTCCCAACCTATTTTCCCATCTCACTTTAACTAGCTCAATTTCTTTATTTCTCAGCTTCTTCATCTTTCGATCTGTGATCTGCACCGGATATTCTGGCATAGTCATGTCCGGCCTCAGGTCACCACCTTGATATCTGATTATTTGAGCTGGATCTTCAATACATTTTCTCAACATGGAGACATGGAAAATATCATGCACATCTGCAAAATCTGCTGGCAAATCCAGCCTATACTGTTTCCCCGATTCTCTCTATTACTCGGAAAGGTCCTACATATCTTGGACTCAACTTTCCAGACTTGCCAAACCTCATGATTCCCTTACTTGGAGAAACTCTCAGGAAAACAAAATCTCCCACCTCAAACTGAAGTGGTCTTCTCCGGACATCTGCATAACTTTTCTGCCTACTTTGAGCTGCCTGCAATTTCTCTTTAATAAGCTTCACTACTTCAGTGGTTTGCTGAATCAATTCAGGACCCACTAACTGCCTTTCTCCCACTTCATGCCAGTTCAATGGGGTTCTACATGGCCTTCCATATAAAGCTTCATACGGTGCCATCCCAAGACTGGTATGATAACTATTATTGTAGGCAAACTCAACCATTCCCAAATGATGCTCCCAGCTACCTCCCCAAACTAAACAACAAGCCCGCAACATATCTTCAATTGTCTGGATAGTCCTCTCTGTCTGACCATCTGTCTGAGGATGATAAGCGGAGCTATACCTCAACTCAGTTCCAATCACCTTCTGCAAACTTCTCCAAAAACCAGAAGTAAATCTTGGATCTCTATCAGACACAATTGTCTTCGGATACCATGCAGTGGAACAATCTTTTCAACATAAATATTTGCCAACCTGTCCACTGTCCAAGACATACTCACTGCCACTAATCTGCATACCTTGGTCAATCTGTCAACAAATACCCATATTCCATTATGCCCTGAACTCGACCTTGGTAAACCTGCCACAAAGTCCATAGCAATATCATCCCACTTCCACTGTGGAATATGGCAACGGTTGCAATAGACCTCCAGGCTTCTGATGCTCTGCTTTAATCTGCTGACAGATAGCACATCTTGAAACAAATTCTGCTATTTCCTTTTTCATAAGAGGCCACCAGAAATGCTTTCTCAAATCATGGTACATTTTAGTACTACCCGGATGAATAGTGTACCTAGATTTATGAGCCTCTTCCAATACTCGCTGCTTCACCTCTCTCTGCAGGAACAAACAACCTGCCCCTGAGCCTGACCACACAATTATCATCAATAGTAACTCCTTCCATTTTTACAATTTCAGCCAAACTGGCATCTGCTCTCTGAGCTTCAACTATCTGCCAATACAAAGACGGCTCTACAGCACTAGCAGCTAGCACTGCCCGTCGCTGACTACTGGGCACATATAAGGAGTTCTCCGCTACTTCTTCATACAACTTCCACTCTTTAATCATCATCAAATTCATATATGCCTTTCTGCTCAAGGCATCTGCTACAACATTGGCCTTACCCGGATGGTAAGCCAAACTGAAATCATAATCTTTCAAATACTCGATCCATCTGCGCTGGCGAAGATTCAAATCTTTCTGCGAGAAGATATACTTCAAGCTTTTATGATCTGTAAAGATCTCAAATCTCTCGCCATACAGATAATGCCTCCACATTTTCAAGGCAAATACAACTGCTGCTAACTCCAAATCATGAGTGGGGTAATTCTCCTCTGCTGGCTTCAATTGTCTGGACGCATACGCTATCACTTTACCATGCTGCATAAGTACTGCTCCAAGACCTCTCCTTGAAGCATCAGTATACAACACAAAACCACCACTCCCTGCCGGTAATGTCAATATAGGTGCTGAAGTAAGTCTCTTCTTTAATTCCATAAAACTTTTCTGACATTCACCGGACCACACAAAGGCACCCCTTTCCTGGTCAACTTAGTCATAGGTGCCGCAATCTTAGAAAAATCTTGAATGAAGCGCCTGTAATAACCTGCTAATCCCAGAAAACTTCTAATCTCAGTTATTGTCCTAGGCACTTCCCATCTCATCACTGCTTCCACTTTACTTGGGTCCACTGCCACTCCTCTAGCAGAGATAACATGACCCAGAAACTGAATTTCTTTCAGCCAAAATTCACACTTACTGAATTTGGCAAACAACTGGTTATCCCTTAACAATTGCAGGGTAAACCTCAAATGAGCTGCATGCTCCTCTTCAGATGCTGAGTAAATCAGAATATCATCGATAAAGACCACAATGAATTGATCTAAATATGGATGAAAAATTCTATTCATCAGATCCATAAAACCTGCAGGAGCATTAGTCAACCCAAAAGGCATAACCACAAACTCAAAGTGACCATATCTAGTTCTGAATGCTGTCTTGTCTATATCTTCTTCTTTAATTCTTAACTGATGGTACCCGGACCTCAAATCAATTTTGGAAAACACCTTTGCTGATTGCAATTGATCAAATAGATCATCTATTCTCGGCAACGGGTATTTATTCTTGATGGTCACATCATTTAACTTTCTATAATCAATACACATCCGAAAACTTCCATCTTTCTTTTTCACAAATAAAACCGGCGCTCCCCACGGGGAATGACTCGGTCTAATAAACCCTTTCTGCAACAGCTCTTCTAACTGCTTTTTCAATTCTTTAAGTTCTGCTGGTGCCATCCGATATGGAGCTTTAGAAATCGGCATGGTACCTGGCAGCAACTCAATGGTAAAGTCCACCTCTCTATGTGGAGCTAAACCAGGCAAATCCTCAGGAAAAACATCAGCAAATTCCCTAACCACGGGAACTGCTTCTACTGGCTGACTAGCTTCTACCAGACTTACCGAGGCTAAATAAGCCACACATCCAGCATTTATCAACTTTCTAGCTTTAATTGCAGAAATTAGAAACTTAGAGGTATAAAAAGGCATACCTTGATATTCAAATATCGCACCATTAGGATGACAAAATCTGATCCTTTTCTTTCTGCAATCTAACATTGCTCCATACATCTCAAGCCAGTCCATACCCAAAATAATATCATAATCTGCAATTGCAGGGCATACAACCGACCCGGCATCTGGTTCCCTTCAATCATAACAGGAGCTTCATCTATATAGCTCGAAGTGAGCAAAAACTCACCTGAAGGAACCTCCACTACCAACTCACAAGATTTCTCTTCTAAAGGATGAGCCATACAATCCAGAAATTCTTCAGAAATAAAAGAATGAGAGGCACCCGAATCAAATAAAACTCTTGCTGAATATTCATAAAGAGGTAAAGTACCTTCTATCATATTCGATGCCTCCGCCTGGGCTCGGGTGATAGCCATAACCCGGCCTCTTCCCCGCTGCTGCGGTGCTCCTCTGCCACGACCTGACTGTGGCTGCTGAAACTGCTGAGGCTGCTGCTGCTGCTGCACACCTCTACCATATCCATACTCCCTCGGATAGGGACAATTGCGGATCAAATGTCCCGGCTGATTACAATTATAGCATCTATATCCCGGTGGAGTAACAGGCTGCCTGGCAGTACTCTGCTGCGACTCCTCCACCTCAGGCCTACCTCGGCCCTGCTGGAACTGCGGACGACCTCCCCATCCTCTTCCTTTTCCTTTAAATGCTTGCTTTAATTTTTGACCCCATTTACCGAAGCCTGATGAAGAAGGTCCTGCTGGTGCTTTACCCCTGCTTGCACCCACTGACTGCTGCGGTAACCGAAACTACCTGAACCTGACTCGCCCACCTGACGAGTCCGAATAGATCTCTCCAAAGTAGCTGCTCTCTGAGCTGCCTCTTCCACTGTCTTGCACATAAGAGGTACTATCGCATCCTGCAATTCCACTCTCAAGCCTCTAATAAAGTACTCAACCATCATATTATTATCAGAAACAACATAAGGTGCATAACGGCTGAGTGCCATAAACCTCATCTAGTACTCTAGAACTGAAGAGTTACCTTGCTGAAGAGTCTGGAATTGTTCCCTTTTCACCTGCTGCACTTGAATCAAAAAGAATGTATCGTTAAATACATCAAGAAATTCCGACCAAGTGATGGCCTCCTCTGTCCTACCTGCGAAGGTGGTCTGCATCTTCAGTCGCCACCATTCCAAGGCAAAGCCCCTGCTGCCGGACACCTCATAGTCGCAAAGACCCTCTCAATTTCATGAACCCAATGCTCAACTGTATCTGGATTCGGCCCTCCTGAATAAGTAGGTGGCTGCAATCTCAGAAACTTCTCCACCTGCATCACTGGTTCTTCTGCTATCAACACTGGTGGTGGTGGCGGCACAGGTGCTGCAAAAGGTACCTCACTCTCGGCGGGACTGGAGCTACAGGTACAACCTCTCCATCCCCAGGTGGCACTGCAACTGGTGGTACCGGCGCCTGCTGATCCATCCTCGCCCGAATATCCGTGAGGCTTTCCCAGATCCTCTCTATCATACGCTGGGTGCTTTCCTCCGGATCATCTCCTCCACCACCCCAATCTCTTCTATCAGCCATTCCAGAAATTTTCTACATAAACAAAATACCAAACAAAAATCAAAACAACAAGTTATCAAAAACCAGGGTCCCTACCAGCAGTGTACAAAGACTGAAATAAGGCTATGTATCTTTCTAGTTCCCTTATATTAACACGGACCTTGCTCTGATACCAACTGTGGCGGAATGCCTCGGCCAAGCCCGTTAAACCGATAACGTACTTGATCCGAGTCCGCCTCCCGCGAACGGGCCGAAGCCTCGCAAGGGAAACCAAACCACAGTCCGTGTAAACACAAAGGAACACACCATTTTATATATATAATTCACAAGTTACATAGCCAAATTTCCACAAAACTGAAAGAAGTACAAGAGCCTGGGGCATACCCCGAGGTACAACAGAAGAAAGTAAACAACTATCTAAACTACACTGCTGGAGCCGCCACTACACAGCTGGAGGTACTGACCCTGCACCGCTACGACGCGGCTCTGAACTGGACGACGGTCGTGAAACGTCCTCCTCGCTCTCACCTGTGGGGGTAGGGGTGAGCCTCGCTAGTCACTGGCTCAGTAGGGAACTCCCCCAACACCGAGCAAACCAAAACCACAGGTACGAAAGCAGTAAACAATACCAACAATTTATAGAACAGCTAAACAGAATATTAAAGCTGTAAAAGTACTCACCGTCTGCCGACTACGTAAAACAACTTTAATAATTAAACGGCAAACCAGTACAGGTGTACAAGCTAAAGTAGAGACAGCCAACACGAGCCACGTGAACTGGTTCGCGACACCAGAAACTGACTCGGACAAGCTAACACAGGTCTACCTCTCAGTCTCGCAGCCACGGACGAAAGGTCCAGCTGCCGCTCCACGTGAAAAGGTCAAGCAACTGTGGAGACCAACTAAACACCACCACCTGCGGACCACACGGTCGCAGGCCCATGCCTGACACCTCAGGAGACCCTGGCCCGGGCTCTCTAGAGTGAGGCACTGGAAAAGGACTAGCTGGGGACCAGTGTCGACTACTGGTGTCCGTACCCCCAACTACGAGCGCGCTACAAGTGACTAAAGACAAACACAAGTGTCACTGTCCCACTGTCGTCTTTCCCTCAGCCGGACGTGCAACTCAAACACAAGAGTGAGGGTGTCCAGGTCAGACGACACAGACCTCGATGGTACAACACAAGTACCGGGACAAAGCCCCGAGCTAACAGCTTGGCTCACAAAGAACCTGGGGCACCCAAATGGAGAGGTAACCACGGTAGGCATCGTACTACTAGCCACGTACACAGAACCACGTGCACGACACACACAAACCACGTGAAACCTCACGTAAACCACAAGTAACAATGGTTCACTACACGTGAACCCAACTGACTCGCGTAATACAACGCGCAGCACGAAAGTAAATATCTAACAGCATACCTTGTATGCTAAACACGAGAGCCATGTGCACTCAGTGCACCTCATGTACGAATACACACGCATTATCGATAAATACCGTAACTAGTCATTTCTGTTCATAACCAGTAGGCGGCAACATCGACTGCCGCTTACAAAAAGTCAACGACAAGGAATCTGGCCGTTGACATCCTGGCTGATGAGCTTGGCGACAAGCGATGTTGACGCCAAGTTCTTCGGCCTCAAACCCTGCAGAAACCCTAATCCGGATCTACAGGTTTTCCAACCGTTTAAACTACAGAAAAATATACTGAAACGGTTCTTTAAACATGCATGAACCCAAAACAACCCAACACAGCATGCTTTGTTCACTAAATTACTCAAACCACCCATTATCCCCGTATGGTGCAACTTAATCCGAAAATACATTATCATGCTGATTCAGGTGGTTACGATGTGTTTTAATGTTTCTATGGAGCTAAACGGGTTCGTCCCCTACCTCAGAACACGCTAGAACCTCCCGCAATTTCCCGGTTCACGCCGAACCTTCCGCGAGTTCCCACGAGAATTGCACCACGTCACGACGTTTCCTCGCATAATTCGGCGACGCCACGCGTTCCACGATCCTCCAAGCACCCTTCAGTACCTGTTGGAAGCTTTAGGAACACTGGGGCAACAAGCTGGGGCAAGGGGGATTGAGAACAGGGTAGGAAACCTGCCCTCGGGTGAGCCTATAACCTGCAGAATTCTCAGGTTGGCGTCAACCCCTATGCCGCCAAGAGCAACCGCCACTCTAAACGTCCACATCCTAAGCCGCCAAGTTCATGCAGTCAACGTCTACTTACCTGGACGCCAACCAGTCAACGGCCACCCCTGGCCGCCAACTCCAACTGAACTGCAGCAGGTCCTATTTCATTTCAGGACCAACCCTGCACTTCACCTGCTCAAGTCACACATCCACACCATACATTCCACACAACCAACTCACATTGGCCTCACAACGGCCGCCACAACCACAATACACATGATCCGCATGGATCCGAAAAGCACACGACGTTACAGTCTCTTTTGCCGTTGTTGTGAATGAAGCATGGACATCCAAAAGTTCTGAAGTGACTGATCTTTGGCTTCTTTCCCTTGAACAACTCATATGCAGTCTTTTTTAAGATGGGTTTGATCATTACTCTATTAATGATATAGCTTGCTGTGTTCACTGCTTCAGCCCAGAAATACCTTGGTAAATCATATTCTGATAACATTGTTCTTGCCATATCCAATAAGGTTCTATTCTTCCTCTCAACGACTCCATTTTGCTGTGGTGTCTTTGGTGCTGAGAAGTTATGCTCAATCCCTTGGTCATCAAAGAATTTTGCAAATTTCTCATTTTGAAACTCTCCTCCATGATTTGACCGGATTCCAACAATGCAAAACTTCTTATCTTTTTGTACTCTTCTGCTGAAACTTACAAAAATATCAAAGGTATCATCTTTATGCTCCAAGAAGGAAACCCATGTGAATCTGGAATAATCATCCACAATAACAAATCCAAAATTCTTTCCTCCAAGACCAGTGGTCCTCATTGGCCCAAATAAATCCATGTGAAGGAGTTCTAAGGGTTTAGAGGTGGTTACCACAGTCTTTGACTTGAAGGAACTCTTAGTGTGCTTCTCTTTTGCACATGGTCTGCAGATACCATCCAATTTATTGCTAACCTTTGGCAGTCCTTCCACAAGACTTCTCTTTCTGAGCTTATTCATGCCATCCAAACTGCAGTGGCCTAATCTTCTATGCCACAGCTCAGTTGACTGTTCTTTACTGGCCGCTAAACAAACGTCTTGATCCTTGAGTTCTTCAAGATAGAGCACATACAGGTTCTTTTCTCTATTAGCTTCGAAGATTACTGCTCCATCCTTCAGGATACTGCACTTGGACTCTTGGAACTTGATCTGATGACCTTTGTCACAAAGTTGGCTGATGCTTATGAGGTTGTGCTTTAGCCCTTTAACAAACAGTACATCTTCAATAATTGTTGTTCCTTTGTTGCTCACAGAACCACTGCCTATCACTGTTCCTTTTCTATTATCTCCATAGGTGACTGTTCCTTCTTCAGCTTGGAGAAGAGTGAATAGCTTCCTGTTCCCTGACATATGCTTGAGCACCCACTGTCCAGGTACCACTTTGATGCTCGAAGCTTCCCTGAAAAGGAGACATTAAGTTTTAGGTACCCAAGTTCTTTGGGTCCTTGTTGGTTAGTGTCAACAGTTTCCTTTTTAATTATCTATTTCTTATGTCTCGTTGGACATGTTAATTTTATATGTCCTAACTTATTACAATGGCTACAACAGACATTTTTGTTACTCTTCAATATATTTGAAATTGGCTTTGTATGCTGTATCTTGTTCAGGTGTAAACTTCAGAGTTGGATATATCTTAGGGTGAATTATTTTCTTCATTTCTGGTGGTGTATATCCTAAACCATGTTTCTTTCCTGAACGTCTAGCACCTTTTAATATTAAGGAGTTCTTACCATTTGTAAATTTCTCCAATGTGCTTGACAGTTTGTCATTTTCTTCATTTAAACTTTTAATTTCTTTCTCAGTTCATCTGAATCTCCTATTTTTCTAATTTGATTATTTGTTTGTTTTTATCTTTTAGATCTTCACATAATAGTTCATTTCTTCTTTAGTTCAGTTATTTATTTTTCTAATTCTTCATTTTCTATTTTAGATCTGAATTAGTGTTTTCTAAACATGTAATATTTTCTTACTAACTTTTAACAGTTTTGTTACTTCCCTATTTAAAGTATAATTCGTTGAAAAGCTTCTTCTAGATTATCAGAATCAGAATATTGCAAGAATCAAAAGATGAATCAGAAGTTACCTTCTCTCAGTGTTTTTCATAAAAGCCAAGTTGGCTTCTTCTTCTTCACTGTTTGAGCTTGACTCATTGTCTGAGTCGCTGCTGTTGCTCCATGCTGCTGCCATAGCTTTTTCTTATGCCTCCTGAACTTCTTGGAGCTTTCTCTCTTTCTGAATTCAGGCTTCTTGAGCTTTGGACATTCTGCTTTGATATGTCCTGGCTTTTTGCACTCGTAGCATATAGGCTCACCCTTTTTCTGATCCTTTCCATCTAGTTTCTTGAAGTCCTTATTTTTCTTAAAGTGTCTTCTACCAGATTGGAACTTCTTCTTCTTGTCTAGAATGCGCTGCAGTCTTCTTGATAGCATGGCTTCTTCATCTTCACAATCATTTGAGCTTTCATCTTCGGCTGATGACTCATCTAATTTGTCTTCTTCTGCTTTAAGAGCATTTGAATGTTTCTTTCTGCTTGAGGACTCTCCTAGTCTCTCCATATTTATCTCGTGGGCCATAAGGGACCCGATGAGCTTTTCCAAAGACATCCTCTTTAGATCATTAGCTTCCTCAATGGCTGTTACCTTGGGAGCCCATGTAGATGGAAGAGATCTAAGGATTTTTCTGACCATATCTCCAATCTCATAGGTCTTCCCGAGTCCTGCTAATCCATTTGTAATGTCTGTAAATCTACTGAACATTTGAGTTATGGACTCTCCTGGCTGCATCTGGAACCTCTCATATTGAGTTACCAGAATATCTATTCTGGTTTCTTTAACCTTGTCTGTGCCTTCATAAGTGATTCTCAATTTTCCCACATCTCCATTGCGGATTTGCAGGCTGATACTCTATTGAATTCTTTCTTGCTGAGAGCAAACACATAATGCTTTTAGCCTACAGTTTGAAGAAATCTTCTTCCTGTCATCATCTGTCCACTGAGCCTTTTCGTTGGTGACTAGGAGATCACCTTCTTCAACTATGGACCATATCTGGTAGTCATTACCTTGTAGAAAATACTCCATTCTTGTTTTCCAATAAGCATAGTCTTCTCCATCGAAAAATGGTGGTTGGTTGACAGACAGACCTTCATTGTGACCTTGGGCTGCCATGGATCTTTACTCTTCAGATCGTTGGATCTTCTTCTTTGTCGAAGAGACTCGCTCTAATACCACTTGTTGCCCAGTTAGGTAGCCCAGAGGGGGTGGGGTGAATGGGTCTTTAAAATTTATTAATCAATACCTGTTCACTAAAAACGTTCACAAGGAAATATACTTTGAAGATTGTTAGTGTTAGTAAAGAGAATCAACAAACACAAGAAGAAAATCACACAACACCAGATGTATCCTGGTTCGGACCTCCTTTCCACAGGAGTCCTACGTCCAGTCCCTGAGCAACAACTCAGGATTTCACTAACTAGGGTATAGTGCCCCTATGGACACTACAACACCTAGCTCAGCTGGTCTTCTCTTCTTAGCTCGAAGAGGAACAACACCCTGGATACCCCACCAGGTCTTCCTTCACACCAAAAGGGCACACACACCCTGGATACCACCAGGTCTTCCTTCACACACGAAGGGTACAAGCACAGAAACAAGTAAGCAGGAGATTAAGCCCCTAGATCAAACTTTGACAAGCCAAGATCTGAAGCTAGAGACTGAGAGCAATGAGTTCTACAAACAAAAGCTCACTCTCAGAACCAAACAAGCTCTCTAAAAAATCTACAATAATGCAGAGAGCAAAGAGCTAATCTAATGGAATGAGGCTTGGCTCTTTCTTCAGAACTCGCAGAAGACTTGATGATCAAAGTGTTTTTGTATTACTATCATTCTCTGTCTTGTGTATTGCTTCTGGAGCTCCTTTCTTAGCTTCAATTTGAAATATAGACGTTGAAGTATCCGTTGCCTCTAGATTTTGGTGGACGTTAGACTGAGTGGCACTTGGAAGCTTCCAGTCAATCAGTCCTTTATCCATTTGTTCACGCAAAGAGATAGGATCTTCTGAAGTGTCCTTTGGCTTCTAAAAAGTCCAACGTTGTATGACGAATGTTTGTCAGAGACCTGCATACATTAAATGCTTGAACAGTAGACAGTTAGGCTGTCTCTTGTTGTCAGTCAACGTTGGTGTGAATATTCACCAAAATAGTAATGCCATTTTGTTGTTCTAAAAGATGCATATAGAATAGACACGATAATGGATGATATCATTTGTATGCATGCAGAGATACGTTCAGTCTTCATTAAATGCACAGCTGTCAAAAGAAAAAGTGCGAAGACTTTGACTATTCAATTTATTGAAAGAATAAGTCATATGTCTAGTTGATTGAAATGAAATCGATGCATTTATGACTTATGTAATCGTTATGTAACCAAACATCAAAATCGTTATGAGATATGAAAGAATCGTTGTGATCATTGAGGAAATTCTTATGATTACTTAAGAAGTCAATGCGCAAAGCAAATCGTTATGAGAACCAAAGAAATCGATACGAATGCGAGTCATTACGATGACTAAAGGAATCGTTACGAGAGCAAGTCGTTATGATGACTAAAGGAATCGTTACGAGAACAAGTCGTTACGATGACTAAAGGAATTGTTACGAGCAAATCATTACGCTCTCTTTAAGAAGTCGTTATAGGAACAATTTCTTTTGGGATCAGAAGAAGTTTCAATCTATGAAGAAATCGTTAAGGACTTATGAAACAATTATGAAGAAATCGTTACAGTTCTACTGTAATCGATATGATCTATAAAAGAAACCGATGTGTACTTAGACAAATATGATGCTGTAGATACAATGTAAAGAAGCTTACCTATTTTTGGCTTATTTTCCTTTGGTATTAATTCCTGTGCTTAAGACTTGTAGAAAATAGGTTAGTGACCTTTAATTAAGGGTTTGATAATTATCATAATAATATGGTTTTGTTAATCACCAAAATAAAAAATGTAATTACTTTTAATTACATTGGGGATAGACTGTTCATCAAAGGAGAGTTTCAAAACGACAGATTTGCAGAATTTTGTGATGGTCTGGGAATTGAACATAATTTCTCAGCATCAAGAACACCACAACAAAATGGAGTAGCTGAGAGGAAAAATAGAACTTTGTTGGATATGGCCAGGACTATGCTATCTGAGTACAACCTTCTAAGATATTTTTGGGCAGAAGTCATAAATACAGCCTGTTACATTATAAATAGAGTCATGATTAGGCCAATTCTAAAGAAGACTGAATATGAGCTGTACAAGCAAAAGAAGCCCAAGATCAGCCATCTCAGAACATTTGGATTCCGATGCTTCATTGACAACAATGGTGAGAGAGACATAGGTAAGTTGGATCCTAAATCCAATGAAGGTATCTTTATGGGGTACACTTCTAAACCTAAAGGATATAGAGTTTTCAATAAAAGAAGTTTATTAATTGAACAAACTATGCATGCTATATTTGATGAATTTAACCCTTCCTTGAGAAAGGATAGTAGTAGTGATGATCAAGATGCAAATAGTCTTACCAAGAAGCTGGAAGAAACAACCATCAAAGAAGATGAAGATCCACCCTTGGAAGAAATGCAACAGAAAGATATCGTTCATGATGATCTTCTAAAAGAATGGAGGTACAAAAAGGATCACCAAATTGACAACATCATTGGAGATCCATCAGTTGGGGTAAGAACTATCGGTAATACCATTCCCTGTGATTATTTAGCATTTGTTTCCCAAATAGAGCTGAAGACAATCAATGAAGCACTGTATGATGAATCTTAGATTCTAGCCATACAAGATGAACTTAATCAGTTTAGGAGAAATCAGGCTTGGTCCCTTGTTTCGAGACCATCAGATCATCCTGTGATTGGCACTAAATGGGTGTTTAGGAACAAATTGGATGAAGCTGGTGTTATTACTAGAAATAAGGCTAGACTGGTTGCTCAAGGCTATTCCCAAGAGGAAGGCATAGATTTTGATGAAACCTATGCACCAGTGGCTAGGCTAGAGGCTATTCGAATTTTACTTGCTTATGCATCTGTATTAGATTTAAAACGTTTTCAAATGGATGTTAAATCAACATTTTTGAATGGCTATATAAAGGAGGAAGTCCATGTGGAACAGCCTCCTGGCTTTGATGACTTAGATTTTCCAAATCATGTTTTCAAATTGCATAAAACATTATATGGTTTAAAACAAGCACCTAGAGCTTGGTATGAAAGACTTAGTGCATTCTTACTAAATCATGGTTTTATTAGAGGACAGGTAGATAGCACACTGTTTATCAAATCAAATGTCAAAAATATATTACTTGTGTAAATTTATGTAGATGATATTATATTTGGATCTACTGATGAATCTTTGTGCAACTATTTTAAGAAGCTCATGCAGAGAGAATTTGAGATGAGCATGATGGGAGAACTCAACTACTTCCTTGGATTACAAATCAAGCAAAGCAATGAAGGTACACACATTTGTTAAGCAAAATACACTAAGGAACTGTTGAAGAAATTTGGATTTGATAATTCTAAACCACTGTCCACTCCAATGAGCACATCCACAAGGTTAGACAGTGATAAGAAAGGTAAGAAAGTTGATCAAAAACTTTACATAGGTATGATTGGGTCATTGCTTTATTTAATAGCTAGTAGACCTGATATTTTATTTAGTGTATGCATGTGTGCAAGGTATCAGTCTGATCCTAAGGAATCTCATTTAATATCTGTTAAAAGAATCTTTAGATATTTAGCTAAAACTCTTAACTTAGGACTATGGTATCTTAAATCTTGTGAAACTAGTTTAATTGGATATTCAGATGCTGACTATGCTGGATGCAAAGTAGATAGAAAAAGCACCAGTGGTGGTTGTCAATTCCTTGCACGATGCTTGATCTCCTGGTCCTTAAAGAAGCAAAATTCAGTGGCACTATCAACAGCTGAAGCTAAATATGTAGCTGCTGGGAGCTGTTGCACTCAACTCCTATGGATCAAACAACAGCTTGAAGACTATGGATTACATATCAAGACCATCCCACTGCTGTGCGACAATACAAGTGCGATAAATCTCGCGAACACGACGAAACATATAGAGGTCAGATATCATTTTATTAGAGATCATGTAGCTAATGGTAATATTAATATCTCATTTATAGATACCCAAAATCAGTTAGTAGATATCTTTATAAAAGCCTTACCTGAAGAGAGATTTATGTCTCTTAGAGGGAACTAGGCATGTGCAATTTGTAACAGATGTATCTGTACGTAACTGAAATAATATAATAAATTTCAGGATAAGACTTATACCCTCATCGACTCCGGCATCCCTCTCTGTACTTTCGAAGGAAACCTTACTTCCCGCTCAAATTTCTTGAGGGGTTCTGTTCCTCCTCCTCCCACGATCCTCTAGAACCCTACCTTGCTCGATTCCATGGCCGCCTCTGGGAGCTCCGGCAGCGTGGGTGGCTACAGTGTTGCCTTTCTTATGGCCAATCAATAGGAGAGATTTTCAGAAGTAAAGATCAAGCTCTATGGAAACAAGGCAGTGGATCTCGAAGACCTAGAGAAGCACGGAATGCATAGCGTGGTTGAAGCTCTTCAAAGGATGAAGTGGATAGAGATATGCACCATTTCAGAACCTAGTTATCTGCACCTGGCAAAGGCATTCTATACATGTTTGAAGTCAGAGGAAGATAGATCTCTCACCTTCACAGTCAAAGGTACTTCCATTCACATCACTCATGATCTGTTGGAGAGGTTATTCAGTGTGTCTACAGTCATGCACAGTTTGGTGGAGTCTGTAGATATTCATGCCAAGAGGCTAGGGATTATAGGAATAGAATACAAATCGAAGGATGGGATGATCGATATCAACCAAGTCAATGCCTTCAACAGAATCCTACACTTTATAGTTTGTCAGATCTTAGTGCCAAGAAGTGCTACTTTTTCATTATGCACTAAGGGAGATGCAGACATGATGTTTTGGGCCGCTTAAAAGCAAGATATCAACATGGCTCAGGTTATAATAGAGAGGATGAAGTCTGCTGCAGAAGCTATTTGGGATAGGAAGAACAAATTGGCAGTGTCTCTTCCCTATGCCCATCTACTTACAAGGATTTTCAGTCACCTTGAGATAGATCTAAAGGGAGAATTGATGGAGAAGATGGGTCAGCCCATTAGATCGAGAAACCTGAAGAAAAGTGGATTTTCCCTTATTGGAAATGTGTGGACCAAGACTTCAGTGGTAGAAGGTGAAACCATTATTGGAGAAGCTCCTGAAGATCCATAGGTTCAAGAAGTAGAGGTTGTTGTCAGAGAAGAAGAGCCTCCTATTTTTGAAAGGAGAATTGAGGATATTGCACCAGAGTTCATTGAGCCCATTGGGCGATTAGCTGATGTTGTGATCCCTCGTACAGTCCCTACACTTGCTATTATTGAAGAATCAGTTGCTGAAGGTGCTGCTCATATTGAGGGGGAGCATGAAGACATTCATATTGATGAAACCCCCATTGTTCCTGAAGTAGAGGTTGCTATGAAGGAGAGGCATGATGAGTTAATTCTAGAGGTTGTGGCACTGGGCCACATTGCAGATGTTCAGATGGAAGATGCTCCAGCTTAGGGGGAGCCAGAGATTCAGGGGGGGCCTGCTGCTAGTGCCCCTGCAGATCAGTCTTAGGAAGGTTTGGTTGACAGCCCTTCAGATGAAGATGTTGAGCTAGTTGTTGGCTCAGAAGGTAGAGGAAAAGGTGTTGCCCCAGGAATTCCCTTGCTCACCAGAAAGGCACACCACAGATCTATGAAGAAGAAGTTTCATGTTCACTTGGAGCCTGTAATTGATAGACTGGATGCTCATGGGGAAATCTTGTGCTCTTTTCAATCAGATGTAACATCTATATTTCTTAGTCAGAGCACTGAAGCTAAGGAGATTTGAGCAGTCAAATCTGAGCTCCAGGAGATGAGAAGTGAGCTGGGCAGTTTGAAGAAGTTGATGACAAATTTATCAGATTTTGTGAGGGTGCATTTATCAGCCTCTGTGCCTTCTGATCCCACTCAGTTTGTACCAGAGGTGAATGCAGGGCCATCAGGCCCTTCTGAACCAGTGGAGAATGTTGTAGGGCCATCTATTGAGGAATTAGGGCCACCAGGGCCATCTGTGGAAGTTGCAGGGCCACCAGGGCCATCAGTGGAAGAGTCAAGACAATCAGAGCCACATGAGTTGAAGAAGTTTGAGCCGGGCCATCAGGGCCATCAGTGCAAGTGGAGTCAGTGGCAGGGCCAACCGGGCCTCAAGTCTCAATAGAGGAAGTTGCTGTGCCCCCAAGGCCTTCTGACCCTCCTAGTCTTTAGACTCCAGCCCCTTCCTCTCCACCCACATCATTCACTACCCCACCTGCACCAGAACCCTCCAAGAAACCCCTTATAAAACATATCTCTTCTCCTACTCCTTTCCCTACTGCCTCCTTTTCCTCACCTACCCCTTCTACCTCCATTCCTCCTACAACTTCTGAGGCACCTCCTGCCCTCCTGTTTTGCTGGTCCCTCTTCAGTTGGTCCTTCCTCTGTAGGACCATCCTCTGAACCTCCTCCTACTTCATCTTTTGCCTATCTTCATCCACCTACTCCACCCTCCTTCATCACTATCATTCCTAAGGATGCCAGTATAGTTCACCATACTGTGCAAGACATCAAGGATGAGTTTGAAGAAGCCATCCTCCACACAATTCTTACTGTCTCTGCCCACATTCATAGGATTGATTCCCAACCTTCCTCCAGTCCTGCCTCTAAGAAAAGAAAACCTCTTCAGCTTTTGTTTTCCCCTCCAACCAAACTCTCTTCCTCCTCTTTGATATTCTCTTTCTGTTGTCAATAGAAGAAAAACCTTATATGCTGAATATCTCCAAAAGTGCACTTTTGCAGCCACTTTTGGTCTTCCTCACCTTAACCATTCTGAACATCTAAATATCATTCTTCCTACTTCTACTCTTACTAAGGCTCAACAAGCAAAAATCCTATCTACTGCTGAGTCCAAGATTGAGGATCAATGGGCCAGGGCCAACAAAGCAGTCTACAGAAAATTTGAGGTTGCCAGGTCCAATATCTTTCCACCCTCAGACCATCTTCTCACCTTATCTGAGTGGTTTGTATGCCAGCATAGAAACTCTTGAGCTCCCTTCATTCAGAAGGAGATCAAATTGATCAGGCAATTCCAGATGTACCAAGACTACTGTTTTGTAAACCACCTGCCTGAAGTTCAACTTCGCCAGTTCAGGGCAACTATTGCTCACCTTCAAACAATGAATCCAGTCAACACACCTCTTCAGGTTGACTTTGCCACCTTGCAGATGCTTGAGATTGCATTTCTCCCCAAGCTCCACTTTCTTCTTATGGATTCTGAAGTGGGTCCTATAATCTTTGAGCGATTTGCTAGAGTCATGGCCAGGATCTTTGTCCAGAAGGGAGCTCCTCTTGCATTCCCTAGATTCCTCTTTAGGGAATATCAGAGAGGGTTTATCAAGTCATCTGTTCTAGCTCCACTCCTTGCAGAGGTAGAGAGATTTGTCAACACTGACTGGTGCAAAGCCTATCCTAAGGCTTCACTTCAGCTTGAGCAACTGAATTCCTCTATGAGTAAGTCCAATCAGCTGACTCTCTCTCAAGAAAAATTCATGGACCTCAACTCCATAAATCTGGTTTCAGATCCCTATTCAACCTGAGTTGAGAGATACAAGATCTATGTAGCTCCGTGGAAAGATCTGCTTGCTCACAATCTACACTACCCTCTTTCTATTGATAAATTTCTTCAGCATGCCAGCTTTGGAACTGCTGGACCCTACAAGTCATCCCTTAGCAATCAGGAGTATACTTCCTTCATTGAAGAACAGAGACTACTCCACATCAAGCGACTTAGTCCAGAAATAGGGCCATCATATAATATTAGTTGGGGTGCTTTTCGAAATCTCTTTGAAGAGCAGGAAGTCAAAGCTTGGCAGATCATGACTCGCCATGCTTCTCGTTTGTCACCCGCCTTCTACATGCCTACCCTTACTACTGAATAAAATTCTCTTCTTGGTACCATTTATTTTTGTCTATCTCTATTTTTATCTTTTGCATATCTAATTCTTTTTACTTAATGACAAAAAGGGGGAGAAATCTATTTTGAAATACATACCTTAAAAATTTTCCGTAAATTTATTTTAGTCTTTTATATGTATGCAACTTGTCATCACCAAAAAGGGTGAGATTGATGCTCAGTCCATCTCCACATAATTTATTATTAATTATATATATTTTTGGTGATTAACAAAACCTTGAAAAGTATTATCTAACAACATTTTCTGAAGTTTATCCACAAGTAGTAATTCAAGCAAAAATCTGTAAGTCATTTACACTCACTGTCATTTGAAGTCTATTGCATATATTTTGTCTAAGTATACATCGACTTCCATATAATAACTCACATCGATTTCCTTACAAGAACATCGATTTTGGTTCTATATCGGTTTCACTTAAACAATGACTTCCTAAGTAAAATAATGATTTCAGTCTTACAACAACTTCATAGTTAAACATCGATTTGGTCGCTACATCGACTTGTTTACTTAAACATCGACTTCGTTGCTACAATGATTTGGTTGTTCACATCGACTTTCACTTTACTTAAACATCGATTTGGTTGCTACATCGATTTTGTTTCATTCAAAAAATGATTTGGTTGTTCACATCGACTTCGCTTTACTTAAACATCGATTTGGTTTCTACATTGATTTCGTTTCATTCAAACAAAGATTTGGTTGTTCACATCGACTTCACTTTACTTAAACATCAATTTGGTTGCTACATCGATTTCATTTCATTCGAACATCGATTTCGTTATTACATCGACTTTGTTTCACTTAAACAAAGATTTCGGTAGAACAATGACTTCATATGAAACAACGACTTCATGTCTACAACGATTTCATTGCTACATCGACTTCGTTTCACTTAAACATCGATTTCAGTAGAACATCGACTTCATGTGAAACAACGATTTCGTCTCTACAACGAATTCACTTAAACAACGATTTCAGAAGAACAAGGACTTCATGTGAAACAACGACTTTACCTAAACAACGACTTCACTTAAACAACGATTTTAGAAGAACAACGACTTCATGTGAAACGACGACTTTACCTGAACAACAACTTCATTTCAAACAACGATTACATCGATTTCAGTACAACAACGACTTCTATTAAACAATGACTTTTTACAGAACATCGATTTCATTCATGGATTATGTTCACATCGACTTGGTTTCAACATGGATTACATCTTCACATGTTTTATGATTATATCATCGATTTGATATCAACATCGACTCTCTCTAAACACAGACTGTCATCATACATCAACTCTCTATTAAAGATTATGTTTTAGACAGTTGTTGAATATTCTTATTTAAATTCCTTTTCAAATATTCATTCCTCATGACATTCAAATATATTTTCAAATTTCTGTGGACTTCAAATCTTCCCACATATCATGCTGTATCCTGTAGTCTTTGACATTTATTATGATGGAACAAATCTCTGCACGATATATCCTTACTTATCTCTTTTGTGTTACATAAAGTCACGCTTTATGTGATGACAGAATGGCATTACCTTTTTGGTGTTTCCTCATATAGTACGACCACTAATGTTGATTGACAGTTTAGACAAATATAAGTTGTTTATGTGTCAGCATTTATTGTGTGCAGGGTTTCCGGTAGAAACGCACTTTACAAAGATGGACCTATCAACCTGACAGAAGCTAGAAGATTCAGACAATCTTCTTTTGTGTGTGTGAATGTCTTCCCCAGCATTAATGGCTGCAGGTCTTCTTACTCCACACTTCGGACCATTCACTCTAACGTGCATGAAGATGTGAGCCAACAGATACTTCAACAATCAAATTAATTTAAAGATAAATAGAAGACCGGTGTCTCCATGCAAATTATTATTCTTTTCAAGAGAACTTTTCAAGCTTGCTTTTGGAAGATCTTAGAAGATCAGAAGAGCTTGCTCGTTCATTCAACTTCCTATAGCTCTTAGCTCTCCACTGCAAAATTACCTAGCCTTTGAGAGCTTGAAATGATCTAAGACAGAGAGCCTATTGTTGATAATCTTTGTCTCTCAATCTTTGCCTCAAATCAAGCAGTGTGTACAAGCTTGGTCTAGGGCCTTCCACATTTTACTCATTTTCTTTGAGTGTTCCTCTTCGGGTGTGAGAGAAGACCTTCTTGAGTGGGTGGTTGTTCCCTTTAGTAAGAAGGAAGACCTATTGCATCAGGTGCTATAGTTCCTCTTTGGGTTGAGAAGAGAAGGCCGGCTATTGCTGATGTGTAAGTGTCCTTAAGGGGGACTGTACCAAGGTGTTGCTTGGGGACTAGACGTAGGACTCCTTGTGATAGGAGATTCAAACCAGGATAAAATTTCTTGTTGTCTGTGTGTTTGCTTTCTTTATCTTTATTTAACACTAACTCTAACTATTGAACTTAGTGTTTCTCTGTCAAGCGTTTTATTTACAAGAATTATTCTAAAAGAAGTTTTAGTAATCCATTTACCCCCCCTCTGGGCTTGCTATCTGGGCAACAATTCTCCTCTCATATGTCTTGGTTTCCTGCATTCATAGCATATAATGTCAGTCTTTTTGTTTGATTCAATTTTCTTATTAAGCTCAGGTTTCTTCAAAAAATCTTTCTTATTGAAGGATTTGAATTTACCTTTTCTTTCTTTCTCAAAAATTTCTTGAACTGCCTTGTCAATAAGGCCAATTCACTATCATTTTCTTCATCAGAAGATTCATCAGTATCATCACAGCTTTCAATCACATTTTTAGAACTAGATGAAGCTTTCAAAGCTATAGGTTTTGTTGAAATCATGACAGATGCATTTCTTTTCAAGTTGATTTCATATGTCATCAAAGATCCTATTAGCTCTTCTAATTGCATGGTAGATAAATTTTTGAAATCTTCAGTAACAGTGGCCTTTGTATGCCAAGCAGATGGAAGAGACCTTAGTATCTTCTGTACAAGGTCACTATTAGAGTAGTCTTTTCCAAGACCTTTAAGTCCATTAACAATCAACATAAATCCAGCGAACATCTCAGATATAGTCTCATCATTTTTCATTCGAAACATTTCATACTAAAAAATTAGCATACATGCATTGGTCTCTCTTACCTCAGATGTTCCCTCATAGATGAGTTTGAGTTTATCCCACATTTCTTTCGCAGACTTACATGATGAGACTCTGGAGTATTCCTTAGGATGTATGGCGCATTACATCATGTTCATTGCACTCCAATTGAGTGTGGATTTCTTAATTTGCTCTTTGGTCCATAAATCTTCATCTTCTGGCAATTCAATAGGACCCTTATCAACAATCTTCCAAAGTTCATAGTCCTGTGCTCTCAAGAACACCTGCATCCTATTTTTCTAATGAGAATAGTAAGATGGAGGTCTAGTAACTGAGTGACCCTCAGCTATAAACCCCTTAGTGATTTCCATAGCTAAAACTCTTGATCGCTAGATTAACACTTAACAAGTGCAACGAGAACCTGCTCTGATACCAATTGAAAGACAGTAGAAAATAGCTATGATGAAATCTAGAAGGGGGGGGGGGGTTGAATAGATTTCGACCAAATTAAAAATTAAACGCTTATCAACTCAGAAACTTATGAGAATTTCAGATCTATGACTTATGCACAAGTTCGAACAACTTAAACA
Source organism: Colocasia esculenta (assembly GCA_014218235.1). Taxonomy (NCBI): domain Eukaryota; kingdom Viridiplantae; phylum Streptophyta; class Magnoliopsida; order Alismatales; family Araceae; genus Colocasia; species Colocasia esculenta. Next base: position 114,674,978 of record CM024760.1, on the reverse strand, counting down.
GATTAAGTAGTGTGTGAACAGCGAGACTACGAAACATTTAACGTTCAGGTTAATCAAACCACATAGGCATGAAGATTTAGGGTGGTTCGGATTACACAACTGTGTATCCTACATCCAACATCGACACACACATACAAATCTTGTGACGGCCCTCATTATACTGGTATGGTTATACCAACCCACGTCGGTATAGCAAGAGTCATCACAGTGGGACATTTACCCAAACGATACAAACAGCTGAGATACACGCGAATATACGAACAGAGTAGCGGAAGTAAAAGAACTACTGTCTTCATTCATTCATCATCCACATTTAACATACATGAAATTGCAATAACATTAAAGAACTTAAAAGTTCACATAATTTAAATTGCTGAAAATTAAGTACACAATGTCCACACTTATACAATTTCCTCATGATTTCTAGTACAATGTCACTTTTACATACTATGAAACAAAAAGGGGTACACTGCTCCAACAATCTAAACTCCACGCTCGGAGTCCGTCTCTACCGTCTCCTCCACGAGAGTCTCGTCACCGTCTATACCTGTACGCCGAAGCAAGAGTGAGTCTTAAAGACTCAGCAAGCAACACTACTCATAACATACACGTATAAGTCATAGCGGTTTCTACATGCACATTCACAAATTTCAACATATGGCATGCTAGTCATTTGAAAGTTGCAACCTATCATGAAAGTTCTACAATTTAATACATGGATCATGCTTTCAGATTTCTAAGAATAAAGCTTACCTATCACATGCTCTCTATTCGATTTACTCGTGAAATTTTGCCTTTAAAGAGCCAAGACATGAGAGCTACCAACATGAACACTGTGCATATATGAAGGGAAAACACAACTAGCATGGATTTTACATGTTCTCAAGCACATACATAGACATTTTCACATGCTTTAAGTTGCTGGTTTCATATGGTTTAATGGCTGTAAACCTACACATGAGAGCTACAATGTTGTTTAAAACATACTATGTGAACAACCAATCATGCTATTTTGTACACGTGCTCATCAATTATCCCTAACATGGATTCTAGACATTTTCGCACATATAAACATGATGATAACAACATGAAATTACTGATTTCACATGGTTTCAGATTTGTCTCACATGGATTTCAATGTCATATCTCACATTTTTAGTTTCACATTTTCTTTACACAAGTTTCCAATTCACATGGTTGCACTTTACACATACACATTTCACATTGTTCACTTACACATTAACACATGAACACATACACATTACACATTACACATTTTAGGTGCCGTGACACATAGTCCAAACCACCAAAGAAGGACATATACACATCACATTACACATAGACGCCATCTAGGCATTCCAATGGCGACTCTTGGACTGCGCAGACCGGGAGAACAAGTCTCCACCCTAACCAGTGGTACTTGTCCACCTCCAGGATTTCCCCCTAATGCCCTTAGGGTCACTTACACATTGAACTTTCTCAGGGGACTTTTCCCTGATACAGTTCCACTGCCCTCTACGGAAGCAGTGTCACATTGGCACAGTTACACATTTACACATTTTACCGATTTACACATGGTTTTACACATATCACTTTTCATCCCATTCACTTTCTCACTCACATGCATATCTCTATTTTCCTGACATGACACTACAGATTTCAGGAGTTTAACACACAGTAAATTCACCAATCAGGTTGGGTTTAAACGATATCTAATCACTTTACGATGACATGCATAAATTTTTACATTTCACATGGAAAAGTGCATAACTCCTTATATACTGGTCCAAATGACCTGGAAATTTAACCACATGCTATTTTCGGGTTCAAGATCATACCTTCAATTTTTCAGATTTTTCTGAGCTAAATAGAATTTACAGAAAATCAAATACCTATTTAGCATGCCATTCATAATTTAAGTTGACATGGAGTTTAACACCATCATACATTTTTGCCACTTACTGTCTGAACAGAGACTAACTGTTATATGCATGATCTGAAAATACAGAATTACCCTAAATCATACAACCATAGATCGATCACAACAATTCTTTCTTGCATGCCTTTTTATTTACCGAACCGAAATTAATAGCAATTTATGCAAGCATGGACAATTTATCAAAATTTGAGTACACATATACTAATCCACTAACTTCATGATCTGACAAAACTTAGGGCACTCAGACTAGTCCTAATCATAAAACATGGATTGGCAAGATCATCAACAAATCATGCTTGAAATTTCATGGGATAATAATCTCTAACATTCACCACCACACATCATAACTCATCCACACACCACATTTACCAGTATACATAGTGTATAGGGTTACCATATATCCTCATCACGGAAAACCCATCGAAAATAATCGTATAGGAGGGCAGAACAGTTTACTGTTCTGTCCAGATGAACTTGGCGGCGGTCTCTGGCCGCTAATTCAGTGTCAGCGGCATGGTCGATGGACGCCAAGCATGATCTCAGCGTCCAGGGACCTTGCCGTTAATGCAGGTCTGTGCAGAACACAGACCCGAGCTCTCAAGATAGGGTGAATGTGGGGGTCAAGGACACGAAGAAAAATACACAAAAATGTTAAAACCGTCCTAGACTCATACGGGAACCTTATGGTAGGGTCACTTGCCTTTAGAAATTGCTCCAATGGATCTAAATGCTCGGAGAAGCCCTCCTTGGGCAGTCCCAAGAAGTGCAGAAATGTCCTCCAAGATCTCCTTCCTCCGGGCTCTTGGATGATCTCCACAGCAAGGAAATGTCGGGGAGGCCTTCCTCGATGATCCCTCTAGCCTCCAGTTGCAGTAGAACGCCGGACAAGCTTCAGAAGCTCGGATTTTGGGCTGCAAGGATGGGGTTTTCTCACAGCTCAGAAGCTAGGGTTTTCTCCTCTTGTTTCTCTCTTGCAAAAGGGTGAAGAGAGGGTTTGGGGAGCAGATTCGGGTTGGATATATGGGAGAGGCTTCTCTCCCACTCACAAGGTGACAAGATGGCTCTCAGAGCCGTTGGGGACAGCTCCCCAATGGGTGAGCTTCCTTGTTTCCGGAATTTCTGGCTCTGCAACGCATGCAGGTCAGAGAAATAGGCGTCCACATCGTTAGACGCCAGGATTAGTGTTGGCGTCCATGGGTGGACGCTGACACCACCTCAACGGCTAGGGTTGACGCCAATCTGGCCTTCGGCCAGAACTCTAAAACATGCAGAAAACTATGCATGCCATGCATATATACATGCAATATGTATATGGTAGTGTATCCATACTATCACCATTCAATACATGCATTATTTACATCTAGTATAAACACATGCACACGTAATTGTACTAATTAATACGTACGTAAATATGTATATACATACACAAGCACAAATATACACATACAAATACAAATAATGCGACGGAAATTCGAGGGCCTTACACCCTCTCCCCCTTAAAGAAACTTCGTCCTCGAAGTTAGAACGACACTACTCAAACAAAAGGGGATACTTCTTCTTCATCGCATCCTCAAGCTCCCAAGTAGCCTCCTCTCGTGAGAAGTTCCGCCATAGAACTTTCACCGACGCAATACTCTTGTTCCGGAGATGCTGAACCTTCCGGTCAAGAATAGCTACTGGTTGCTCGACATACGAAAGATCTGGCTGGATCTCCACTGGCTCATGACTAATCACATGAGACGGATCTCGGACATACTTCCTGAGCATAGATACGTGGAATACAGGGTGAACGCTAGCCAAAGCTGGGGGTAATGCTAGCTCATATGCCACGCTGCCCAAACGTCTGAGAATCTCATATGGGCCAATGAATCTAGGGCTTAGCTTGCTATGCCTGCCAAATCTGACGACACCACGAGTAGGCGATATCTTCAAGAAGACATGATCGCCAACCTCGAACTCCAAATCCTTTCTCCTGTTGTCGGCATAACTCTTCTGCCTATCCTGTGCCGCAACAAGCCTCTTCCTGATAAGCTGGATCTTATCCGAAGTTTCCTGAACTAACTCCGGTCCGATCAACTGCCTATCACCAGTCTCCTCCCAACATAACGGAGATCTGCAGGGCCTACCATACAACGCCTCGAATGGAGCCATACCAATACTAGCATGAAAGCTGTTGTTGTATGCGAACTCCACAAGAGGTAAATGACGCTCCCAATCATCCTTCCAATCCAGAACACACGCTCTCAACATATCCTCGAGCGTCTGGATAGTCCTCTCGGACTGTCCATCGGTCTGGGGATGAAACGCCGAACTGAGCTTCAGCTCCGAACCTAACGCATCCTGAAGACCCTTCCACAACCTCGAAGTAAATCTCGGATCTCGATCCGAAATGATCGACTTCGGCACACCATGCAATCTAATGATACCACTAACATACAATCTAGCTAAACTCTCTACTGACTGCTTCTTCTTCATAGGCAAGAAATGAGCAGTCTTCGAGAATCTATCTACAACTACCCAAATCGAGTCATTGCCCCTTCTAGATCGAGGCAAACCCGAAACGAAGTCCATAGTGACAGCTTCCCACTTCCACACTGGGATATCCATCCTCTGCATAAGGCCGGATGGTCGCTGTCGCTCGGCCTTCACTTGCTGACATACTAGACATCTAGACACATAATCCGCAACATCTTTCTTCATGCCGGACCACCAAAATGATCTCTTCAGGTCTTGATACATCTTAGTGTTACCCGGATGAATAGAGAATCGCGATCTATGAGCCTCCGCTAACACATGCTCACGGACATCTACTAAATCAGGGACACAAACACGGTGCTGAAATCTAATCACACCGTCCTCATCACGAGCAATGCCCGCCTTACCCACTAATTCTAACAATCTAGGGTCGGCTTCCTGTTGCTCGATCACCTCATCCAAAACAGAGGATCTAAGGGATAGCTGAGCTACAAAAGCCTGACACAGCGATGGCTCTAACTCGGTCATAGAGTACGCCGCATCCTCCAACATCTTCCAATCCTGCTGGAGCGAAGACCTCTTTCTACTAAGAGCATCCGCTACGACATTCGCCTTTCCAGGGTGATACTGAAGGTCGAAGTCATAGTCCTTCAAGAACTCAATCCATCTTCTCTGCCTCAGGTTTAATTCCTTTTGGGAGAAAAGATACTTCAAGCTCTTGTGGTCGGTAAACACCTCAAATCTGACACCATAAAGATAGTGCCTCCAGATCTTTAGTGCATGAACCACTGCTGCGAGCTCCAAATCATGAGTCGGATAGTTCTTCTCATGCTCCTTTAACTGACGAGAAGCATAAGCCACTACCCTTTCTTGCTGCATGAGCACACAGCCTAAACCAATCTGAGACGCATCCGTATAAATGGCAAAGCCCTCTAGACCACTAGGCAATACCAATACCGGAGCAGAAGTAAGCTTAGCCTTCAATAGCTGGAAGCTACGCTCACATGCCTCAGACCATACGAACCTCTCACCCTTCCTGGTTAGCTTTGTCAAGGGGGCGGCGATGGATGAGAAACCCTCAATGAATCGCCGATAGTAACCAGCTAACCCAATAAAACTACGAATCTCCGAAGGGGTCTTGGGAACCTCCCAATCCATAACTGCCTGGACCTTCGCTGGATCAACTGCAACACCAGCGCCGGAGATAACATGCCCGAGGAAATGAACCTCGCGCAACCAAAAATCGCACTTGCTGAATTTTGCATACAGCTTGTGCTCACGAAGAACCTCTAACACTAACCTCAAATGCTGACGGTGGGTGGCCTCATCCGGAGAATAGACCAACACATCGTCAATAAACACTACGACAAAGCTATCTAAATACGGCCTAAACACCCGGTTCATGAGATCCATGAACGCTGCAGGGGCGTTGGTCAATCCGAAAGGAAGGACCAAGAACTCATAATGTCCATAACGGGTTCTAAATGCCGTCTTGGACACATCCTCACTCCGAATCCTCAACTGATGATAACCAGATCGCAAGTCAATCTTAGAAAAGACTGATGCATCTCGCAACTGGTCAAACAAGTCATCAATACGAGGTAAGGGATACCTGTTCTTCACAGTCACTTGGTTCAACTTCCTATAGTCAATACACAACCTAAGTGACCCGTCTTTCTTCTTGACGAATAATACAGGTGCGCCCCAAGGGAAACACTAGGTCGAATAAATCCCTTATCGAGCAACTCCTGCAACTGCCGCCTCAACTCGGCTAACTCCACAGGTGCCATCCGATATGGAGCCTTCAAGTTAGGAGAGGTGCCCGGAAGCAACTCTATAGTAAACTCTATCTCTCTATCCGGTGGCAATCCAGACAAGTCATCAGGAAAGACATCTGGAAAATCCTACACTACCTCAATCTCCGCAAGAGTAGGTGACTCATCAGCCTCTGGCACTAACACCACGCTGGCAAGAAAAGCGTCACAACCCTTGTTTACCATGCGCATCGCCTTCATGGCAGAGATGATCATCTTTCCAGCCAGTTCCTTGGCAAGGGATGAGAGAACTCGTCCTCACCAGGAATGCGGAAAACAATCCTCTTCCGACGACAATCCACTAACGCATAGTGCTCCTCTAGCCAATCCAGACCAAGAATAGCATCATAGTCCTTCATCTTTAGCAAGAAGAAACACCCATCTAGGATTCTATCCTCAATGCACACAGGTAACGACGGAATGCACTTCCTAGTCGATACCGTACCCGCAGGGGTGTGCACAGACAAAGGGACCTCTAAATCCTCAGACTCTACGCCTGACTCTAGGGCTAACTGCCTAGCGAACCGCTCGGAAATGAACGAGTGAGTAGCACCCGTATCAAACAAAACCCGAGCGTGCACACCTAAAAGCAAAACCGTACCTTCGGTGACATGCTCCGCCTGCTCGGCGTCCTCGCGAGCTAAAGCAAACACTCGAGCTGGGGCTCGAGGCCTTCCTGGTCTTCCTGTAGCTGGCGCGGCTGCCGCTACTGCTGGGGCTGGCGCTCCACGCTGAGCTCCCTGCTGAAGTCTTGGGCAATCTTTGATCTTGTGGTCGCTGCTCCCGCACTTCAAGCATCTACCCGCTACCAACCAACACTCGGAACCACCATGTGTCTTCCCGCAATGGGGACACTCTTTCTTCACACCAGGGGAACGTACAGAAGGTACCTGAGAGTTGCTGACTGTCACGGATCGCTGCGGTGTCTGGTACACCGTTTTCTTCTTATCCTGCCGCTGGAATGTCGCTGCCGGCCTCTTCTGCGAAGCCTTCTTTTCCTCCAGATATTGCTCCATTTCTCCCTCCTGCCTGCAGGCAGCACTGAGGGCCTCGTCCAACGTGCGGTGGTCAAACGCCACGAGTCTCGTCCGCAGTGATGGCTTGAGTCCCATCACGAATTTCTTCGTCTTCCTGCGCTCATCCTCTACGATATGCGGTGCATACTTAGAAAGTTCAGAAAACCTTGCCTCGTATTCCAGCACGGTCATGGAGCCTTGCGTCAGGGAGAGAAATTCCTGCTCCATCTTGTCCTGGATATGCTCTGGGACGAACTTGGCTCGAAAGAGCCTCACGAACGCGTCCCACGCCACGTCTACTGCTCCGTCCTCAAAGCGTGTACGTAGTAGGGAGGACCACCATACATCCGCTCTCTCCTGCAATACACCTTCATAAGCACCAACTAACAAATTCTAAATTAAGCAGAACATACAAACATACAAAATTAAAAGTCTACCTGTAGCATGTAGGTGGCTAATGTCACCTTATCCTCATCAGGGCACCTGATGGCTCGGAAGATTTTCTCTGTCTCCCTTAACCAACTTTCTGCCATTAATGGATCACTCTCCCCCTTAAAAGAGGGTGGGGTCATCCTCTTGAATCGCTCCATGATGGGAGGTCCACCATGGTCCTGAGCTGGTGCCTGAGCCTGCTACATTAAACAATAGGCAATACACAATAAACACAATATCATGCAATTTAAATAGCAACTACTAGTTGTTTCATTATTCTACCTGGGCCTCCAACTGTGCCTGGAGTGCTGCCTGGGTATGAGCCTGCGTCTGCATGGCTTGCACCAGACCTTGCATGAATACTCCGTAATCCACAGGCGGCGGTGGGGGAAGTACAGGACCTGGCGGTGCCGGGGCCTGCTGCTCCGCCCGCTCGTCACGTCGCGGCTCGTCCTCACGGGCCGACGCTCCACCACGCCTACCTCTCGAAGCCATGGCTGTAATAAAATTTCAGCCACCATTAGAGCTAGGTTACTAAGTTTTCTAACCATTTTCTTATCTATCTTTCACTTCTTATTAGTGTTTTCTACACATGTGGACATACTTAGCATGCAATGGGGATGATGACTTAGGTATATTCATGTGCAATCTCAACCGGTCGCTCTGATACCAATCTCTGTGACGGCCCTCATTATACCGGTACGGTTATACCAACCCACGTCGGTATAGCAAGAGTCATCACAGTGGGACATTTACCCAAACGATACAAACAGCTGAGATACACGCGAATATACGAACAGAGTAGCGGAAGTAAAAGAAACTGTCTTCATTCATTCATCATCCACATTTAACATACATGAAATTGCAATAACATTAAAGAACTTAAAAGTTCACATAATTAAATTGCTGAAAATTAAGTACACAATGTCCACACTTATACAATTTCCTCATGATTTCTAGTACAATGTCACTTTTACATACTATGAAACAAAAAGGGGTACACTGCTCCAACAATCTAAACTCCACGCTCGGAGTCCGTCTCTACCGTCTCCTCCACGAGAGTCTCGTCACCGTCTATACCTGTACGCCGAAGCAAGAAGTGAGTCTTAAAGACTCAGCAAGCAACACTACTCATAACATACACGTATAAGTCATAGCGGTTTCTACATGCACATTCACAAATTTCAACACATGGCATGCTAGTCATTTGAAAGTTGCAACCTATCATGAAAGTTCTACAATTTAATACATGGATCATGCTTTCAGATTTCTAAGAATAAAACTTACCTATCACATGCTCTCTATTCAATTTACTCGTGAAATTTTGCCTTTAAAGAACCAAGACATGAGAGCTACCAACATGAACACTGTGCATATATGAAGGGAAAACACAACTAGCATGGATTTTACATGTTCTTAAGCACATACATAGACATTTTCACATGCTTTAAGTTGCTGGTTTCACATGGTTTAATGGCTGTAAACCTACACATGAGAGCTACAATGTTGTTTAAAACATACCATGTGAACAACCAATCATGCTATTTTGTACACGTGCTCATCAATTATCCCTAACATGGATTCTAGACATTTTCGCACATATAAACATGATGATAACAACATGAAATTACTGATTTCACATGGTTTCAGATTTGTCTCACATGGATTTCAATGTCATATTCTCACATTTTTAGTTTCACATTTTCTTTACACAAGTTTCCAATTCACATGGTTGCACTTTGCACATACACATTTCACATTGTTCACTTACACATTAACACATGAACACATACACATTACACATTACACATTACACATTTTAGGTGCCGTGACACATAGTCCAAACCACCAAAGAAGGACATATACACATCACATTACACATAGACGCCATCTAGGCATTCAATGGCGACTCTTGGACTGCGCAGACCGGGAGAACAAGTCTCCACCCTAACCAGTGGTACTTGTCCACCTCCAGGATTTCCCCCTAATGCCCTTAGGGTCACTTACACATTGAACTTTCTCAGGGGACTTTTCCCTGATACAGTTCCACTGCCCTCTACGGAAGCAGTGTCACATTGGCACAGTTACACATTTACACATTTTACCGATTTACACATGGTTTTACACATATCACTTTTCATCCCATTCACTTTCTCACTCACATGCATATCTCTGTTTTCCTGACATGACACTACAGATTTCAGGAGTTTAACACACAGTAAATTCACCAATCAGGTTGGGTTTAAACGATATCTAATCACTTTACGATGACATGCATAAATTTTTACATTTAACATGGAAAAGTGCATAACTCCTTATATACTGGTCCAAATGACCTGGAAATTTAACCACATGCTATTTTCGGGTTCAAGATCATACCTTCAATTTTTCAGATTTTTCTGAGCTAAATAGAATTTACAGAAAATCAAATACCTATTTAGCATGCCATTCATAATTTAAGTTAACATGGAGTTTAACACCATCATACATTTTTGCCACTTACTGTCTGAACAGAGACTAACTGTTATATGCATGATCTGGAAATACAGAATTACCCTAAATCATACAACCATAGATCGATCACAACAATTCTTTCTTGCATGCCTTTTTATTTACCGAACCGAAATTAATAGCAATTTATGCAAGCATGGACAATTTATCAAAATTTGAGTACACATATACTAATCCACTAACTTCATGATCTGACAAAACTTAGGGCACTCAGACTAGTCCTAATCATAAAACATGGATTGGCAAGAATCATCAACAAATCATGCTTGAAATTTCATGGGATAATAATCTCTAACATTCACCACCACACATCATAACTCATCCACACACCACATTTACCAGTATACATAGTGTATAGGGTTACCATATATCCTCATCACGGAAAACCCATCGAAAATAATCGTATAGGAGGGCAGAACAGTTTACTGTTCTGTCCAGATGAACTTGGCGGCGGTCTCTGGCCGCTAATTCAGTGTCAGCGGCATAGTCGATGGACGCCAAGCATGATCTCAGCGTCCAGGGACCTTGCCGTTAATGCAGGTCTGTGCAGAACACAGACCCGAGCTCTCAAGATAGGGTGAATGTGGGGGTCAAGGACACGAAGAAAAATACACAAAAATGTTAAAACCGTCCTAGACTCATACGGGAACCTTATGGTAGGGTCACTTGCCTCTAGGAAATTGCTCCAATGGATCTAAATGCTCGGAGAAGCCCTCCTTGGGCAGTCCCAAGAAGTGCAGAAATGTCCTCCAAGATCTCCTTCCTCCGGGCTCTTGGATGATCTCCACAGCAAGGAAATGTCGGGGAGGCCTTCCTCGATGATCCCTCTAGCCTCCAGTTGCAGTAGAACGCCGGACAACGCTTCAGAAGCTCGGATTTTGGGCTGCAAGGATGGGGTTTTCTCACAGCTCAGAAGCTAGGGTTTTCTCCTCTTGTTTCTCTCTTGCAAAAGGGTGAAGAGAGGGTTTGGGGAGCAGATTCGGGTTGGATATGTGGGAGAGGCTTCTCTCCCACTCACAAGGTGACAAGATGGCTCTCAGAGCCGTTGGGGACAGCTCCCCAATGGGTGAGCTTCCTTGTTTCCGGAATTTCTGGCTCTGCAACGCATGCAGGTCAGAGAAATAGGCGTCCACATCGTTAGACGCCAGGATTAGTGTTGGCGTCCATGGGTGGATGCTGACACCACCTCAACGGCTAGGGGTTGACGCCAATCTGGCCTTCGGCCAGAAATCTAAAACATGCAGAAAACTATGCATGCCATGCATATATACATGCAATATGTATATGGTAATGTATCCATACTATCACCATTCAATACATGCATTATTTACATCTAGTATAAACACATGCACACGTCATTGTACTAATTAATACGTACGTAAATATGTATATACATACACAAGCACAAATATACACATACAAATACAAATAATGCGACGGAAATTCGAGGGCCTTACAAATCTACTTATCTAGCAAGTTCAAACAGATATCACACCACACACACACAATCTGAGATGACAGAGATGTCAAATTAGAACACACACGTAAAATTGAGCACAAGAGTTGTTTCAATTTCACAATACACACAAATTGAATTGAGTTTGAGATGAAGAACCAAATGAATCAAGAGAATTGCATATCAGAAAGGACTGGTTCGATTTTCTCCCTGTTATGCTCCCAGTTGGGACTTTAGACTTCCAACTTTAGCTTGATGATGTGGACTCAGAATCTGGGAATTCAGCTTGAGGTTGATGGATCAAGGTGCTTGAATCCTCAATTCTTCAGATCTGGACCAGCAATTCTCCACGGATGAAACCTCTCTCTGGTTGCCGCCTTATGCTTCAAGAAGATGATGAACTGAGGTGTGTGTACCTCAAAAGGTGTGAGGATCATGGGCATTTATAGTCCCATATATCCACGAGGTGCCTTGGAGTTTGGGGGCATAGAATTCCCACTCAAAAGCCATGTATCAAATCCTTCTACGTGTCCAAGATTTCAGATCTGGAACAAAAGTCGAAGTGTGTCGACACAACTTAAGTTATGTGTCGACACATGATCCTTGCATTGTGTCCTGACAACATTGAATGGTGACTTGTGTTGACACATATTTCACTTGTGTAGACACACCTGACCATAGACTAAAAATCATCTTTCTAAGAGTACAGGATGTGTCGACACATGATCAACCTGTGTTGACACCACTGGCTTCTTATCTTTTGATTGTTCTCTGGATGCGATGGATGTGTCGACACATGATTTGTCTTTGTCGACACCACTGACTACTTTTCACTTCACTACTTTCTAAATACAATGGATGTGTCGACACACAATGAACTTGTGTCAACACCACTGACTTCTTCAGTTCTGAATGGCTTCTGTGAACAGATGATGTGTCGACACATGATATGCTTGTGTCGACACCACTGGCTTCTTTTCATGAAAATCTGCACTGGGATTGAACTATGCGTCAACACTCTACCAAAGTTGTGTCGACATCACATCCACTTTTTTGTAAACTAAGCATGAGATATAGTGTTAGATATGATTCAAGAAGATATTCAAACTTGTATGGATCATAGTTAAACATCATCAAAACAAGAGATCCAACAATCTACTTATAAACAAAACAATATGTCCCTCCTACATATCATAGAACATAATCCCTAAAGCATGCTCAGTTATACAAATTATTCTTTCAGAAATTCTAAGTATAACTTTGTTTGCCTAAAGAAATATATGAAGTTCACTTCGTCATATCCGAAGTTTACTTCATCATATATGAAGTAAAACATGAAGATCTTACTTCCATTGATCATGTTAGAATCATGATATACGAATTTCACTTCGTCATGTCCGAAGTTCACTTCGTCATGTCCGAAGTTTACTTCGTCATATCCGAAGTTAGCTTCATCGAATGCAAAGTAAAACACAAAGATCTTACTTCAACTGATCATGTTGAAATCATGATATACGAAGTTCACTTCATCATGTCCAAAGTTCACTTCGTCTTATCCGAAGTTTATTTTGTCATACCCAAAGTTAGCTTTGTCATATGCGAAGTAAAACACAAAGACTTACTTCAACTAGTCATGTTGAAATCATGATATACGAAGTTCACTTCGTCATGTCTGAAGTTCACTTCGTGTTATCCAAAGTTTACTTCGTCTTATCCAAAGTTAGCTTCATCATATGCGAAGTAAAACACAAAGATCTTATTTCGACTGATCATGTTAAAATCGTGATATATGAAGTTCACTTCATCAATCACTTCGTCATATCTGAAGTTAGCTTTGTCATATCCGATGTTTACTTCTACACATATGAAGATCACTTCATCTAATCTGATATGTTATAGCACTATATCCTTATCTAACAAAATGAAATATATTCAGTTATACATCACTAACATTTTGTATCATATTCATGACATATTTTATTTAATAAACTCATGATCAAACTTCTGAATACAACTACATTGTGAATTACAAATCCTTGGCATATTTGATAAATCAACAATGTATATCACTCTTATTTTTTTATTATTACAAAATAACCTTCATGTATAAAAAATATTATGGCTATGTCCCATAAATCTAAAAATATCCTTATCCTAAAAACTAAGTCAAAGTCTGCGAAAAAGGTCTTCTAAGATCTGCCACAAGAACATCCATATTGTCCCTCTGCTAGATCTGCACTCACGATCTCTACCTACTACATATTCTATCTATGTGCAGAACCTTTTTCCACAGAACATTAATTGTTTGATAGCTGTAAACATTTGAAATATCTCATAAGTACCTATGATCATATCCGTAGCTAACATACTAGACACAGTCTAGTATATCTTGAAACTTGTAGATTTTAGGATAAAGACAAAATAGCATCAAGGAATGTCTGAATAGCGTGAATGTAAAAGACATGCATGTCGCCCTTGGAGGAAGACATGCACGTCGCCCTCAAAAGAAAATGTGCACACACACTCTCTCTCTCCCCAACGGGTAGATTCAGATTAGTCAAGCAACTTCTCTCTCCAACAGATAGATTCAAACAGTTCAAGCAACGGCTAGAAAGATGAAGCCTATAAATATAATGACAGTCGAAAAGAACATGGACATATGAGCATGGGAGATTACAAGTCATATACAAGAAAGCAAAAAGAGTGATACAAGATATACACGTCAAGAGGTGAAGAAAGTGCAAGTGTGCTGCGTCAAGTCTCTTCTCCAGAAACATTGCATGGGCACTGCGTTGAAGCTCTGCATGTGCATGCCGTCAAGTAGCTGTTCAACTTCGCCTTGTAAAGGTTTTCTCTTAGACTCAGGAAGTCTTTCTTCAGACTAGAATTTCTCTGACCTATCTCTAAAGTTTGAAGTCTTTCTGAAGTGTAGTCCTCCAAATAAGGAGCTTGTTAAAAAGAAGTGTACCCCTTGGAAAGGGAAGACCTGCTGAGTAGGGTGTTTACCTCTCCAGAAGAGAGAAGGCCAATGTAGTCTTGGCGGTGTTGTTCCCCTTTGTCAAGGGAAGGCTAGTTGTAGCTAGCGGCTTATCTTTCCCCTTGTGTAGAAGGGAAGACTAGAAAGTTTCGGGGTGTTGTGTCTTTGAAGAGATAGTGAAATCCTAAGCTTTGCTTAGGGACTGGACGTAGGACTTCCATTGGAAGGAAGGTCCGAACAAGGATAAAATTTGTGTGTCCTTTCTGGTTTGACTAACCTTACTAACATGTGTTCTTAAGCAATAGTTAAATTAGCTTCTGCAACGAAAAACACTAATTCACCCCCTCTAGGTGAAAAGCACTACTGTCATCCGATCCAAGAAGTGGTATCAGAGGGGGTTCTCTCAAAGAAATCTAACGATTTCGAGAAGATGGCAGCTGAGTTTGGACAAGAAGGTCAGTCAATCAATCGTCCTCCTCTCTTTGATGGACAAGATTACAACTACTGGAAGACATGCATGGAATTCTTCATACAAGGTATAAATCTTGACCTTTGTTTAGGTATAGAAGATGGCGATAAAGATCCAAGTACAGAAGATAAAACTAAATGGACTACTAATGATAAGAAATTAATGTCCAGAAATTATAGTGCGAAAAGTATTATATGCTGTGCATTATCTAGAAAGGAATTTAATCATGTTTCAGCTTGTAAAACTGCTAAAGAAATGTGGGACACTCTGAGAGTTACTTATGTAGGAACTAACAAAGTTAAAGAAACAAGAATTGATATACTGAACACTAAATATGAACAATTCAAAATGGAAGAAAATGAATCTATAACACAAATGTACACCAGATTTACTAATATAATAAATGGATTGAATGCATTAGGTAAGAAACTTAGTCAAGGAGAAACATTCAGAAAAATATTAAGATCACTCACCATTAATTGGACTCCTAAAGTAACTGCCATTGAAGAAGCTAATGATTTATTAACAATGCCTGTGGAAAAATTGATAAGATCTTTAATGGCTCTTGAAATAAACATGGAAAGGTTAAATGAAAGTTCATCCAAGAAAAGAATAACAAATGTTTTGAAAGTAGCACCACCCATGTCTACTGTGATGACACAAGTTCATCAACCTCTGAAGACACTGATGAAGAAGAAGCAATGCTATGAAGAAGGTTACAGAGAATTCTCGCCAAGAAGAAGAAATATGAACCCAGAAAAGAGTACAAAAGGAATAGAAGCAAAACACAAGAACTAGTCTACTACGAGTGCAAACAACTTGGACACTTCAAAATGGACTGTCCAAGATTGAAGAAGAAAGATTCAGAAGAAACTTCAAGGAAAGACAGAAAAGCACAGCCAACAAAAGTACAAGAAAATATCCAGGAAAGCAATGGCTGCAGCATGGGAAAATAAAGACTCAACCTCTAGCTCCTCAAGCTCTGAGTCTGAAACAGAAGAAGCAAACTGCGCCTTTATGGCACACCTTGAAGAAAAGGTAATATCTGAAACCTCCTATAGTTCCTATTCTGAAACTAGTGATGATGATTTAGAGAGTACCTTTAGTGAACTCTATGAAAAATATAAAATAACATCAAAAGAATTAAAGAAAACAAGTAAGAGGCTTGAACAATCAGAAGAAGAAAATAAAAAATTAATAGAAGAAATATTATCAAAAGACAAAAATGTTAAGAAGATGGAAGATAAAATTGAAGAACTAAATATTAATATAAAAACAATTGAAACTAAAATAAGACATAGATAAGTAGAACTAATAGACACAATCAAACTAAATGAAGAATTACATGAGCACATTATGGACCTGCAAAAGGAAAGTAAAAATATAAAGGTGCAAGGGAAACAATCTCCTAAATGAAACCATTGTCCCCCATGCCAATCCAAATGCAGTCTGGAAGAGGCTTAGATACATCGATTAGTCCTTCAGAAACTCTGTCCATCTTCTCTGCCTCAGGTTTAATTCCTTTTGGGAGAAAAGATATCTCAAACTCTTGTGGTCAGTGAACACCTCAAATCTGACACCATAAAGATAGTGTCTCCAGATCTTTAGTGCATGAACCACTGCCGCAAGCTCAAGATCATGAGTCGGATAGTTTCGCTCATGCTCCTTCAATTGACGAGAAGCATATGCTACTACCATTCCTTGCTGCATCAATACACAGCCAAGGCCAATCTGAGATGCATCCGTGTAGATAGCAAAACCCTCTACACCGCTCGGCAAAACTAACACATGATCCGAAGTGAGCTTAGTCTTCAATAATTGAAAACTACACTCACACTCCTCGGACCAAACAAACTTCACTCCCTTCCTGATTAGCTAAGTTAATGGGGTGGCAATGGACGAAAATCCCTCAATAAATTTCCGATAATAACTCGCCAAACCAAGAAAATTCTGAATCTCCGAAGGAGTCTTGGGAATCTCCCAATCCATAACAGCCTAGACCTTTGTTGGATCAACTGCTACACCAGCACCGGAGATAACATGCCCAAGGAAATGAACCTCGTGCAACCAAAAATCGCACTTGCTGAATTTTGCATACAGCTTGTGCTCTCGGAGAACCTCCAACACTACCCTTAAATGCTGATGATGTATGGCCTCATCCGGAGATAGACCAACACATCATCAATGAAAACTACGATGAAACTATCTAGATATGGTCGAAACACCCTGTTCATGAGTTCCATGAACATTGCAGGGGCGTTGGTCAGACCAAAAGGAAGGACCAAAAACTCATAATGTCCATAACGGGTTCTAAAAGCCGTCTTGGACACATCCTCACTCCTAATCCTCAACTGATGATAACCAGCCCGCAAATCAATCTTAGAAAAGACTGATGCATCCTACAGTTGGTCAAACAAATCATTAATCCGAGGTAAGGGATACCTGTTCTTCACCGTCACTTGATTTAGCATTCTATAATCGATGCATAACCTAAGTGACCCATCCTTCTTCTTCACGAATAAGATAGGTGCGCCCCAAGGGGAAACACTAGGGTGAATAAATCCCTTATCTAACAAATCCTGCAATTGCTCCCTTAGCTCAGCTAATTCCACAGGTGCCATCCGATAAGGTGCCTTCGAGATAGGAGAGGTGCCTGGAAGCAACTCCAGAGTGAACTCTATCTCTCTAGCCGGTGGCAAACCAGATAAGTCATCGGGAAAGACATCTGGAAACTCCCGCACTACATCAATCTCTTCCAGAGTAGGTGACTCATCAGCCTTGGGCACTAGTACCACGCTGGCTAGAAAAGCATCACAACCCTTGCTCACCATTCTCATCGCCTTCATGGCAGAGATGACAAACTTTTCCGCTAAGTTCCTTGGCAATGGATGAGAAAACTCGTCCTCACCAGGAATGCGGAAAACGATCTTCTTCCCATGACAATCCACTAATGCATAGTGCTTCTCTAGCCAATCCAGACCAAGAATAGCATCGTAGTCCTTCATCTTATGCAAGAAGAAACAACCTTCCAAGACTCTATCCTCAATACACACCGGTAAAGATGAAATACATTTCCTAGTCGATATCGTACCTGCGGGTGTGTGCATAGACAAAGGGACTTCTAACTCCTCAGACTCTAACCTTGACTCTAAAGCTAACTGCCTAGAAAAATGCTCGGAAATGAACGAGTGAGTAGTACCCGTATCAAACAAAACCCGAGCATACACACCTAAGAACAAAACCGTACCTTCGGTAACATGCTCCGCCTGCTCGGCGTCCTCACGAGCTAACGCAAACACTCGAGCTGGGGCTCGAGGTCTCCCTAGTCAACCTGTCGCTGGCGCTGCTGCTGCTACTGCTGGTGGTGGGGTCGCTCCACGCTGGACTCCCTGCTGAAGTCTGGGACAATCCTTGATCTTGTGCTCGCTGCTCCCGCACTTCAAGCACTTCCCCGCCAACTTCCAACATTCTGTACCACCGTGTGTCCTCCCGCAATGAGGACACTCCTTCTCGCTACTGGGGGAACGCTGAGAAGATATCTGACTTCTTCCTGATGCCACGGGACGCTGCGGTGACTAAAAAGCCGCCTTCTTCCTATCCCGCCTCTAAAAAGGAGCTGCGGGCCTCTTCTTAGAAACCTTCTTCTCCTCTAGGTACTGCTCCATCTCCCCCTCCTGACGACACGCTGCGCTGAGTGCCTGCTCGAGGGTACGATGGTCGAAAGCCACCAACCTCGCCCTCAGTGATGGTCTAAGACCCATCACGAACATTTTTCGCCTTCCTACACTCATCAGCTACTATATGAGGGGCATACTTCGATAATTCTGCAAACCTGGCCTCGTACTCCAGTACGGTCATGGAGCCCTGAGTCAGCGAAAGGAACTCCTGCTCCATCTTGTCTTGGATGTGCTCTGGAACAAACTTGGCTCGGAAGAGCCTCATGAACTCATCCCAAGCAATCTCCACAACATCATCCTTGAACCGAGTACGTAGCATCGAGGACCACCACACGTCGGCTCGCTCCTGCCAAAACCATCCATAAGGACCAAACCAACATAATTTATACTTTAAGAAATAACCACCAAATTAATTTACACACACCTGTAGCATATAGGTGGCTAAAGTGACTTTGTCATCCTCAGCGCACCTAATAGCCCAGAAGATTTTCTCAATCTCCCTCATCCAGCTCTCAGCAAGTAGTGGATCGCTCTCCCCCTTAAAAGAGGTGGCAACATCCTCTTGAACCATTCCATGATGGAGGGTCCACCATGGTCCTGAGCCTGGGGAACTGGCACCTGAGCCTGCTACAGCAACTATCATAAACAACACATATAGCATAGCAATATAATAATCAGATCATCAAGTAAAACAGACTACTTTATCTATCATTCTAATCTGAGCCTGCTGAGCCTCCAGCTGAGCCTGGAGTGCAGCCTGGGTGTGGGCCTGCGTCTGTATGGCCTGCACTAAACCCTGCATAAACACTCCATAGTCTACTGGTGGCGGTGGAGAAAGCACAGGACCCTGGGGTACTGGGGTTTGTTGCTCACCCTGATCCTCATGCCGAGGCTCATCTCTCCTCTGCTCACCCTCACGAGTAGGAACACCATGCCCACCTCGTGAAGCCATACCCTGCAAAATGATTTAACCACAATTTAGAACTAGACTATCTAATTTCTAACTATTTATATGTGGACAATCTACACAGACCTAGCATATAATGAAGATGATGGTATATGCATATTTATGTACAATTTCAGCCTGTCGACTCTGATACCAATCTCTGTAACGACCCTCCTTATACCGGTACGGTTGCACCAACCCACATCGGTATAATGAACGCTGCTACAGTGGGACATTTACCCAACAAAATCAATAGACTGAAATGTACACAAATATAACACATAACAGCGGAAAAGAAAGAGCCAAATGTAATTTCTTATTCCATCATCCACCTTCTGTTCACAGTCCATATAGAGGAAAAGAAACCTAAACATTTAATAGCTAAGAAATGAAAATACATTGTCCACATTATCTAAACTGAATTACAAAATTCTCCTTTATTACATACTATGAAAAAAAAAAAAGGTACAACGCCGAAACTCTACAAGATCTCCTACTCCCGCTCCGAGTCACTCTTGACTATCTCCTCTGATGAAGTAGAAATCTCTGCACCTGTACGCCGAAGCAAGAGTGAGTCCAAAAGAACTCAGACTCAGCAAGTAACATCCACTCACATTAACATACATACGCCACATGGGTTATTCACATTTTCATATCACACAAGAATCATATAAGCATGAACTTGAATAAACTTTTAAAGAAAACCTAAACATGATTTCTACAACTTACCATACAAGATAAATGACTTGTAACAAAATTTCAATAATTTAAAACCTATCACATGCTTTCTACACATTCTTCTACATGCTAATCTAAGTCTCACTTACTCACAATTATGATCTAAGACAATAGTTAAGTTGAACATGGAATCTACACATATTACAAGAGATATTCCTAGCATGGATTCTATCATCATTTTCACATCTATACACATGAATAGCTTGCTGTTTGACATGGATATGACACGTTCATATAATGAATTATCATCTTTACATGCTATTCCATTGATTCATATTTTCCACATGACTATTAATACAATTACACAATCAATATATCTACTTCTCACATAAACACAAATTCACACTTTATTATATGCCATGACACGTTGTCCAAACCACCTCTAGAAGGACACACACTTACCACATCACACACATATCTATCACCTAGGCATTTCAGTGATAAATCTTAGTTACTGCGTAGAACCGGGAGAAGCACTCTCCACCTTAACCAGCGGTACTTGCCCGCCTCCAGGATTTCATCCCAATGCCCGTGGGACATCACACACTATGAACCTTCCCGTGGGGACTTTACCACAATACAGTTCCTCAGCCCTCTAAGGTAGCAGTGTCACCCATTGACACAATTATACATTTTCCAATTTAAAACACACACAATTCCACACCATTTTAACACGTTATTCTCATATTCACATTTATGCACATGGTTCAGGTTCCCTAACATGGTACTACTGTTACAAGAACTAAATCAGTTACAACTAACATTAATCATACTGTAATTATATAACTTAATCAATAATTACAACAATTTTGCACTAATTTGGTCATTCTTCATAAAATAACAAATCAGTACCTACGATTATCCAATTCACATGAGATTTTAACCACTGACTGTTTACGGTTCATACGTCACGCATACCAAATTTCATATTTTTCTGAACTGTTCACAATTTATCGGAATGAAACAATCATTTTGCATGTTTATTCATAACTCAATTAATCATGGATTCACAATGTTACTGTCACGCCCCGATATTTAGCAGCGGAATAAATACCGGGGGACGTGAACGATACAATCAAACGTATCACAGTTGAATAGCGCAGAGTCACAATTGAATATAATAACACTTTTCAAATCATAATAATATCCTCAAAGTTACTCTTTATTTCATTTCATTCAACTAGATACAACCTTACAAGAAAGAATTAACCAAAGGGTCCATTATTCAAATAACTTCCAGAAAAGTTTCACTATTATATAGACTACTCAATTTCTATTTCTAAACTGTCATCTATTTCTAGGACGGGTGCTCGTCACTCTTGCCCAGTCCCATCTGACTCCACGGGTTCTTCGTCACTACCTGAAAAAGGGCAGGATGATAGGGGTGAGCGAACTAGCTCAGTAGGATTTACATCTCAATAGCGTGCGGGCACTAGTATACATGATTAACATTTTAAGTAGGTGGATATGCATATGAATATGATGACAATGTATGCAATACTAACAGATTAAATAGCAGAATAGAACGAATATCGTATCAGATCAAAATGTCGAATTTCATATACAATGAACAGATATTTCAAGAATAGAATCATGTCAGAAGAGATTGGCCATATTCAAGCAGAACTCATGTGTTCACAAGAACAAACGTATCATATCATGTCAAGTCAAACTTATCAAGTCAAACAGGAGGCACATATTCACAAATCTTGCATGTCAGGTGTGCTATGCCAAGCACCAAGAGTCCATACTCCCGCGGTTAACAAGTACGTTGGGGCGCTCCTCCCCAAGACCGGACAGGGCCCTATTGCACAGGCATTGTATCAAGTTTTGGACCGGAGTCCCACGATGTGCCGAACAAACATATTCATATTATGGCCACAGAGTTTCAATGACAAGCTCATAGTAAAAGAAACATGATCATTCATAGAGTCAAGAATGACAAACACTCAAAAGAACAAGGCAGGATAACGACATATCTTATGTTTCATAATTCATTAATGTCTTGACATGAGGGTGTTTCTAAAGACAGATCATATGTGGAACATGTACTTTCCTAACATGTATGCATATGACAATAATCAATTAAACACCGGAAAACATGTAACCATGAAACTTATATGCAAATCATAACATTTACACCACTAATATGTCCGTACTAATCATGTATTCATCCCCACATTCATATCATATTATTATCTTATCAATTGACAATAAGCAAGATCACAAGATAATCCAAGGATCATAAGAACGATCAAAATTTACACATTAGAATCATATTCATATCATTACCATTTCCTTTAATGGTTTGATTTATTTTAAGTCCATGCATACCTTATAACACCATGTACATGCTTGAAGACATCATGAAATGATTAGACTCAAATTACACAAAAATCTTGTAAGGATAGTGTCGACACTAGATCAAGTGGTGTCGACACAATGCTTCAAACACAAGACAAAATCATGCAAAACTGGTCAGGTAGTGTCGACACTAGTTCAGGTGGTGTCGACACAGTGCATCAAATACAAGACAAAAAGGTCAAGTAGTGTCGACACGAGATCAAGTAGTGTCGACACTAGAGACAGCTTCCAGAAAACCCCCTAACTAATATGGGACAGTGTGTCGACACTAGCACAGGTGGTGTCGACACTAGATCAGCTTCCCAGCACTTTCTGGGTCAAACTGGGGGAGTGTGTCGACACGGATGGGGTTGTGTCGACACTAGAGGGCTTCCCAGAACACCATCTGGGCTGTTTTGGGACAGCAGGTCGACACTAGTCCAGGCTGTGTCGACACAGTGACTTTCCCAGAACAAAAACTCATGTTCAGGTGTAACCAGATGACATATCCCCTGTAGTGAGTCACTTCCAACTCTTGTAACTCTCTAACGAATGACATTTAGACAAAATGTTCAACATGAAAGATGAAGAGGAAAACAAGTAGAAGAACTTTTATGTTGATAGTTTGATTTAATTCGGTCTTGAAACCCAAGAAAACATATGAGGAACAAAGAGTTAAGTGTAGCCCGAAATCGCAGTATTCTGCAGAAACTCTCTTATCATGCTGCTGCCTCTCTAACGAAGGATTTTTGGACAAAACGTCCAACATAGAAGATGATCGTGATGTCAAGTGTAAGAACTTTTATGAATAAAGTTTAGTCAAATTCAGTCTTGAATCATGTGCATAACAAGAAGAACAGGAAAAAGCCCTAACTGTGCAAGACTTCGGAAAACCGACGAATACACAACGTATACTCCATGAAATTGAGTCAAACCAAATGCAAATGATCCTAGACTCAGAGATTTACATGATGGTGTTGGTTTTCTTTAATCTTGGCCCGAGAACACCTACCTTTACGAAGATCTAAAACCTGTTGATGTTCTGGACACAACAGAGGATGCAGGGGATGAATCTCCTAGTTCCCAGCCTTTCTCCTGCTCCCCAGAAGTTCTTGCTTGCTTCCAAACGACTCCAACTTCGTTGTTAAACCTCCCCCAAGAGTTTAGGGACGAGTTCTTATAGTTTTAGGATGTTGTTAAGAGTCCTAATGATAATAGGAAAGGGCTACGAGCTTTGTTTCCTAGTTTCCAGAAAATCTGGGATTCCTTTACCCAAAAGAGGTAGCAGAGGTTTAGGAAACCTCCAATTGGGATTGAGTTCGATTTTGGCTTACCTTACATGACTAACCAACCATCTTTTAACCCTAAATTGCCCTTCCTAATTATGGCATAATTACCTACACGAATTGCTGGGTAATTTCCTGTCCTAGTTTATTCATATCCTTGGGCCAAATGTGTTCTATAGGCCCATTCTTGTTGATGGTTCATAATTACATGGTGTTGGAAGTCTCCAATACGATTATTTATTTTTATCCCTCTATATTTCCAAAAATTTTAAATTGCTAAATTTCTGGGGTGTTACATCCTCCCCCACTTAAGAAATTTTGTCCCCAAATTTACGCATAATGGTGTGGTTTGTACCTGAGAATAGCTCCGGGCGGTTTTTCTTCATTCTATCCTCTATTTCCTAGGTAGCATTAGTAACTCCGTCTCGACTCCATTGAACCTTCACCATAGGTATGGTACGATTCCTGAGTCGCTGAATCTTCCGATCCAACAGTTTGATCGGCTTCTCTTCATAAGTCAGGTCCTCCCGAATCTCCAAGTCCTCGTGATCAATTACATGGTCGGCATTGAATAAGTACTTCCTTAGCATGGATATGTGGAACACATTATGCACGTTTGCTAGCTGCGGAGGTAGTGCAAGTCTATAGGCCACCTGACCAATTCTTTCCAGAATTTCAAATGGCCCTATAAATCTGGGACTTAGTTTTCCTTTGATCCCAAATCTTTGTATTCCCCTTGAAGGTGAGACCTTCAAGAAAACATGCTCGCCAACCTGAAATTCCAGTTCTCTCCTTCTCTTGTCTGCATAACTTTTCTGCCTGGATTGTGCTATCTTCGGACGTTCCCTGACAATCTGAACCTTCCAGACAGTTGCCTCAATCAAGTCGGGTCCAACCCATTGGTTCTCCCCAACCTCTTCCCAACAAAGGGGTGATCTGCAACTCCTGCCATATAAGGCTTCAAATGGAGCCATTTTGATACTAGCCTGATCGCTGTTGTTATATGAGAACTCCATCAGGTACAACTGATCATCCCATCGACCCTTGAAATCCAGCACCAAAGCACGAAGCATGTCCTCCACAATCTGATTGGTCCTTTCAGTTTGTCCATCAGTCTGAGGATGGAAGGCAGTACTAAAATTTAATTTAGTACCCATTGCTGCTTGTAAACCCTTCCAGAAGTGTGAAGTAAATCTAGGGTCCCGATCTGATATTATGCTAGATGGAACCCCGTGCAATCTAACTACTTCCTTAACATATAGAGCGGCCAACACATCTACAGACCAGGTGCTCTTAATCGGCAAGAAATGAGCCGACTTAGTCAATCGATCAACGATTACCCAGATTGCATCCATACCACCTCGAGTCTTGGGCAATCCCATGATAAAGTCCATACCGATACTATCCCACTTCCATTCGGGATTTCTAGTGGTAGCAGTCCACCAGCCGTACGGAAATGCTCGGCCTTGACTTTCATACATGTTAAACAGTAGGACACATGATCAGCCACATCCCTCTTCATGTTTGGCCACTAATACGACCTTTTCAAGTCTTGGTACATCTTTGTTGATCCAGGGTGAATCGTGTACTTGGACTGATGAGCTTCATTTAGTAACCTCTTCTTGAGTTCCCCATGATCAGGGACACATGTCCTACCTCGGAACAGTAATCTACCTTCCGCAGATAGAGTGAAGTCAGGTCTTTGTTCTAGCTTCTCCCTGATCTGAACTAAGAATGGATCCTCTCCCTGTTTCTCCTTGATTTCAGTCAGTAGATCAGATTGTATTGGAGGTTTGACATCATTACTTGTTTTTCCTTCTTTCCCACGTCTATGTTCAGACTTGCAAATTGCTCCAGTAACTTCCATTCGCCCAGCATCAAACTAGCTAGCATAGCTCCTGGTTGTCTACTTAGAGCGTCTGCCACTACATTGGCTTTCCCAGGGTGATACTGAATGGAAAAGTCAAAGTCCTTAAGGTATTCTAACCACCTTCTTTGTCTCATGTTCAACTCCTTCTGTGAGAACAAATATTTCAAACTCTTGTGGTCAGAAAAGACCTTAAATTTCTCACCATAGATATAATGCCTCCAAAATTTCAAGGCGAATACTACAGCTGCCAACTCCAGGTCATGAACTGGATAGTTCACTTCGTGGACCTTCAACTGTCTGGAAGCATAAGCTATTACCTTCCCTTGTTGCATTAAGACACATCCCAGTCCAGTACCAGAAGCATCTGAATAAATTTCAAATCCTCCCTCTTCAGTGGGTAAGGCGAGGACAGGAGCAGTAGTCAGACACTTCTTCAAGTTGTTGAAACTTTCCTCACATTCATTGGTCCACACAAACGGATTTTCCTTCCGGGTCAGCTTGGTCAATGGCACTGCAATCTTTGAGAAATCCTTTATAAACCTTCGATAATACCCAGCTAATCCCAGAAAACTCCGGATCTCTGTGACGCTTGTCGGTTTTTCCCATTTCAACACAGCCTAAACCTTCGATGGATCAACAGCGATACCATCTTTGGTTACCACATGCCCTAGAAAGGATACCTCCTCAAGCCAGAATTCACATTTACTTAACTTGGCATATAGTTTGTTCTCCCTTAAAATCTGCAATGCAATCCTCAAATGCTCCTCATGCTCTTCCTTTGTCTTGGAATAAATCAATATATCATCGATGAATACCACCACAAACTTATCAAGATATGGGCGATAAATGCTATTCATCAACTGCATGAAAACTGCAGGGGCATTTGTTAGTCCAAAAGGCATAACAATAAATTCATAATGCCCATACTTGCTTCGGAAGGCAGTCTTGTGAATGTCTTCTCCTTTGATCCTCAATTGATGATAACCAGATCTGAGATCTATTTTAGAGAAGTATCTAGCTCCAGATAATTGATCAAACAACTCATCAATTCTCGGCAGAGGGTATTTGTTCTTGATGGTTAACTGATTGAGTTGTCTGTAATCTATGCATAGTCTCATCGACCCATCTTTCTTCTTGACGAAGAGGACAGGTGCACCCCATGGCGACGTGCTTGGTCGGATGAAACCCTTCTCTAACAGTTCCATCAGTTGCACTTTTAGTTCCTTCAGCTCTGCGGGGGACATTCTATATGGTGCCATGGATATTGGTGCTGCACCAGGGACCAATTCGATAGTAAAATCAACCTCTCGCTCCGGAGGAATTCCGGGCAAGTCTTCGGGAACAACATCAGCGTATTCGCTGACAACATGGATGTCCTCTACCTTGACTTCCTTCTTTGCAATGACTACAGCAGCAAGAAAGGCCATACAACCTTTCCTCATCATCCTTTTGGCTTGCAGTGCAGAGATAAGTGACAATCTCCTGCGGTTTCTATCCCTGTGAACACTAGTTTGGGTACTGGCTAAAAGTTACCCTACTTCTCCTGCAATTTATACTAGCCCCATGTTCAGACATCCAGTCTGCTCCCAGTATCACATCATACCCTGCCATGTCCATACATATTAAATTTGCTGGTAGGTCTTGGGTTTCAATCAACACCTCACTGGATGGTATATGGTTTGTAAGATTGGTACCCGGACATCGGGGTTGACACAACTATTCCAGATTTCATTGGGACTGGTTCCACAGATAGGGTATCAACAAATGTTTGAGAAATGAAGGAGTGCGTAGCTCCCGTATCAAAGAGAACATAAGCAGGTCGGGAAAGAATAGTAAGTGTACCTTCCACGATACCTCCTTCTTCAGCAGTTTCGGGTTCCTGGACAGCTTGCAGTCAGCCTTGCCTCTTCTGTCCATTCGGACGTTTGTCCTGAGGGACTTGTTCTTTCAACATTGGGCAGTCCGAGATCCTATGGTCACGACTCCCACAGCGTAGGCATCTCCCTTGCGCTCTCCAGCATTCTTCAGTCCGATGACCAGCTCTGTCACAATGTTTACACCTTTCTCCCATTGCCACTATCACTTGCTTACCTATTTCCTTCGGCTTTTTATCCGCTGGTTCATTTACCCCGCCACTGGGCCTTTTCTTCCCAATAGTCGGCTGATACCTCCCAGCAGAAGACACTTGTTCCCGTTTCACGGATTTTCCCTTAATCCTTTCGGCAGTCTCCATGGCATCTTCCAATAGTTGAGCTTTCTTAACCATTTCAGCATAAGTTTGAATGTCCATTGGCGCCAGTTGGGTGATGAACTGGGGCCTCAAGCCATTCAGAAAGCATTTCGCCTTCATCCTTTCTGTCCCAATCAAGTGGACAGCATATCGGGACAGCCGAGAGAATTGGGCTTCATACTCAGCCACATTAAGTCCTCTCTGCTTCAAAGCTGCAAATTCGGCTGCTTTCTGTTTTTGGACCCTCTCAGAAAAGTACTTGGCGTTAAAACGCTCAATGAACTGAGCCCATGTAAGTTGTTGTCCATTTAAGGTTGCTTCTACTGACTCCCACCATGCCCTGGCATCCTTTTCCAACTGGAAAGTAGCCAGTAGTACTTTGTTCTGGTCTGTGCATTGCATGACCCTGAAGATCCTTTCAATTTCCTTAACCCAGTGTTCGGAACATCCGGGTCAGTACTCCCTCCAAACCTAGGCGGATCCATGTTCCGAAAATTTCGGTGGAGCTCACCGGCTCCGCGGTTACCTCCACCTTGGGTGGCTTGTAGTATAGCCTGAGTCAGGTTCTGTATTGTTCGTTGCATGTCCCTAGCCTGGGCACGTTCAGCGGCCATTGAGGTAATAAGTACCTTCAAGATAATAATGTGAGTTAGTCATCTAAATATATCACATATGACTTCTACTCCCATGGCTCTACCCAAGCTCACATTCGGTACGACAGGTTTTGACTCGTGTAATCTAGTTTCGTTCCCTATTCCTAATCCCTTGGACCCTAAAGTTTAGGCTCTGATACCAACTGTCACGCCCCGATATTTAGCAGCAGAATAAATACCGGGGGACGTGAACGATACAATCAAACGTATCACAGTTGAATAGCGCAGAGTCACAATTGAATATAATAACACTTTTCAAATCATAATAATATCCTCAAAGTTACTCTTTATTTCATTTCATTCAACTAGATACAACCTTACAAGAAAGAATTAACCAAAGGGTCCATTATTCAAATAACTTCCAGAAAAGTTTCACTATTACATAGACTACTCAATTTCTATTTCTAAACTGTCATCTATTTCTAGGACGGGTGCTCGTCACTCTTGCCCAGTCCCATCTGACTCCACGGGTTCTTCGTCACTACCTGAAAAAGGGCAGGATGATAGGGGTGAGCGAACTAGCTCAGTAGGATTTACATCTCAATAGCGTGCGGGCACTAGTATACATGATTAACATTTTAAGTAGGTGGATATGCATATGAATATGATGACAATGTATGCAATACTAACATATTAAATAGCAGAATAGAACGAATATCGTATCAGATCAAAATGTCGAATTTCATATACAATGAACAGATATTTCAAGAATAGAATCATGTCAGAAGAGATTGGCCATATTCAAGCAGAACTCATGTGTTCACAAGAACAAACGTATCATATCATGTCAAGTCAAACTTATCAAGTCAAACAGGAGGCACATATTCACAAATCTTGCATGTCAGGTGTGCTATGCCAAGCACCAAGAGTCCATACTCCCGCGGTTAACAAGTGCGTTGGGGCGCTCCTCCCCATGACTGGACAGGGCCCTATTGCACAGGCATTGTATCAAGTTTTGGACCGGACTCCCACGATGTGCCGAACAAACATATTCATATTATGGCCATAGAGTTTCAATGACAAGCTCATAGTAAAAGAAACATGATCATTCATAGAGTCAAGAAATGACAAACAGCTCAAAAGAACAAGGCAGGATAACGACATATATTATGTTTCATAATTCATTAATGTCTTGACATGAGGGTGTTTTTAAAGACAGATCATATGTAGAATATGTACTTTCCTAACATGTATGCATATGACAATAATCAATTAAACACTGGAAAACATGTAACCATGAAACTTATATGCAAATCATAACATTTACACCGCTAATATGTCCGTACTAATCATGTATTCATCCCCACATTCATATCATATTATTATCTTATCAATTGACAATAAGCAAGATCACAAGATAATCCAAGGATCATAAGAACGATCAAAATTTACACATTAGAATCATATTCATATCATTACCATTTCCTTTAATGGTTTGATTTATTTTAAGTCCATGCATACCTTATAACACCATGTACATGCTTGAAGACATCATGAAATGATTAGACTCAAATTACATAAAAATCTTGTAAGGATAGTGTCGACACTAGATCAAGTGGTGTCGACACAATGCTTCAAACACAAGACAAAATCATGCAAAACTGGTCAGGTAGTGTCGACACTAGTTCAGGTGGTGTCGACACAGTGCATCAAATACAAGTCAAAAAGGTCAAGTAGTGTCGACACGAGATCAAGTAGTGTCGACACTAGAGACAGATTCCAGAAAACCCCCTAACTAATATGGGACAGTGTGTCGACACTAGCACAGGTGGTGTCGACACTAGATCAGCTTCCTAGCACTTTCTGGGTCAAACTGAGGGAGTGTGTCGACACGGGATGGGGTTGTGTCGACACTAGAGGGCTTCCCAGAACACCATCTGGGCTGTTTTGGGACAGAAGGTCGACACTAGTCCAGGCTGTGTCGACACAGTGACTTTCCCAGAACAAAAACTCATGTTCAGGTGTAACCAGATGACATATCCCCTGTAGTGAGTCACTTCCAACTCTTATAACTCTCTAACTAATGACATTTAGACAAAACGTTCAACATGAAAGATGAAGAAGACAACAAGTAGAAGAACTTTTATGTTGAGAGTTTGATCTAATTCGGTCTTGAAACCCAAGAAAACATATGAGGAACAAAGAGTTAAGTGTAGCCCGAAATCGCAGTATTCTGCAGAAACTCTCTTATCATGCTCCTACCTCTCTAACGAAGGATTTGTGGACAAAACGTCCAACATAGAAGATGATCGTGATGTCATGTGTAAGAACTTTCATGAATAAAGTTTAGTCAAATTCAGTCTTGAATCATGTGCATAACAAGAAGAACAGGAAAAAGCCCTAACTGTGCAAGACTTCGGAAAACCGACGAATACACAACGTATACTCCATGAAATTGAGTCAAACCAAATGCAAATGATCCTAGACTCAGAGATTTACATGATGGTGTTGGTTTTATTTAATCTTGGCCCGAGAACACCTACCTTTACGAAGATCTAAAACCTGTTGATGTTCTGGACACAACAGAGGATGCAGGGGATGAAGCTCCAAGTTCCCAGCCTTTCTCCTGCTCCCCAGAAGTTCTTGCTTGCTTCCAAACGACTCCAACTTCGTTGTTAAACCTCCCCCAAGAGTTTAGGGACGAGTTCTTATAGTTTTAGGATGTTGTTAAGAGTCCTAATGATACTAGGAAAGGGCTACGAGCTCTGTTTCCTAGTTTCCAGAAAATCTGGGATTCCTTTACCCAAAAGAGGTAGCAGAGGTTTAGGAAACCTCCAATTGGGATTGAGTTCGATTTTGGCTTACCTTACATGACTAACCAACCATCTTTTAACTCTAAATTGCCCTTCCTAATTATGGCATAATTACCTACACGAATTTCTGGGTAATTTCCTGTCCTAGTTTATTCATATCCTTGAGCCAAATGTGTTCTATAGGCCCATTCTTGTTGATGGTTCATAATTACATGGTGTTGGAAGTCTCCAATACGATTATTTATTTTATCCCTCTATATTTCCAAAATTTTTAAATTGCTAAATTTCTGGGGTGTTACAGTTACAGTCATATTTAACAGTTAACAAACCTGTATCTAACAGTCATAACATTACAGAAAATTTCCAGGAATTGTTATATGTATCATTTAATCTGTTGAAGATTTAAATCCACTAATCCATGCTCACTGTTTTACAATTCAGAAAATTTTATAATCAACACAGAGCTCAGAAAATAGTCAAACTCATATAGCATGACCTGACATATATCCACTTGCTACAAAAGTTCTCATACATCACATATTAGCATGGAATCATGCAAACAGAGATTTATATGGTCTAAACAGGTTTAATACCAGCTTTTAGAAAATCTGATAAACAATACCGTGAACCAAAAATTATCAAAATTATATGACATGATCCACAAGAGATAATGTACATATAGTAATTTTTACCATATATCCTCATGTGCAAAATCCCGGAAAATAGTCTATATAGGTCAGACTTGCACACTGTTGCAGTCTGGCGAACTTGACAGCATGCAGGTGGCCGTCTAACTGGTTAACGACAACAAATAGTGCCGCCGACTCAATATCTTAACGGCAAGGGATCTTGCCGTTACGTTCCTGTCTGTGCAAAACACAGACTACACGCAAGAACTTGATCAAATTGGGGATCCAGGACTCGAATAAAAATCCAGAAAATACCTAGGACCTACTAGACGCATGTAGGAGTGATGTGAAAGGGTTACATGCCTCTTGGAAAATCCACAAGCAACGTTTTAAGCCGGAGAAGCCCTCCTCGGCCTGAGCCAAAGAGTCCTCAAAACTCCCTAGATTTGAGTTTTGTGTTGATCTCCTCTGCACATCAGTGTGGGGAAGTCGTTCCCGGATGTTCAGAGCCCTCTCCAGTCGTTGTAGAATGCCAGATGAAGCCTCCATTCGCCGGATCAAAGGGATCCAAAATTGGGTTTCGCACAGAAAGTTAGGGTTTTTGACCCAAAGAGTCAAAAGGACCTAACCGAGCCCTAATCTGCTTCTTTTATAGGGTTGGGGGTTTTAGGAACGCGTTTAGAAGTCTAGGTTACCATTGGAGGATAGTTTCCTAAACTGGCTGCGAAGATTTCGGGGGCGTTTCCGGATCTGAAGATGCAACAGATCTGGGAGGTTAACGTCAACATCACAGGCCGCCAATTCTGAGTTGGCGTCCATCGATGTGGCCGCTGACTAATCATCAACGTCAACTCATGTTTACGCCAACAGGTCGTCAAGACAGAACTTAAATTACCGAAAACCATATACATATACATATACCATACAACATATACATGTAATTTACAATGCATACCTTAAATAATACTTATTCATTCAATGTAATTAAATAATTAATGTTCACAATACAAGTATACATCATATATACATATATACATAAGTAATCACCCAAAGATGAAAATCAAGGGCCTTACAACTTAGTAGTACCATGTTGTAGGTATTACTCGCTTTACAACTTTCTAGTGTAGTTTTCCTATTTTCAGAGTTCCTGCTGCTCTGGCCGGTGAAGGACTGGTAATCCCTACTGGGCCTTGTTCACGAGGCTCATCCCCCCTACTTCCTTCATCTAGGAGCTCGTCGTTGTGGGAGCTCGGTGTCAGACGGGTTGCGGAGGCGGCTGTGGCACCGTGTGTTGTCAACAGCAGTGAGAGTGAGTGTTGTGAGCTCTTGTACCTGAGTGAGTTGAGAGTTGTGCTTTGCAAGTCCTCGGGATATGCCCCTTAAGGACTACACCTTTCTTCTTGTACCTATGCTTTTGCTTGGGACATGTTGTACAGACTTTTGTATATTGTACAGATTGTTATAGTTATTTAAATTTAGTACATTTCTCACTAGACTATTTCTTCTAACCCTTCCGGATCTTCGGATTCGTGGGTGGCGATGCGAACTTCGGGGTCCCTGGAGGGGGTCTGGGAGGTCGGGTCGTTACACTTGGTATCAGAGAGGGGTCTACTGAGATTTGTAAGGAAGTAATAACTATTTTTGTCCCAAAGAAAGGTACTAGTACGCTGCTGTCACCGTTCGACTAGTATTAGGCTTATGCTTTCAATTGTTTTGCAGGTGTGCGGCTTCCCTACAAGATTTGTATGCGTACTGTAGGTGGGTTGCAGCTGTTGCTGTGTCATGCACGTGGCGAGTGCGGTCGCTCAGTGTGTTCATGCCGTGGTGGCACAGTTGGTGCTGGACTCGTTGGCAGTGGACTTCTCCATGTGGAGGACGGATGCAGGCAAGTCCAGGTGCGGTGCTCCTGGTCGTCTTCGGTGCATTTGGGTGTGTGTGTGTCACTAAGGCTGAGAGAGCCTGCATGTGGCGTGGCCTTCACCGGTGCAGGGTTGTTGCTGAAGGATCGAAATGAATGTTTGGAAAAGATCTAGAAGGGGGGGATGAATAGATCTTAGCCACTTTTGCGGAAGCTTAAGTAATTTGAAAACTATTTAGAATTAGAGGCAATGTTATCAGTGAAAAACTACAGATCTGATTAGATTTGAGTGAGTTGAAAAACTTAGATGTGAAGCAAGTTGATTAAGTGAATTAAAAATGGATCCTATGCAAGCATCTAGAGAATGAATCAATCAAACCACAGAAGACAAATGCACAAGGATTTTTAGGTGGTTCGGAAATCACCCAAGTGATTCCTACATCCACCCCTCACAACCCGTGAGGCTTCACTAACACAACTGGGCTACACACCCAAAGGAGCCTAACAACTCCAACACTTCAGAGCATACAACTCACACGACCTCTAGAGCAAGACTACTCTAGAAACACTGAGCAAGACTGCTCAAACCAACCTTGAGCTTGACAACTCAAACCGAGCTCGACGGCTCACAACAACCTGAGCACAATGCTCACACAATTTGAGCACAAAGCTCACACTAAAACTTGCTAGACACCAACTTAAGACTAAGATCCTCTAGCAACAGATCTAGTCGAAATTTGAGAACTCTAAAGAGAGTTATGCAAAAGCACTTGCATAATCTCAAAAGATATCTCAGAAGAACAGAAGAAAAGATAAATTGTATTGAAAGGCTTCGTTCTTCAGTGTACTCCCTTGTAGAAGCTTGAATTGGGAAGAAACTTGTGAAGCTTGAAGTCCAAGTCGATACTCTGCAATCTGAGAAGTTGGATCTTCCTTGAATTCTTCACCAAAGAAGTCTTCTACAGGATCTGCCTCCTTGGAATGCTTCAGAGGAGTCTTCAGGAATCAAATTCCAATTCCCACACCTTGAATTGGTGGAAATTGGTCTTCTGGAAGCACTTGGAGAGCAGAGGAAGGAGACACGAGCTCTTTTTGGCCGCCAAGAGTTTTCTAGAGGCTCTAAGAGAGTTGGGTCACTTCTTTCATGGATGGAGGGCCAATAGAGGTCCTTTTATACCCAAAAGAGTCCAAAGGTACCTTTTAGGTATAAGGGCACACGATCCTAGGTTGATTCCCATCGGCCTGGGCTGACACGTGGCACCCATCAACTTTAAGATGAAAACTTCCCGTAGTGTGTCGACCTGCCCTGGTGGTGGTGTCGACACACTGTCCGAATTATAAAAAGGCTGTTCTAGGAAGAAGGTCCCGTGTCGACCTGCTCTGAGAGTGTGTTGACCTGCTGTCCCAATTCTTCAAACTGGCTGTTCTGGGAACTGGGTCTAGTGTCGACCTGCCCTGAGAGTGTGTCGACCTGCTGTCCCAATTTTGTAAATAGTCTGTTCTGTGAACGGGATCCAGTGTCGACCTGCTCTGTGAGTGTGTCGACCTGGGTGGACTGATTCCTGAAAAGCTGCAACTCGTGTCGACACACTCTTGACTCGTGTCGACACAGTCTCAACATTTTTACGCATTTTGCCTTTGAATCTGTGTTGTTGTGTCGACACCATTGATGGGTGTGTCGACACATCTTTTGCATAAAAATGTTTGTACCTGAAAATAAAACACATATATCATTAGTTAAATGATTTATCATGAACATCAATGATAAATGTGATTTGAAATATGCTTTTTGAACATTGATTTCAGGTATGATGTTTTTGACATGTTTCAATTGAATTGCTTTAAAATTACCTCTTGTCATCATCAAAATAGGAGGGAAATGATATGAATATGCATTCAACCCAACAATCTCTCCCTTTTTGATGATGGCAACAATAAATCCATATTACAATGAGGTTTTGATGAAATGAGATGTTAAGCAATTTTTTGTTATTCACATTTTTATTGTCTTTTTGTTTAAACTTGTCAAAGACTTTTTGATATGTTTTAGTAACAGATGATGATGTACTTGTGGAACACAATGTTACTTGAAATGAGAATTTTTGTACATAGAAGTCAAGCAACTTGACAAGTAATCATTCAATCACATTCACAAAAAGATTTTCAATCACATTAAATACACAATTGAGAGAATCATTCAAGCCAAGCAACACTTTTCATTTCATTCAACAAGAGAACCATTACAATCATTCCAAAAGATTACAAACATTTGTTCTATCTTTCTTTCTTCTCCCCCTTTGACATCATCAAAAGAGAAATTACATTAAGTAGAAGATGGAGGAGGAGGAGGAATGGGAAGAAGAATGGTCTCTATGTCAGATAGTCTCTTCTCCATGAAGTTCAAGCTAGTCTTGATTTGATCTTGAATGGTTATCATTTTTGTGCTCAAAAAGTGTTCCATTCGATCTGAATTTTCTAGCAAGGTGGCTTGAAGTCTGGTTAGATCAGCTGCACTGTGTTGTGAGGAAGATGATGAGCTAGCTGACCAACCAGGTCTTTGCATTATCTTGAATTCCTTGGTCAAATCTGTAATCTGCCTATCAATGTGCTCATTGAAGTTCCTCATACTTTCCAAATCATCTACAAAATGAGCAAATGACAATCTGGTGCTGGAAATCTCATGCAATGTTTGCTTGGTGTTGAAGACATCTGCTTGGGAACTTGCCAATATTCCCTTAAGAACTGTCTCCAACTTGTCTTGATGCTCTTTTAGCTGTAGTGAGGCATCTGCCATTGTTCCAATCAATCTATTGAACCTTTGAGCTGCATAGTCTGAAGCAGCTTTCTGTTCTATGAACTTGGCAGATACTGTGTTTTCCAGTCTTTGAATCCTCAACTCAAATGATGTGGACATGGATTGAATTGAGGAGTTCAAGGATTCAAATTTGTCATTGAGGAAGGAGATCAATTCTGGTGGAACAGGAGGCCCACCAGAAGATGTGGATGGTTGGAATGAGGGTTGTGGAGAAAAATGAGGAAGCTGAGGTGAGAGAGGGGCATGAAAAGGAATGTCACCTTCAGTAGGAACTTGAGGCTGATCCTCATGCACAGGAGGCTGATCCTCTTGACCTAGGGGCTGGTCCCCTTCAGCTGGAGGCTGTTCCTCTTGTGCTTGGGGTTGATCCCCTTGAACTTGAGGCTGGTCCTCCTGAGGTTGGGGCTGTTCCCCTTGATCTTGAGGCTGTTCCTCTTGAGCTTGAGGAGCCTCAACCACAGCTGGCCCTCTTTCTAATTTGATTGCCCTCCAATCTAAATCCCATAAACTTCTGGATATTCTTAAAGGTGTAGATATTTGACTTGGGAATAGACTGGGACTTCTCATTCTCCAAGGGCACACCAAAGTGCTTGAACACTGAGGTCAGATGTGCTCCATAAGGAAGTGATCTCTTTAGGTCTTTCCTTGTTGTTTCAGAAATGATTTGATAGAGAATCACATGGAGGTTGATTTTGTTGGCCCTTTTGGTACGACAGCAAGCTAACCTAGAGGGGGGGTGAATAGGTTTTTTTCTGAAATCTGAAATATAAACTTAAACACAGAAATTAACACTCGAAGGTTTGGTTAGTTTAGTGTGATAAAGAGTAGTAGTGCGGAAGCAAATAAACAATCAGACAAAAGACACAAGGAATTTATCCTGGTTCGGCCCTTCCCACATGGAAGTCCTACGTCCAGTCCCCAAGCAACCTCTTGGGATTTCACTAACCAAGGGTACAGTCCCCCTTAAGGACACTACAACACCCAGCACCCCAGCTGGTCTTCTTCTCTTTCCCGGGCAAGAAGGCAGCCCACTTCTCTTACAGGTAAAGAAGCCAACCTCCTGGTACAAACCCCAGTGCGGTTCTGCTAGACACAAACCCCTAGCTGGGTTACACACTGTATACAGTCCTACAGATGGACAGAAGTCTTTCTTAGAAAAGAAAGAACAAAGCTGAGAGTTGGAACAAATAAAAACCAACTACAAGAACTCTCAGCAAAAGACTCTCTCCCCCAGATTTACAAGATGCACAGAGAGAGAGAGAGAGAAGAGAGGAGAAGGAGCTTGAATGCTTCAGTGCTTCAGATGCTTGAACACTTCTTCTTGGGCTCAGGCTCTTTCTCTCTTTTTCTTTGAGTGTATTTGGAGTTCAGGTTCCTCACTGGTTGTACACTCATTCAAAAGATCTTCAGGAAAAGCTCTTCGTTCTTCTTCAGCCTTGCTTCATCTTTTATATGAGCAATTTGAATAAATCCGTTGGAGTTCTAGCCGTTGCTCATCTTCTCTTTCTTCTGATAATTTGTGGTCTACGAGGTCTGCAAGCATAGAAGAAAGTGTTTAGATAAAAGAGTGTTTCTGTCAAAAAGGCTCATACATCTATGTTTCCTGTTGCCACCCAGAAGTGGTATGTAATCTCTCTTTTGTTGGCAGGAGAGAAGAGATCTAGAAAGTTAAGCAAAAAGATCTCCTGTCAGAAAGATAAAGGATTACGCAAATCAAGAATATTTGA
Source organism: Colocasia esculenta (assembly GCA_014218235.1). Classification (NCBI taxonomy): domain Eukaryota; kingdom Viridiplantae; phylum Streptophyta; class Magnoliopsida; order Alismatales; family Araceae; genus Colocasia; species Colocasia esculenta. Next base: position 114,636,364 of record CM024760.1, on the reverse strand, counting down.
CTTTTTCACTAGATGCCAAAAAATATTTTGAAATATAAAATAAATCTATGTTTAAGTGAAATCCATATTTTACAAAGGAATCGATGTGAGAGCAAATCCTTATGAGAGTTACAAAGGAATCCTTATGAAAGTTACAAAGGAATCCATGTGAGAGTTACAAAGGAATCCTTATGAGAGTTACAAAGGAATCGTTATGAGAGTGAATCCTTATGAGAGTTTACAAAGGAATCGTTATGAGAGCGAATCCTTATGAGAGTTTACAAAGGAATCATTATGAGAGCGAATCCTTATGAGAGTTACAAATGAATCGTTATGAGAGTGAATCCTTATGAGAGTTTACAAAGGAATCGTTATGAGAGCGAATCCTTATGAGAGTTTACAAAGGAATCGTTATGAGTTTCAAAGGAGTCTGTGTGAGTATAAAGGAATCCTTATGAGAGTCACTTATGAAATCGTTATGAGACCAAATCGATGTGGCACTTTGAACTGAAATCCATATATATATTGAATGGAATCCATTTATCTGTTTAGTGCAAATCATTATAGAATAATGTCATAAAATTATATTTATTAGAAAATCATGATATTTAATTTATTATTAGAAAAATCATGCTAATAAATACATTTAATATTCAATTAATCATGTAAATTTATATTTATTAAGAAAAACATGATATTAAATATTTTTAATAATAATTAATTAAACATAAATTTTATTATCACCAAAATAAAAGGGTAAAATATAGGAGTGGTTCAACATATTTTTATGTCTTTGACCATGCAGTAAAGGATGAACCTCTGGATGTCTGTCAACCTATCCCTTCCACCACCTTGAGGGGTAATTATTGTGGTCAAAATGTGGTGGATGACCCTTAACACAGGTGGAAATGAGTTGGCATTGAACCTGGTTACATAGGTCTGTTTGGGATCTGATTCATCTGCAGGAAGGCCTGTCAAGATGGAATAGGCTTCATGAAGATTAAATTCAAACTCATGATAGTCTGCCCCTTCATCTGGCACTTTGAAAATGGAGGCAGCTATTTCAGTTGGCATATCTATGGCTATTCCCTTGACCTTTGATTCATACCCGTCATCTGTGCAGGTGAGGTTCTTGTAAAATTCCCTAACTAGTCTTGGATAACAGACTTGAAACTCAGAAATGAAAGGCAACCAAGACTGAAAGGAAAAATAGGTCTGAATTTCTGGAAAAGAATCTGCTAGTTGAATGTCTGATAGGTCTAGAATTTTGGGCTTCAAAATTAATTTTGCTGCACTGACGGACTCTGAGGGAATATCCTCTTGAGACTCAGAAGAGGAGGAAGAGGATTCCTCAGGGTTCTCAGAAGAATCGCCCGGAATGTCTGTTCTAGGGTTTGGAGGACTACTACCTCTGCCTGAAGATGAGGCTCTACCTCTCTTTGCTGGTCTTTGAGGTGCTGAAGAGGATCCTGGTTGCTTAGCAGGATCATTCCTTCGCTTAGACCTTCTTTCTGACTGGGCAACGACACTGTCTGCCGGAATAGGCCTTGAAGAGGCACTGGACCTTGCGCCACGGCGGGGACCCAATTTCCTGACCATGGTGCAAAGGAGAGTGGAATTCGGAGAGGAGATGGAAGATTGGAGAGATGATGAAGGATTGATGTGATTGAGAGAGAATTTGGAAGGATTTCTTGCCGGAAAACAATGGAAATGAGGCCGTCGGGTCGACCTGACGCCTAAAAGGGGTTTCAGTGGTACACTGTCCCGCAGGAACAACAAGGGGTAATCATAAACCCTAATGGTCTAAAAAGGATTCTGGCAAGGGGTGTGTCGACACATGAAGAGGGTGTGTCGACCTGACCCAGAGTGTGTGTCGACACGGGTCACAATGTGTGTCGACACGGCCTTGATGAAAATTTGAATTTTTAAGAGGAAATTTTTGAGAAATTTGGGGACATCTTTAGAATGATAAAGAATGAGAGGAATTATTATTTCAAGGATTTTTAAGGGGCTTAAAAAAATTCATTTGTTATATTTTGCAAGAATTCATCACAAATCAAGTTTTTCAAGCAATTTTCCCAACAGGATATTAGCATTCCAAGACTTGAGTCAACAAGATGATAAATTGAGGGATATAATGTATCTAACAATCAACCAAAAACTACCATATTTCTCAATTTTCAAGAATTAAAGATGCCATCTAGACCAAATACAATTGTGTTGAAAGTAAAACACAAACTTAAAGAACAACTTGATGAAGGAAGAAGATGATTCTTTCTAAACAAATCTCCAATAATTTTCATATTTTTGTTCTTTTAACAAACTATCAAATGATATAAGTCTCTTTCACTCAAGTACTAGTGTTTTTTACACACCATAGTCCCTAGATACTTAAGATTTAGTCATTGTCAAGTCTCAAAGGGGTAAATGATGACCTTTTGACATGAAAATATACGTTTTGTAGACGCCAATATTTCCAGTTACTCAGTCATTATCAAAAAAACATAGCACATTTTTGCTTAGTTTTGAATTTATTTTCAATTTTGATCCCCTTTGAACAGAGTTAGCAATAATGCCTCATGACATACATGGCACTTCATTCATTGTGAAGGTGTGCAGTTTCTCAGCACAGATGCCATTGCTCTGTTGGATTTTACAAGATTTTGGAGAGTTTGTGAGATAGAATTCAAATACATCCAGTCATCAGTTGAAAACAAGGAAATGTTTTAAGTTCAAGGCACAAATTGTTATTTAGTCTAGGAAGAGATCTGAATTTCTGTGGATTGAGAGACATAGTTGAAAGTTGATTAGTAAAAATATAATAAATCACTCAAGGTTCATTTTGTGACTCTAGACTTTAGAATGTGGACATCATGCAAGGAATTGATGAAATGAAAGAAGGGTTTTGAATTTTGCAAAAATATGACTTGTGAATTTTCTAGCTCCCCTGAGATGATGATTTCAACCATTTTTCATCAAAATAAAGATATGCAATTTGAAATCAGAAAGAAATTTTCTTCTTGGACAACAAGAACTTCTCCTCAACAATTGCATATTCATTTCTTGGTACTTGGCGGAGATAAGCTCTCACGCATAGTGAAAGTGTCCAGACAAGCCTAACTTGTCCTTCTTCAAATCACCATTTGATATACCAAGTAACTTCAATGCAATAAGAGTTGAAGAATTCATTGCCAAAAGGAAATTGAAGTTAAAACTGTGCAAGTTTTGAAATCAGAAAAGAAATTCTCTTTGAACAATAAAAGCTCCCCCTCAACTATTGCATATTAACTTCTTAGTACTTGGCGGAGATATGTTCTCACGCATAGTGAAAGGTTCCAGACAAGTATAACCTGTCCTTCTCCAAGTCACTATTTGATATACCTTGAAGTGTCAACACAATAAGAGTTGGAGAATTTATTGTAAGAAAAAAGAATTAGAATTGAAAGTGAGAGAGATATGAACAATGTGAATGAGGGAAGCAAAGAGCTATGAAATGCAACGAACTCCCCCTTAGACAATGCATAACACTCAACCCAAACCTAGAGAGAAATCAAGAAGGTGGACACCTGCAAAGACCAAGTTCTCTCCTTAAAGATGAAAATCTATTTTCAGGAAGGGGTTTTGTGAATAAGTCTGCAATTTGCTTTTCAGTTTCAATGAAGTGGAGTTCAAAAGACTTCTTTGCAACCTCATCTCTCAAGAAATGATGCCTAATTTCAATGTATTTTGTTCTAGAGTGCTGAATGGGGTTTTTAGAAAGGTTGATTGCACTTGTGTTATCACATAGGATGGGTACACACCCTAAATCTTGGTTATAATCAAGAAGTTGATGTTTCACCCAGAGAATCTGAGTTCCACATCTACCTGCTGCAACATATTCAGCTTCTGCAATTGACAGAGCAACTGAATGTTGCTTCTTAGAGGCCCAAGAAATAAGGCACCCACCTAGAAATACACACAAGCCACTTGTACTTTTTCTATCTAATTTACACCCAGCATAATCAGCATCACAATAGGCAAACAAATCTAACTTGCAACCAGCAGGATACCTAATTCCTAAGTCACATGTTCCAACAAGATATTTAAAGATTCTTTTCACAGCAAGCATATGACTTTCTTTAGGATTAGATTGGAATCTAGCACATAAGCACACACAAAACTAATGTCAGGTCTAGAAGTAGTAAGGTAGAGCAGAGAGCCAATCATACCTCTGTAGGTCTTTGGATCTACTGACTTACCAGATGGGTCTTCTTCTAGCTTAGCATTTATTGCAATGGGTGTGCTTGAGTGTTTAAGGTTCTGAAAGTCAAATCTTTTCAGTAGCTCCTTGACATATTTGGTTTGACTGATGAAGATTCCTTCATTGGTTTGGTTAACCTGCAATCCCAAAAAGAATGTTAAATCTCCCATTAAGCTCATTTCAAATTCATTCTTCATTTGATTTGAAAATTCAGTGCAAAGGCCTTTATTAGTTGATCCAAATATTATGTCATCAACATAAATTTGGACAACAATTATTTGATTTTTTACTATTTTTGTGAACAATGTTTGATCAACATTACCTCTAGAATATCCTTTTTCAAGTAAAAAGGAACTCAAACGATCATACCAAGCTCTTGGAGCTTGTTTAAGACCATAGATTGCCTTATTAAGCTTGAAAACATGGTTAGGATATTTTTCATTTTCAAATCCAGGAGGTTGTTCAACAAAAACATTTTCCTTTATATATCCATTTAGAAATGCACTTTTGACATCCATTTGAAAGACTTTGAATTTCATGGAGGATGCAAAAGCAAGGAAAATTCTCACAGCTTCTAGTCTAGCTACAGGGCCATAAGATTCTTCAAAGTCAATTCCAAATTCCTGGTTATACCCCTTTGCAACTAGCCTAGCTTTGTTTCTTATTACTTGACCAGCTTCATTCAATTTATTTCTGAAAACCCATCTAGTGCCAATCACTGTTTGGTCACTAGGTCTAGGCACTAATTCCCACACTTGATTTCTTTCAAATTGATGAAGTTCATCATGCATAGCATTAATCCAATCAGAATTGGATAAGGCTTCATCAATTGACTTGGGTTCAATTTGGGAAATTAGAGCTAGTGAGTCTTCTTCAATGTTTTGCAAAAAGGATGATCTGGTCCTAACTCTATCATTTATGTTGCCAACTACACTGTCTAATGGGTGATCTCTTAGAAAACGAGGTTCAGAAATTACCTGTTGAGAAGTGCCCACTTCTGGAGCAATATTACCTGAACCACTTGAAGATGGTGAGTTGTTGTTCAGGTTTTCTTCAATGTTGTTAATCTCCTCAACGGTTGGTGAAGAATCCACAATGAGGTCATCCTCTTCATTGTCTTGTTTTTCCCTGCAAGATTTAGAATCATTAGTGGAAAATGAATTTTCATCAAAAATAACATGTGGTGATTCTTCGACAGTTTTGGTTTTTAATATGTACACTTTGAAAGTCCTTGACACTTCAGAATAGCCAAGGAAGATAGCTTCCTGACTCTTAGCATCAAACTTGTCAAGGTTTTCTTTGTTGTTATTGTGTACAAAGCACTTACATCCAAAAGTTTTGAAGTAAGCAACAGTTGGCTTTTTGTTTTTCAACAATTCATAGGGGGTTTTTCTGATCTTTGGTCTGACCAAAGCTCTGTTTAGGATGTGATTGGCTGTGTTAACAGCATCAGCCCAGAAGGATTTGGGCAGATTACTTCCTAAGAGCATGGATCTAGCCATTTCCACAAGAGTTCTATTCTTTCTTTCCACAACTCCATTTTGTTCTGGAGTTCTAGGTGAAGAAAACTTGTGAAAGATTTGAAATTCAGCACATAGATCAGAAAAGGATGTGTTATCAAATTCACTCCCATGATCAGTTAAAATGTTTTTAATTTTAAATGGATAAGTTGTTAAGATAGTGGTACAGAAATTTCTGAATTCAAGGCATGCATCACTTTTGTGGGATAGAAAAATAACCCAGGTAAATCTAGTAAAGTCATCAATGATTACAAACCCATATCTCTTGCCACTTAAGCTTAGAACTCTTGTTGGCCCAAAGAGGTCCATGTGAAGAAGTTCTAGTGGCTTAGATGTGAGTACTTCATTGAAGGCTTTAAAGGATTTCCTAGTTTGTTTTCCTTTAGCACAGATCCCACAAATTTGACCTTCAACACTAGAAAAAGATTCAGGAAGACCTTTAACCAGATTCAATCTTAACAGCTTATTCAAAGTTCTGAAACTTGCATGGCCAAGTCTTTTGTGCCAAGTCCATGCAATTTCATCTTTATTTGCAACAAAACAAAGATTTTCAGAAAAGTTTTTATTAAGGTTGATCATGTAGACATTGTTTTCTCTTTTTCCAAAGAATTTGATTTTATCAGTTGATGAATCAATTATCTTGCAAAAATCAGATTCAAACACAACTTTGTGACCTTTGTCACATAGTTGGCTGATACTGAGCAAATTATAATCAAATCCATCAACTAACAAAACATTATCTACTGAGTTTGAAGAAGTTTGACCAACCTTACCAGATCCTAAGATCTTTCCTTTATTTTTACCTCCTAAAGTAATTGACCCTCCCTCCTTTTCAATTAGACAGGAAAATTTGGCTCTATCTCCAGTCATGTGTCGTGAACACCCACTATCAAGAAACCAAACATTGGTGTTGGGTGCACGACCTTCCTGCACAAAGATCAATGGAGAGAAGATTTTGGTACCCAAACAGAGTTGGGACCATCAGAATGATTTAACAAAGACATCAAATCCTTTCTCACCCAAATTTGATTTGTTTTAGATTTTTGTTTTGTTACTTTGGTGTTTTCAGCCTTTTTCTGTTTGTTCTTTCTTTTAGGAATGAAAGCACCAAGATCTTTGTTTTTGGTAGGAGGGGAGTTTTTCATTTGAAAATTTGAGTTCAGAGGAGGAGGTGGAATCCATGGATTGTGTTGGTACATCCAGAAATTTGGATAAGGGTATTGAGGATAATACCAACAGGGATTTTCATACCATTGGTTCCAAGGATTAGTCCAATTTTCTTGAAGTGTTGTCTTGGAGGTCCAAGGTTTTTCATGGATTATTTCTTTTCCCTTTTTCTTATTTTTCAGATTTTTATTTGAATTTTTGGTTGAATTGTTTATGGTTTTTGGTGTTGAGCAGGTCGACCTCTCCTGTACTGGTGTCGACACATCAGCCACAGAAGTCTTCTTCTTGTGGACTAGTGTCGACCTATCAGGGGACTGTGTCGACCTGATAGTCTTCTTTTGTTTTTGATTTTTTGCTTTGTTTGGTGTTTTGTTTGAGGTTTTGTTTGCTGTTTGTTGGATTTCAGTGTTTTCCAGATTAGGACCCTTGACAAAATTAATTAGTGATGTTTTTCCCTTTTTCTCCCTGGATTTGTCTTTTGTTGGTTTCTTTTTGTTGAATCCTAATCCATGAGATGTGGTTGTCATGTTGGATCCTAGCAATGCCTCTAGGTTATCTTGGCCTTTTGTGAAGGTTTGGATAACCTCCTCCCTTTCCTTTAGCTGGTTTTTAAGAGCTTCAATTTCTTCAATTTTCTGTTGTTTTTCTTGTTTTTCAATTTCCAGCTTTTCAGTTAAGTTTCTGAATTCTTGGGAGGCCTTTTGAGAGGCAAGTTTTAAATTATCAATTAGGTTCAGGAGATTTTCTTTTTCTTCAAGCAAGTCTGTTACTTCAGTTTCCAGTTCAGAAATTCTATGGTTTGAAGATTGGTTATGGTAAATATTTTCAATTTTCTTTTTGATGTGTTTGTTTTCTTTTCTCATTTCAGAATATCTTTCAACCAGTTCTGCATACACATCCTGCCAATCTTCAACAGTATAGTCTTCAAAGGAAGTATTTACCTTGCCATCTGAGCTGTTGGCCATGAAGCAGACTTCCTCACTCTCTGAGCTTGAGGACTTCTTCTCTTCTTCTTCCTCACTTGTATCTTCATCAGACCAAGTGGCTACCATGGCCTTTGGCTTCTTATATTTCTGGAATCTCTTGTGCTTTTCTTTCTTGTTCTCAGGACACTCTCCCTTCATGTGTCCTGGCTTGTTGCACCTGTAACAGATAACATTTTCATCAGGTTTGTGATTCTTATTGAAATTGGAAGAGGAAGTGTTCTTCTTACCTGAGGGAAATTTCTTTTTCCCAGTCATTTTCCCTTTCCTATATTTCAAAATTTTCCTGAATTGTCTAGTCATGAGGGCAATCTCATCCTCATTCGACTCAGATTCTTCAGAACTTGTCTTATCCTGATTTTTATCTTTGTTGCTTGAAGAGGCTTTGAGTGCCATAGGCTTGGTCTTAATGATGTGTTCTTCATTTCTTTTTAAGTTTATTTCATATGTCATTAAAGATCCAATCAATTCATCCAAAGAAAATTTGGATAAATCTTTTGAATCTTCAATAATAGTGGCCTTGGTATGCCAAATTGAAGAAAGTGAACGCAAAATTTTTCTTACCAAGTCTGCATCAGTATACTCCTTACCCAAAGCCTTGAGTCCATTGACTATCACCATGAATCTGGCAAACATTTCAGAAATAGATTCATTATATTTCATCATAAAGAGTTCATATTCTAAAACTAAAATGTTTGCCTTGGTCTCCTTGACCTGAGATGTTCCCTCATAGAGTAATTCGAGTTTATCCCACATCTCTTTGGCAGATTTGCACATTGAGATTCTTGAATACTCCTTGGGATGGACAGCACATTGAATCATGTTCATGGCACTATAATTCAATGTTGCTTTCCTTATTTGTTCCCTAGTCCAGGTATCTTCTTCTCCTTGGTTCTCATAGGGACCCACCTCTACAACTTTCCAGATCTCATAGTTCTGGGCCCTTAGAAACACTTGCATTCTATTCTTCCAATAAGAATAGTCCAAACCATTAAAGAATGGTGGCCTATTTATGGAATGGCCCTCAGCTATGAAACCCTTTGAGTCCATGACACTTAAGTAAATACACAGAGAAAGAGTTAAACAAGCAAGCAAACAAACAAGCAAACACTCAAACACTCAATACTCAGAAACAAAAATTGCTAAGTTCAAATCAGATCGATGTAAACCCGCTCTGATACCAATTGAAGGATCGAAATGAATGTGTGGAAAAGATCTAGAAGGGGGGGATGAATATATCTTAGCCACTTTTGCGGAAGCTTAAGTAATTTGAAAACTATTTAGAATCAGAGGCAATGTTATCAGTGAAAAACTACAGATCTGATTAGATTTGAGTGAGTTGAAAAACTTAGATGTGAAGCAAGTTGATTAAGTGAATTAAAAACGGATCCTATGCAAGCATCTAGTGGATGAATCAATCAAACCACAGAAGACAAATGCACAAGGATTTTTAGGTGGTTCGGAAATCACCCAAGTGATTCCTACATCCACCCCTCACAACCCGTGAGGCTTCACTAACACAACTGGGCTACACACCCAAAGGAGCCTAACAACTCCAACACTTCAGAGCATACAACTCACACGACCTCTAGAGCAAGACTACTCTAGAAACACTGAGCAAGACTGCTCAAACCAACCTTGAGCTTGACAACTCAAACCGAGCTCGACGGCTCACAACAACCTGAGCACAATGCTCACACAATTTGAGCACAAAGCTCACACTAAAACTTGCTAGACACCAACTTAAGACTAAGATCCTCTAGCAACAGATCTAGTCGAAATTTGAGAACTCTAAAGAGAGTTATGCAGAAGCACTTGCATAATCTCAAAAGATATCTCAGAAGAACAGAAGAAAAGATAAATTGTATTGAAAGGCTTCGTTCTTCAGTGTACTCCCTTGTAGAAGCTTGAATTGGGAAGAAACTTGTGAAGCTTGAAGTCCAAGTCGATACTCTACAATCTGAGAAGTTGGATCTTCCTCGAATTCTTCACCAAAGAAGTCTTCTACAGGATCTGCCTCCTTGGAATGCTTCAGAGGAGTCTTCAGGAATCAAATTCCAATTCCCACACCTTGAATTGGTGGAAATTGGTCTTCTGGAAGCACTTGGAGAGTAGAGGAAGGAGACACGAGCTCTTTTTGGTCGCCAAGAGTTTTCTAGAGGCTCTAAGAGAGTTGGGTCACTTCTTTCGTGGATGGAGGGCCAATAGAGGTCCTTTTATACCCAAAAGAGTCCAAAGGTACCTTTTAGGTATAAGGGCACATGATCCTAGGTTGATTCCCATCGGCCTGGGCTGACACGTAGCACCCATCAACTTTAAGATGAAAACTTCCCGTAGTGTGTCGACCTGCCCTGGTGGTGGTGTCGACACACTGTCCGAATTATAAAAAGGCTGTTCTGGGAAGAAGGTCCCGTGTCGACCTGCTCTGAGAGTGTGTTGACCTGCTGTCCCAATTCTTCAAACTGGCTGTTCTGGGAACTGGGTCTAGTGTCGACCTGCCCTGAGAGTGTGTCGACCTGCTGTCCCAATTCTGCAAATAGTCTGTTCTGTGAACGGGATCCAGTGTCGACCTGCTCTGTGAGTGTGTCGACCTGGGTGGACTGATTCCTGAAAAGCTGCAACTCGTGTCGACACACTCTTGACTCGTGTCGACACAGTCTCAACATTTTTACGCATTTTGCCTTTGAATCTGTGTTGTTGTGTCGACACCATTGATGGGTGTGTCGACACATCTTTTGCATAAAAATGTTTGTACCTGAAAATAAAACACATATATCATTAGTTAAATGATTTATCATGAACATCAATGATAAATGTGATTTGAAATATGCTTTTTGAACATTGATTTCAGGTATGATGTTTTTGACATGTTTCAATTGAATTGCTTTAAAATTACCTCTTGTCATCATCAAAATAGGAGGGAAATGATATGAATATGCATTCTGACGGCCCTCATTATACCGGTACGGTTATACCAACCCACGTCGGTATAACAAGTGCTGCCACAGTGGGACATTTACCCAAACGATACAAACAGCTGAGATACACGCGACTATACAACAGAGTAGCGGAAGTAAAAGAGAACTATCTCCATTCATTCATCATCCACATTAACCATACATGAATTTTCGCAATTAACAATGAGGAACTAAGAACTCACATAATCTAAATTGCTGAAATAGAATTACAAAATGTCCACATAATACATTCTTCTCATGATAATTCTAATACAATATTCCAAGTACATACTAGGAAGTACACAATCACAAAGAACTCCAAAAACTAGCTAGTCTCCACGCTCGGAGTCCGTCTCTGCTGCCTCCTCCAAGGGTACTGTGTCACCAACTATACCTGTACGTCGAAGCAAGGAGTGAGTCCAGGGACTCAGCAAGCAACACTATTCATGATATACACGTACAAGTCCTAGTGGTTTCTACATGCACATTACAATTAGCAACACATAGCATGCTAGTCAATTCGAGTTTTCAACCTATCATGAAAGTTCTACAACTTTATACATAATTCATGCTTTCAGATTTTTAAAATAAAATCCACCTAACACATGGTCTCTATTCAATTTACTCATGAACTTTAATCTTTTACAGAATCAAACATGAGAGCTATCAATATGGACAATTTACATGCATGAAAGGGGAACACAATTTGCATGGATTCCACATATTCTTAAATGCATACATAACTTTTTCACATGCTTTAGGTTGCTGATTTCACATGGTTCAATGACTATAAATCTACACATGAGAGCTACAACGTTGCTTAAAACCTCACATATGAACAATCCATCATGCCATTTTGCACACATATTCATTTGTTGTCCCTACCATGGATTCTAAACACTTTGTACACATAACATGAGAATAATAACATGCATTTTCTGAATTCACATGGTTTCAGATTTAGTCTCACATGGTTTCAATAACACATTTACACATCGTGAATTTCACATTTTCTTTTACACAAATTTCCTATTTTCAAGTGGTTACACTTTACACATACACATTCACATGTCACTTACACATTTACACATGGTCACATACACATTTCACATTACACTTTACACATATTTAGGTGCCGTGACACATAGTCCAAACCACCAAAGAAGGACACAAACACATCACATCACATAGACGCCATCTAGGCAATACAATGGCGACTCTTGGACTGCGCAGACCGGGAGAACAAGTCTCCACCCTAACCAGTGGTTCTTGTCCACCTCCAGGATTTCCCCCTAATGCCCTTAGGGTCACTTAACACAATGAACTTTCTCAGGGGGACTTTTCCCTGATATGGCTCCACTGCCTTCTCGGAAGCAGTATCACATTGGCACAATTACGCTTTTACACATTTACCGTTTTACACATGGTTTTTACACTTTACACTTTTCATCACATTCACACTTTCTTACTCACATGAACACCTCTGTTTTTCCTAACATGGTACTACAGAGTTTTCAAGGTTTAACACACAGTAAACACACTAATCATGTTGGGTTTAAACAAAATCTAATCACATTTCGATCATATGTACGAATTATTCACATTTCTCATGAAAACACACAACTTTTTATTTACGGGTCCATAACCTGAAATTTTTACCACATGCTGTTTTCGGGTTCATAATCATACTCCCAAATTTTCAGATTTTTCTGAGCTACATAGAATTTACAGAAAATAAAACGCCTAATTAGCATGCTATTAACAACTTAAGTTAACATGGGTCTAACACATCTTGTAATTTAGCCACTTGCTGGTTTGTACAGAGACTACTAATATATGTATGATTTTAGAATACACATTACCCTAATTCATACATCTATCGATCAATTATCACAAACCATTTTTGCATGTTTTCATTTTACCGAACCGAGCTTATTTACAAATTTCACAAGCATGGATAAATTACTAGAATTTGCAAACGCATATGCTGACCCACTATTCTTCATGATCAAACTGAAACTAAGGCATTCACACTAATCTAAATCATGAATCATGGATTTTGCAAAATTGTCTACAAGTCATGCTCACAAGTTTACAAGATATCATTATCCCACATTCACCATCACATCCCACATTCATTCACACACCACAACTAACCATATACATAGAGTATAAGCTTTACCATATATCCTCATCGCATAAAACATACCGAAATTACTGCATAAGTGGGACAGAACAGCCACTGTTCTGTCCAGAAGAACTAGGCGGCGGTCTCTGGCCGCTGACTCAGGGTCAGCGGCATGGTCGATGGACGCCAAGCAGGAACTGGGCGTCCAGGGACCTTGCCGTCGAATCAGGTCTGTGCAGAAAACACAGACCCGAGCTCTGAAACTTGGGTGAATTGGAGGGTCTAGGACTCGAGGAAAATTCCATAAAAATAACAAAACCCACCTAGACTCATACGGGGACACCATAGATAGGTCACTTGCCTTTAGAAATTTCCTCCAAGGGATTTATGGCTCGAAGAAGACCTCCTTGGGCAGTCCCAAGAAGTTGCAGAAGCGCCCTCTAGATCGCCTTCCTCCGGGCTCCTGGGTGATCTCCACGCCGAGGGGATGATGGGGAAGTCTTCTCCTTTGCTCCAGCTTCCTCCTAGTCGCAGTAGATCTCCAGACCGAGCTCCAAGGGGTCGGATTTGGGGGTGCCAAGATGGGGTTTTTCTCACAGACTCTCTAGGGTTTTTCTCTCTCACTTCTCTCCTCTTGCAAGGGTGAAGGGAAAGAATGGGAGAGTCCAATTCAGGTTCAGGGTTTAGGAGAGCCCCTCACCCACTCACCATACCGATTTGACAAGCCTTAGAGCCGTTGGGGGACATCCCCCAATGGAGGCCATGCCTTGCTCCCGGATTTTCTGGCTCTGCAACGCATGCAGGTCAGAGAAGTTGGCGTCCAGATCGCTGGACGCCGGAGTTAGTGTTGGCGTCCATGTCTGGATGCTGACACTGGCTCAACGGCCTGGGCTTGACGCCAAGGTGGCCTTTGGCCAGAACCCTAATTTATGCAGAAAACCATGCATACCAAACTTATATACACGCAATATGTATATGGTATTATATCCACACTATCATCATGCAATATATACATTATTTATGCTTAATATAAACACATGCATACGTAATTATACTAATTAATACATACGTAAATATGTACATACATACACAAGCATAACATACACACATAATTGCAAATAATGCGACGGAAATTAGAGGGCCTTACATGCATTCAACCCAACAGTTGCTTCTGGAACCGGTGGAAGGTGTCTCTGCCTTGTTGGCTGCCCCTTTGTTTTTGGGGTGTGTGTTGTGGTTGTTATGTGTGTGGTCTTTGGTCTTTGCGCTATTGTACGCTAGGCTCTGCTTGGTCGGCATTGTTGCTTGGGCTAAGCAGATGTTCTGTGTGCCGTGTTGCATCGTTGGTTGAGCGCTGCGACACTTGCTTGTGGTTGTTGTCGGCCTGGCGCTGGCTGGTTGTGAGCTCTGGTGAGGTGCTCCTGGAGTTCTTCTCTGTTGGTTCTGGCGGAAGTGAGGTTTCCCCAGAAATATGTTTTCCTCATTTCTGGTTGCTGTTGCACTGCCCTCGAGGTTGAGGTGCATCGCTTGATTGCCTGGTGTTCTGGTGAGGTTTCCCAGAACTGTTTGGTGTCGTCTTGGTGAGGGTTTCTCCCGAGACTGTTTCGTGCTCATTTCTACTATTGCTGTGCTACCTCAGGGTCTGAGGTGTGCTGTTGGTTTGGCTGGTGCGTTCTGGCGAATTTTCCCAGAATGGTGTCTTTGTCATTTCTGGCGGAGGTTCTTCCCAAGAGTATTTTGCGACCATTGTGTTGCCTCTGTGATTTGAAATGTGTCGTTGGTTGAGCTGCGTTCTGGTGAGGTTCTCCCAAGACGGCTCTTAGCGCTTTGGCGTGGAGGTTCTCCCCAGAGCTGCTTCGCGTTGTTTTGATCGTCGATGCTCTCTCTCTCTGTCGAGATGAGCTGTCATTGTTGTCGGTTGGAGTGTCTGTGTTACAGTCTGCTTGGGCATTTCCGGTCAAGGAGTTGTGCGGTTGGCCATGCGTCTGGCTGTTGCGTTGGCCAGCTTGTCTCGTTATTCATTTCCATGTTTTCTTGGCCGTGCTGGTGGACATTGTGTGTCCCCAGGGTGTGAGTGGTTTGCTTCATTTTCTCGCGCCCAGCGTGCTCTCACAGATGGTGGTCTGGTGAGTGCCGTAGGAGCTCAGCTGGCTGTGCTTCTTGTGGAAGCATCAGTCTCGCGTTGTGGTTTGCCTCTCGCGTGTGGAAGAGACTCGTTGTGTGTCTCCTTCTGTTGCTTTTGGTTGGTTGCTCGAGGTGTTGGTGCTCCACTGTGGTGTTGTGTCACCAGGGTGCGCATTGTCGCGACCTTCTAGTGGAGTCATCTTCCCTTGAGTTGTTTTTGGGTTGAGCTAGCTGCTCCCCTCGTGTCAACGTTTTCTTGTGGCACCGTGGGTTGATGGACCTGTTCATGCCATTTGCCGTTGTGATTGTTTCTTCCTGCTTGCCTGAACAATTTAGGGCATTGGGTCCCTGTTGGTTGGGTGCGAGGTAGTATCATTTTCTTGTAGGGCTGCTTACGTGAGTGTTGTTCCGTTGTGCTTTAGTTTTTCTTGGTTTGCTTGCTCGTGTGGGCGTTATTTCGGTGTGTGCTCAATTGTGCCTCGGCTTGTGCCTTGGAGGCTTTTCGTGTCGTCGTTTTGGTATTGGCCTCTCTATTGGTCACGATAGAGGTGGTGCTTCTTGCTCTTGCGCACCAGGGAGTCGGTGTGGTTTTCGCTCCCCGTGCGGCAAAGTCAGTGCTCCGTGTTTTGTGCGGTTTTTTGGAGCCGACGTGGTTGTTGTGCTCTCGAAGTTGTCAGCTTTCCATGTGCTTCCCTTGTGGGTCTCTGGTGGAGAGTCCCCTTCGGTGGGCGCTGTGTCATCTCGGGCCGTTGGTGCTGTTGTATGTGCTGCACCTTGAGCATTTTTTCAATGCTTCGTATTTTTGTGCCTTAAGGGCTGGGGCTGGCGTGGCTTGTTGTGCCCTTTTTAGGCTTGCGGTACTTTGCGTGTGGCTTCTGGCGGGTCTCTGGTGAAGAGTCCTTCCTATTAGCCGTGGTGTTTTTTCGGCCGCGGGTGCACTTTTGTTGCACTTTGCTTAGTTTTGGTGCTTGTGATAGCACCATGTGTTGTGTCGTGTGCTTGTTCATGAGATTCGTGTGTCGTTTCACGACTTCGCTCGGTGTTGGGGGCATTGTGCTTTCCGCCTCTGGGACACGTGTGCTAATCTGAGTCTTGTAGTTGTACCGTTGCCACTGTGGGGTGGCTGCTTTGCCTTGTCTAGGTAGCTCTATCGGTGGTAAGCCAGGCTCTGGTCGTAGCATGTGTTTGAGTTTTCCCTCTCGTTGTGGGAGCGAGTGTGTTCGGTTGTGGTACCCTACTTCGGTCTGGGTCCCTTCGAGGTCAACGCGTTGTTCTCGACCTCTGTGATTGTTTCAGTTCCCGTGTAGTTGTGCATCTTTCTAGTGGTTGGCACGTTGGTACCCATGCTGAGCTCTTTGGGCGTGTGGCGGGTGTGCTGCCAACTCTTCGTTGGTTCTCCGGTTGTGCGTGGCGTTAGTGAGTCTAGAAGCCGATGGCGGAGTCTTCTGTTGGTTCATCTGGTCACAGTGAGGCTTATTGGCTTGCTAGTACTCGACCATGTGGTTTGTCGACGTTGTGAGGGGTCAAGGTCTGCCTTGACTTCAAACGTCTTCCGTGTTCCGTCGCGGTGTGCCATGTTGTGGAGTGTGTAACTCCCAAATTTTGTGGCTCCGCGTGCGTTTGGTGTCCTTGTCGGACCACGAGGAAGGTCTGGGTGAGACCTAGTGGTGACAGTGGATACCATTTTCGCATGTTGAGGGTTCCCTGCATGCATTTTCTGTCCCTGTTAGACCACGAGGAAGGTCTGGGTGAGACCTAGTGGTAACAATGTACGTCATTCCATGTGTTGCGGATTCTCCGCGAGTGCAATGTTGCTCTGGTTCTCATTGTAATCACAGGGAATGTGCACCCCCAGACACGCAATAGGATATTAAATCTAATGGTATGGAAATAAGGAATGTGTATCGCCACCTAGGTAGCTGCCTAATCAGAATGAAAAGATGCTAACTACTCTAGGAAAAGGAGGTGAGAACGTTGGACTTACGGAGATCGTGACGGGTTTCCCCGTCGCGATGGACCTGATGTCGCGACACCTTTGCAGGGCGCGTCTCAGTGTCGCGCCGCCCTCATCCATCGCGTCTTCTGTAGTGCAAGAGAAATGTGTGTGGACCTTCTTCCTGCCCTCCGGCCGGCCATAGGACAAGAGCTGCTTGTGGATCTTTACTTGTGTGCCTGGCAAAACAACGAGAACGAGAAAGAAAACCCTGTTAGAACAAGTTAAGTGTAGTAGCTATTTTTAAATGGAAGAGAAAGATGAAGCATGGAGGGAACGAACCTAGGGGGTGTTTTTAAACCCCTTGGGTGCATGGAAAATGTGGGAAGTGAATAGAAATGTGTCCTATCTAAAAGAAATAGACAAATGCATGGGAGAGAAAAGAAGAAAGGGATAAAAAAAGAGCCCTAAAGGGGTGACTCCCTGGCGTTTAGATGTTGTCCTTCGGTGTTGTAGAAGTCATGGAAGAAGGAAGAAGTTGCCCTTCTCACGCGCCAAGCTCCATAAATGAAGAGATGTGCAAGGCTTGATGTGGAAAATGTGAAGAAATGAGAGGAAAAGGGAGGGCTGCGGGCTAAGTCCAGAACATAGAAAATTTTGGCAGCCCTTCGAGGTGAAAATGGGGGCTTCCTCTTCACTGAAGGGAAGGGCCTTGCTTATATAGACCATGAGAGAGAAAATCCCATTTGTAGGTGATAATGACCCAAATGAGAGATAAATCCAAGTGGAATTTGGATGGTAGAGTCCTAAGGAGTCCCCAAAGAGACCCACAACCCGAAACCACGGCTAGGAGGGTTCGGAGGTTGCATGGGATGAGGATAAGGCCATGATAGGATAAATAGGAGGTGGTTGCGGAGGCCAGCGTGCGCAGCTATAGTCGCGATGGGTCGTAGGGGCTCAACAGGGATGAACGTGATGGCCTGGAGGGGCGCGACAGTGTAGCCACATGCATGGATATGCATGTGCTGTCGCGATGGCCACCTAGGGCGCGATAAGATTAACGCGGCTCTCCGATCCGTCGCGTTAAGGAAAATGAATTTTCTCAAATTATTGGCCAATCCCATGAGAGAATAATGGGCATTTAAGCTTGTGGACTCTTTTAAAAGGATAATGGACGAGATTTCATGAAAATTTCACTTTTAATGGGCTCAAAGCAATGCTAATGGTGGGCTTAAAGTGAACGACCAACTTGGGGCTCAATAAGATAACAAGAAATATGGTTCAACTTGTAGGCCAGAATCGGGTGTTTACAGATTTCCCCTCCTTGGCTTCCACTTTGCATGGGAGCGAAGCGGAAGTGAAGCGGAGGTGTCATGAAATGATGACGAAGCGGAGGTGACATGGAGTGAACTAAAAATTGGAAGCCAAGGTAAAGAGACACCCTACCTAATCGACAAGAAATTGGAATCTTCTTGAATGTCCCGAATTAGCTGCTCGAGCAGAATGCAAAGAAGACACGAGTCTGGACGAGAAGGAAAAAGAAAAGGACGATCAACCCCTCGATTGAGAGGTACCCTAGCCGATTGGCCTGCAGGTTTCATTTTGGAGGGACATGTGCATGCCAGGCAGGTAACTCATGACTCTGTCCTGGGAGCGGTTCGTAACCAAAATGGATCAAAAGGAATAAGGATGAAAATCATATAGGAAATCCAGGCAAGGAAATTCTTAACAGACTCGTAGGAACAACTCACTCAGAGGCAAACCTTCCGATTTAGAGTGGAATAAAATCTCTTGTTTTGAATATGAGGAATGGTTGGGCACTCAACAAGGGCTCACCATTAGCCAGAGATGAGTCGTGAAAGCTCAAAGTCCTACATGATGCATGCTGGGCTAAAGAAAAGAAATCATTAAATCAAATGCAAAGAAGAGGAGAAAATAGAAAATATATCAAGGATAATATTGCTAAGTTGAATAAAAATGGGTCAAGAGACTACCTGCAACCACAGTGTAGGGCTGAATCCATCGTTCCCAAACTTATCTGGCTTAACGGCCTATCCAACGATTAACAATGTGCACTTAGATCATCACTATTTTTGGTGAAGGGGAACACAAATCCCAGAGCACATTGAGAACTAGCCGGTCCTTGAAACGATATAATAAGTAAAATACCATATAGTAATGCAGGGGAGTATGGATAGAAATAATTACCTTTACCTGTGACTTTGCCATTTTTTTCTTGAGATCTTAAGATTTTTATATTTTTTATGATTTTCAGAGGAATAAATCAAAACAACAAATATATACATAAGCAATAAATAACACAAACAAGTTATGCACAGACACAAACAAGCACTCAATTAGCATCATATATACAAACATGACGTCCCTGGTTAATGGACGGGGGGCTGGATTAGGTCGGTTAATGTCGCGACCATGCAAGTGGTCATCTTAAGGTCGCGGCATGTCGGCAGACCGCGACAAGATCGCGTCCTACACTGACGACGTGACAAGAAGGCGGCGCACATGGGCGTCACGACTTTACCCCAGCATTCAAAATGCATCAACCCCCTTTCTTCCCCCCTTTTTGTGCGTTTATCGTGCAGAAACTTCTCTTTGAGCTCCGGTGATCGACCCCCTTCCTCTTTGCCCACTCTCTTCTCTTCTTCTCTCCCTCTCTTCGGTGGTGATGGAAGGAGGCGGTAGCGGTGACGGTGGAAAGGGGAAGCAGCCAGCGACGAGGAGGAGTACCCAACGATGGGAGGTGGCGCCCCCGGCGGAGGAGGTGATTTCGGATGTGGAGATGGAAGAAGAGGAGGTGCCCGCGGCCGACATCGAGGCGGCAGCAAGGGCTTGCGAGCAAGCGATGAAAACAGTAAGTATTTGAGACCCTAACCCTCAATTTGTGAATGTGAATGGATGGGAAAGCCCCTAGAGGGCTCTATGTAGGGCGTGATGCCCAGAGAAATGGCCGCCGGACAAGGGAAGATCAGGTCGGTCTATGTCTGAGATCATGACGGGTCGACCCGTCGCGACACCAGATGTCGCGATGGGTCAACAGGCCGCGAACATGTTGCGACAGCCAAGGCTACCGCGACAAGTTCATGGTCCACTATAGGGGCGCGATCAGGTTGCGACACATCGGGGTGCCGTGACAAGGTCGCGGCCCACTAAGCTGCCGCAACCTCAACTGAGAGTGCAACCAGGAGAGTGATTAAGCTGATTTTTGAACTAATTTGTGCTTGTAGGGAGAGATGAGGGCTCGGGTCTCTTGGATCCTTGTTTTAGCAGTGTATTTGGCATTCCCTAGGTTCCAAAGAGATAGGCTGGATGAAATGGGATTCGGTGAGGTTTTGACGATGGAGTGGCTGAGGGTGGACACCCCTCTCACCCAGGCCTTGCGTAGAAGGTAGGATGCGGAGGCGACTGCCTTCATGCTTCCATGGGGACACATGATCCCCAACCTGGAGGACGTGAGTAGGATCACCGGCCTGCGGGTGCACGGGCGTCCGGTGAGCGGCTACAATTACCCCTGCTATAGAGAGCTAGCCCATAGACTGCTAGGCTTGATCATAGGACAGAGGTCTTCCCTCCTTTCTAGGGTTCAGCTACAGGAGAGCTTAGGGCTGTTTCACACCGCCAGGGGGGTGGCTGAGTCGGTGGACGAGCAGCTGTAGTGGCTGGCAAGGGGGTGCAAGGAGGCCTTAGCTAGTGATCCAAGGGCTGAGGCAGACCTAGACCTACATCGCTTCCTCACCCTTTTCTTTGGCAGACTCCTGTTTGCCACGAGGGGTGACCCAGCCCACTGCCGTTTCTTGCCTCTACTAGAGACCTAGGTCAGGTAGGGGACTATGCGTGGGGAGCAGCGTTCCTGGCGCACCAGTTCGAGAGCCTAGGTTCTTCAGACCGGCAGACTGCGATCAGTGGTTTCTACCCCTTCCTTCAGGTACACTCTCTTTCTCTTGCCCCTTTACTTAAAATTGCCCTTTTGATATTAAATGTGAATTAACCGTCCTCTCATGTTTTTCTTGCAGATCTGGGCCTACCTACACCTTCCTGGCCTGAGGAGGGGGACTCTAGAGCAACCGAGCCTTGTGCCCATTGCTCGACGTTGGGTGTCGTGTAGGGACACGCACCCTGTAGAGGACCAGCTAGCATCCCTCCAGGACGCCATCGATATCTACCCTCAGCTAGATGTAAGAGCTCTAAACCCCTCTCTGAGCTCAAATTGCTTTACTTCAACTATTTGACTACTAACAAGATATGCTTGATGTGCAGGTGGTGTGCAACTGTATCTAGAGGAGGCAGATGAGGGACAACCTTGGTTGGAGCTGGCCCGCCCCTACTTCGGTAGGACGGTGTGGATCCATGCTCTCAACCTCGTGCTACCTCTTCACCACTATCTGACATAGAGGTCTCTTGGCCTACGTCAGAGTGTCGTGGAGTTTCCCAGCCGAGACTGAACCCCTAGGCTGGGTTGGAGATTCCGGGGACTCCATGACATGACTGACTGGTGCGTGAGGGCCCATGAGCAGATAGACGACTCAGAGCATAGAGGCTGACGGGTCAGGTCCGAGGCAGTGTTGGACGATGCGTACTTGCAGGCATTCACCTTGAAATATGGGGCAAGAGTCTAGAAGGGAGCGAGGCAACATGTAAACTCCAAAACTTAGACCCTATGAATTGCTTTCTATTGAATTGAGCTGATAGTTTTGGAATGAATTGCAGGTGGATGTGGCCGGCGAGATCGCCTCACTCCGGGCCCTGCTTCACTCAGTGGTGCAGGATCGAGAGGCAGCTTAGAGGGAGGCGAAGCAGCTGGTAAGTACTTACTCAGACTTCAGCAACTTACCAATTCTTTAGCTAATTGAGAATCTTACGTGCGTTGGATGTGCAGCGTGCAGAGTTAGACCGGGTGAGGAGGGCACAGACCGGTGCTTCATCCTCCAGGGCGGCAGAGAGCTCCTAGTCGGATCTAGACGACCGACTGGCGGACGCGGTCAGGATGGCCGAGGAGACGTAGGCTGAGCTGACAACACAGGTAAGGAAGACAGTGATTTGAATCAAACTTGATTTATAGTTGGCACTGACTTGGTTTTCAACAGGTGGCTGAGCCGAGGACTGTCACCGACTGAGCAAGCCGCTTGCAGGAGGAGGTGGACAGAGTGACGGTAGAGATGGACCAGCTGCGCACCCAGACGGATGAGATGACGGCTGAGCTAGCGAGGCTACGCACACAGGGACCAGCCGTGGATCAGGCAGAGTTGGCCCAGCTGCGCACTGATTTGCACGGGTAGTAGACCCTAGCTCGAGGTCTACATGCGGTGATGATGGCCATAGGTCGGTCCCGGAGCAGGAGCAGGATGTTGGGTTGAGTGTGAATATAATACATTTCTCCTCACATTTTGATGATGACAAGTTGTGATTTTAATGCATAACAATTGGAACATGTGAAATACATCACACCTGAAATAACAATATTCAAAAAACATGTTTCCAAGCACATTTATCATTTATATTCATGATAATATATTTAACTAATGATTTATTTCTCAGGGACAAACATTTATTGTAAGGGTGGTGTCGACACACCTCACACTGGTGTCGACACAATGTTCCAAGCCCCAAGGCAAAAGATGAAGAAATGGTCATCTAGTGTCGACACTAGACCAGGGCTGGTCGACACTAGAGACAGATCCCAGAGAAATATGTTAACAAGCTTCTATCTCAGGTCGACACTAAACCAGATGGTGTCGACACTAGAGAGCCTTCCCAGAAGGCCTATTTTTCAGATGGCTAAAGCAGGTCGACACGAGATGATATCAGGTCGACACTAGAGAGCCTTCCCAGAAGGCTTGTTTTTCAGATGGCTAAAGCAGGTCGACACGAGATGATATCAGGTTGACACTAGAAAGCCTTCCCAGAAGGCCTATTTTTTAGATGGCTAAGCAGGTCGACACACGAGATGATATCAGGTCGACACTAGAGACCTCTCCCAGGAATTGATTTGCCAGTCTGGGACAGTGTGTCGACACACCTCATGAGCAGGTCGACACACTCCGGAATCTCTGTGACTTAAATTTTGTCCTGGACACGTGGCACCCTAGGGAATTGTTGGATTAGCCTTGGATCGTGTGCCCACGACCCCCAAGGGTACATTTGGACTATTAGGGGTATAAATACCCTTCTATTGGCTATCCAACATGCAAGAACCCTTTCAGAGCCTCCCAGAAATCCGTTGGCGGCTAGAAGAGTTCTCCTCCCTGTTCTTGCCTTCCTGGTGCTTCCTCAAGCAAATTCTCATCTGTTCAAGTATGAGAAGTGGAAATTGATCGTTGAAGAAGCAATTGGATCACCTCAAGGAAGCAGATCAGTAGAGCCGACTCCTGTGAAGAATTCAGGAAGATCCTGAAGATCAGATTGCAGAGCATCGCCCAGGAACTTCCAGAGATCAAAGCTCTTCACAATTCGACCTTCTATAAGGGAGTACATCTGAAGAGAAAAGCTCATCAATACAATTCTCATTTCCCTTTTCTCTTCTGAGTGATTTTGAGATTGTGCATGGGTTGTTGCATGAGTCTCATGAATTATCTTGTTGGACTAGATCTGTTGCTAGAGGATCTGAGTCTTGTGTTTTTCTAGCAGTTGTTTGTGAGCCGTCGTGCTCAGTGGTTTTGAGTCGTCGTACTCAAGTTTGTTTGAGCAGTCTTGCTCAGGGTTCTAGAGTAGTCTTACTCTAGAGTTTGTGTGAGTTGTAAACTCAGGTTGTTGGAGTTGTCAGGCTCCAGTGGGTGTGTTGTACCCAGGTTGATTAGTGGATCCTCACTGTGTGAGGGGTGGATGTAGGAATCACATGGTGTGATTTCCAACCACCTAAAAATCTGTGCATTGATCTGATTGTGGTTTGAATTTATCCTTCGTTAGATGCATGCATAGGATCGTTTGAATTCATCTAATCAATTTGTTCACACACTCTGTTTGCACAACTCACTCAATTTATCTTCAGATCTGTGAAATCTATTTTTCAATTTGTCTCTGATTCAAGAGTTTTTTAAAATGGTTAAGCTTCCGCATTAGTAGGCCTAGATCTATTCAACCCCCCCTTCTAGATCTTGTCCTCATCATTTCTCGATCCTTCAATTGGTATCAGAGCGGTTTACACTTGATCTGATTTGATCTGAGTAATTTCTGAGTGTTCTGTGTGATTTGTTTGCTTGCTTGTTTGCTTGCTGAGTGTTTCCTTCTTTGCACCATCTTTTAATTCAATGGATTCCAGAGGGTTCATAGCTGAGGGTCATTCCATTAATAGGCCACCATTTTTTAATGGACGACTATTCTTATTGGAAAAATAGAATGCAAGTTTTTCTTAGAGCCCAAAATTATGAAATCTGGAAAGTATGGAGGTAGGCCCCTATGAACCAGGGAGAGGAAGAAACCTGGACTAGGGAACAGATAAGAAGAGCTACATTGAATTACAGTGCCATGAACATGATTCAATGTGCTGTTCACCCCAAAGAGTACTCAAGAATCTCAATGTGCAAATCTGCCAAAGAGATGTGGGATAAACTTGAGTTACTCTATGAGGGAACATCTCAGGTTAAGGAAACTAAGGCTAACATTCTTGTCTCTGAATATGAATTATTCATGATGAATCTAATGAGACAATTTCTGAAATGTTTGCCAGGTTTATGATCATAGTCAATGGACTGAAGGCCTTAGGTAAGGACTATACGGATGCTGACTTGGTAAGAAAAATTTTACGTT
The DNA here is from genome assembly GCA_014218235.1 of Colocasia esculenta. Taxonomy (NCBI): domain Eukaryota; kingdom Viridiplantae; phylum Streptophyta; class Magnoliopsida; order Alismatales; family Araceae; genus Colocasia; species Colocasia esculenta. The sequence goes on along the minus strand of CM024760.1, from coordinate 114,611,572 downwards.
CTCTCTCTTCAATTTGGCACACAAAGCCCTTGTCATTGAAGATTCTAAAGATCTGTCCAAAATTTCTTTGGATGAGTTGATAGGATCTTTAATGACATATGAAATCAATCTAAAGAGAAATGAAGAACATATAATCAAAACCAAGCCAGTAGCTCTAAAGGCCTCATCTAGTAACAAAGACAAGAGTCAGGATAAAACCAGTTCTGATGAGTCTGAGTCAAATGAGGATGAGATTGCCCTCATGACCAGGCAATTCAGAAAATTCTTGAAATATAGAAAAGGAAACTTTCTGGCAAAAAGAAATATTCATCAGGTAAAAGAACACTTCCTTTTCTAATGCTAATTCTAACAAGAATAAAAATCTGACGAATTGTCATCTGTTACAGGTGCAACAAGCCAGGACATATGAAGGGAGAATGTCCTGAAACAAGAAGGAGAAGCACAAGAAGTTTCACAAGTTCAAAAGCCAAGGCCATGGTAGCCACTTGGTCTGATGAAGACTCAAGTGAGAAGGAAGAAGACGAAAAATCCTCAAGTTCTGAAGTGAGGAATTTGCTTCATGGCGAATAGTTCTGATGGAAAGGTAAGTACATCCTTCGAAGACTATTCAGTTGAGGATTGGCAAGATGCTTATGCAGAACTTGTTGAAAAATACACTGAAATGAGGAAAGAAAATAAACACTCAAAAAGAAAATTGAAAACATTTTACCATAACCAATCCTCAAACAAAGATTTGTGAACTAGAAAATGAAGTAACAGAACTGAATGAAGAAAAAGAAAATCTTCTGAATTGATTGATGAGCTTAAGCTAGCCTCTCAAAAGGCCACCCTGAATTCAAGAACTGTCTGGAAAGCTGGAAATGGAAACCATGATAAACAACAAAAGGTTGAAGAAATCAAACCTTACAAAACCAGCTAAAGAAAAGGATGAAGTTATTGAAACATTCACAAATGGTAAAGATAATCTGGAGGCCTTGCTGGGAGCAAAAATGAAATCAATTTCTCATGGACTAGGATTTAATAAACAAAAACCTAAGAAAGACAAATCTGGTGAGAAGAAGGATAAGCACCATTAATTAATTTTGTCAAACCCTAGTCTTGAGAACACAGAAATCAAACAAACATCAAGCAAAACCACCAAAAAGTCCAAAAACTCAGAATCAAAACAGGGCAACCAGTCGACAACAGTCACCTGACAGGTTTTTTTTTTTTGTACACTCAACATCAACAAAAAAACAAACCACAAAAAAATTCAAATAAAAATTTGAAAAATAAGAAAATCAAAGGAAGTCATTCATAAAAACTTGGACCTCTCCAAGACAGCATATCAAGCTGATTGGAGCCAATGGTATCACAACCCATGTTGGTATCATCCCCAATTCTTCTATCCAAATTTCTGATGTACCAACAAAATCCTTGGATTCCACCTCCGCCTCATGTATCCAAATGAACAACCCCTCCTACTAAAACAAAAACACTGGTGTTTTCATTCCTAAGGGAAAGAAGAAAGTGAAAAAGACTGAGAACACCACTGTAATAAAACAAAAATAAAAAACAATCAAATTTGGGTGAGAAAAGATTTGATGACAATGTCCAAACATTCTGATGGTCCCAAACTGTTTGGTACCAAAATCTTCTCTCCTTGATTGATTTTGCAGGAAGGTCGTGCACCCCATTCAAATGTGTGGTTCCTTGACAGTGGGTGTTTCACGACACATGACTGGAGATAGAGCCAAATTTTCATTCCTGATTGAGAAGGAGGGAGTTCAGTAACATTTGGAGGTAAAAATAAAGGAAAGATCATTGGATCTGGAAGGTTGGTCAAACTTCCTCAAACTCTGTTGATAATGTTTTATTAGTTGATGGTCTAGATTACACTTGCTGAGTATTAGCCAACTATGTGACAAAGGTCACAAAGTTGTGTTTGAATCCAATTTCTGTAAGATCATTGATTCATCAACTGATAAAATAAATTTTTTGGAAAAAGGGAAAACAATGTTTACATGATCGACCTTAATAAAACTTTTTCTGAAAATCTTTGTTTTGTTGCTAATAAAGATGAAATTGCATGGACTTGGCACAAAAGACTTGGCCATGCAAGTTTCAGAACAATGAATAAATTGTTAAGGTTGAATTTGGTTAAGGGTCTTCCTGAATCTTTTCTAACTTGAAATCAAGTTTGTGGGATCTGTGCCCAAGGAAAACAAACCAGGAAATCTTTTAAACCTTCAATGAGGTACTCACATCTAGGCCACTAGAACTACTTCACATGGACCTTTTGGGCCAACAAGAGTTCTAAGTCTAAGTGGCAAGAGATATGGGTTTGTAATCATTGATGATTTTACCAGATTTACATGGGTTTCTTCTTGTCCCACAAAGTGATACTTGTCTTGAGTTCAGGAAATTCTGTACCACTGCCTAACAAACTTTTCATATAAAATCAAAATATTTTGACTGATCATGGGGGTGAATTTGAAAACCATCCTTTTCTGATTTATGTGCTGAACTTCAAATATTTCACAAGTTTTCTTCACCAAGAACTCCAGAACAAAATGGTTGTGGAAGAAAAAATAGAACTCTTGTGGAAATGGCTAGATCCATGCTCTTAGAAAGCAATTTGCCCAAATCCTTCTGGCTGAAGCTGTAAACACAGCAAATCACATTCTAAATAGAGCTTTGATCAGACCAAAAATCAGAAAACCCCCCTATGATTTATTGAAAAACAAAAAGCCACTGTTTCTTATTTCAAAACCTTTGGGTGCAAATGTTATGTACACAACAATAATAAAGAAAATCTTGACAAGTTTGATGCTAAGAGTCAGGAAGCCATCTTCCTTGGCTATTCAGAAGTGTCAAGAGCTTTCAGAGTGTACATTCTCAAAAACAAACTGTTGAAGAATCTCCACATATTATCTTTGATGAAAATTCCTTTTCAACTAATAATTCTAAATCTTGCAGGGAAAGACAAGACAGTGAAGAGGATGATTTCATTGTGGACTCTTCACCAACTGTTGAGGAGCTTGAAGACATTGGTGAGAACTTGAACATCAATTCACATCTTCAAGTGGATCAGGTAACATTGCTCCAGATTTAAGTACCCCTCAACAGTAATTTCTGAACATCGAATTTTGAGAGATCACCCATTAGATAATGTAGTTGGCAATTTGCATGATAGAGTTAGGACTAGATCATCATTCCTGCATGCTATTGAAGAAGACCCACTAGCTCTAATTTCCCAAATTGAACCAAAGTCAATTGATGAAGCTTTATCAAGTTCTGATTGGATTAATGCCATGCATGATGAACTTCATCAATTTGAAAAAAATCAAGTATGGGAATTAGTACCTAGACCTAGTGACCAAACCATCATTGGCACTAGATGGGTTTTCAGAAATAAGTTGAATGGAATGGTCAAGTCATAAGAAATAAAGCTAGGCTAGTTGCAAAGGGGTACAATCAAGATTTGGAATTGACTTTGAAGAATCATATGCCCCTGTAGCTAGACTAGAAGCAGTTAGGATTTTCCTTGCTTTTGCATCCTCCATGAAATTTAAATTTATCAAATGGATGTTAAAAGTGCATTTTAAATGGATATATCAAGGAAAATGTTTTTGTTGAACAACCTCCTGGATTTGAAAATGAAAAACATCCTAACCATGTTTTCAAGCTTCATAAGGCTCTCTATGGTCTTAAACAAGCTCCAAGAGCTTGGTATGACCGTTTGAGTTCTTTTTGCTTGAAAAAGGATATTCTAGAGGAAATGTTGATCAAACTTTGTTCACAAAAATAGTCAATAATCAAATAATTGCAGTCCAAATTTATGTTGATGACATAATATTTGGATCAACCAATAAACCTGTGTAATGAATTTTCAAATCAAATGAAAAATGAATTTGAAATGAGTTTAATGGGAGATCTAAAGTTTTTCTTGGGATTGCAGGTTAACCAACACATGAGGGAATCTTCATCAGTCAAACCAAGTATGTCAGAACTTTTGAAAAGGTTTGACTTTCAGAACCTCAGCATTCAAACACACCAATTGCTATTAATGCTAAGCTAGAAGAAGACTCTCTTGGTAAGTCAGTAGACCCAAAGACCTACAGAGGTATGATTGGTTCTCTACTTTATCTTACAACTTCTAGACCTGATATTCAGTTTAGTGTGTGTTTGTGTGCTAGATTTCAATCAAATCCTAAAGAAAGTCACATGTTAGCTGTTAAAAGAATTTTCAAATATCTTGTTGGAACATGTGATTAGGAATTTGGTATCTGCTAATTGCAAGTTAGATTTGATTGCCTATTGTGATGCTGACTATGCTGGATGTAAATTAGATAGAAAAAGCACAAGTGGCTTGTTTTTATACTTAGGTGGGTGCCTAATTTCTTGGGCTTCTAAAAGCAACATTCAGTTGCTCTGTCAACTGCAGAGGCTGAGTATGTTGCAGCAGGTAGATGTGGAACTCAAATTCTTTGGGTGAAACATCAACTTCTTGATTATAACCAAGACTTAGGTTGTGTTCCCATTCTATGTGATAACACAAGTGCAATAAATCTGTCTAAAAACCCCATTCAGCATTCCAGAACCAAGCATATTGAAATTAGGCATCATTTCTTGAGAGATGAGGTAGCAAAGAAATCCTTTGAACTCCACTTCATAGAAACTGAAAAACAATTGCTGACATCTTCACCAAACCCCTTCCTGACAGTAGATTCTCATCTTTAGGAAGAACTTGGTCTTTGTAAATGTCCATTTTCTTGATCTCTCTCATTGGGATTGGGTTGAGTGTTAGGCATCTTCTGAGGGGGAGTTTCTTTGCATCATCATATTCATTTGCTTCCTTGATTCACACTGATCATATCTCTCTCCATTTCACTTCTATTTCTTTTTGACAATGAACTCTTCAACTCACATTGTGTTGAACTTCTTGGTATATCAAATGGTGATTTGAAGAAGGACAAGTTCTGCTTGTCTGGACACTTTCACTATGCAGAGTATATGTCTCCGCCAAGTACCAAGAAATGAATATGCAATTATTGAGGGGGAGCTTTTGTTGTTCAAAGAGAATTATCCTGATTTCAAAAACTTGCATATCTTTATTCTGATGAAAAGTGGTTGAAATCCTCATCTCAGGGGGAGCTAGAAATTTCAATAATGTCTTTTGAAAATTCAAAACTTTTCTTGCATTACATCAATTTCCTTGCATGATGTCCTCATTCAGGTGTCTAGAGTCTCAAAATGATCCTTTGAGTGATCTACTATATTCATTTGTCAACTCTCACCTATATTCTTCAAAACTATAGAAATTCAGATTTCTTTCAAAGACTGAAGAATAATGTGTGCCTTGAATTAAACATGTTTTTGTTTGCAACTGATGTTGGATATAGATGATGTCTTTTTGTCAAAAACTCTCCAAAATTTGTCATTCAACAGAGCAATGGCACATGTGCTGAGAAACTGCACACCTTCACAATGAATGAAGTGCCATGTATGTCATGAGGCACTAATGCTATCTCTGTTCAAAGGGTTTCAAAATCAAAAATAAATGCAAAGCAAAATAATATGTCCTATTCCTTTTTGATGATGACTGAGTAACTGAAATATTGGCGTCTAAAAAACGTATATTTTCATGTCAAAAGGTCATCATTTACCCCTTTGAGACTGATAATGGATAAATCTTTAGTATCCAGGGACTATAGTGTGTGAAAAGCATTAGTTCTTGAGTGAACAAATGTATCTCATTTGATAGTTTGTTTCAAAAACAAAAGTGTAATCATTGGAGAATTGTTTTAAAAGAATCATTCTTATCCATCATCAAGTTGTTCTTAAAAAGTTGTTTACTTTCAACACACTTGATTTCAGTCTAAAAGATTTTTTTATTTCTTTGGACTTGAAGAATATGGTAGTGTGTAGTTGATTGTTAAATGTATTATATCCCTCAAATCATCATTTTAATGACTCAAGTCACTGAATGCTCATATCCTGTTGGATATTGTGTAAACTTGAATTGTGTTGAATTTTTTTGCAAAATATAACACATGAATTTTTTAGCCTCTTAAAAATCCTTGAAATGATTATTCCACCCTTGCTTATCATTATAAAGATGTCCCAAAGTCACAAATTTTTCCATACTCAAATTCAAAATTTTCATCAGGCCAGGTCGACACTACTTCATCTAGTGTCGACACATTACTCAGGTCGACACTCACCTCTTCTAGTGTCGACACTGACCCCCTGCCAGAGTCATTTACACCGTGGGCGCCGGTTAAGGGTTGGTGTTCCTGCGGGGTAGCTTACCCTATCCCCTTTTCTTCTCCAGGTCACCCGACGGCCGTCTTCTTCCTTAAATCCGGCAGGCTTTGAATCCTTTCCACCTCTTCCCTCCTCCATTCCATCCCTGTCCTTCTTCTCTCATTCCTCACTCTCCATCCTCTCCTATTCCACTCCATCTTGCTCCCATGGCACCCAAGCAGGCCCCTCGCCGTGGAGCAAAGGTCAAGGGCTACGGCAAGGCCCATTCCGGCGGATGATGCTCCTCCTCTGAAAGGAGAACCAAGAGGCGCCATGACCCTGCGAGCAGCCAGGGCCTTCCTCTTCATCCCATCATCTGCTAAGAGAGGTAGGGCATTCCTCTCGGTCGAGGTAAGGGTCTGCATACCCTAGAGGAAAATTCTGGATTCTTCTCCTGAAGTCTCTGCAAGTCATCCTCACATCCTCTGAGCAACTCCTTCCAAACCACTTCATGCAGGGAAGATCATTCGAAAGCCCAGAGCAGTGGACTTAGAGGACAGTGAATGAATGCTGCCTTTCCTGAAGTCCTCAACTTCTTTAAGTTTCAGTCTTGGCAATCTTTCATCTCAGTTTCGCATCATATACCCTAGACTTGTCCAGAATTCTACATGCATTTGGAATGCACAGATGAGGCTACAAGTCAAAAGTCAAAGGATTGAGATTGATATGCCTACAGACCTAGCACTCCCCATATTCAAAATTCCAGATGAAGGAGCAGACTACCATAATTTGAGTTCAACTTCATGAAGCCTATACCATCTTGACTGGATTGCAGGCAGATGAGTCTGATCCCAAGCAAACTCATGTTACTAAATTCAACACAACACTTTTCCACCATGTTGAGGCTTACCCATCTATTCCTCACCATATCATAACACCCCAAGGTGGTGGAGGGATAGACTCACAGACATTCAAAGATTTGTGATATACTGCATGAGCAAGGACATAAGATCAACCTCCATGTCATCAGTACCAGATATCTCTGAGACAACTAGGCAGATTTGCATAGATCACTTCCTTATGCAGCCCATTTACTCAAGTCTTTAAACACTTTGGTGTGTCTCTTGAGAATGAGAAGTCCCAGAAAATTCCTAAGTCCAACATTTATTGCTTTAAGCATGTTCAAAAGTTTATGGGCTTTAGGATTGTGGGTGATCAGGTTAGGAGAGGGCCAGCTGCAGTAGAGGCCCCTGTGGTTCAAGAGGATCAGCCTCCAGTGCAAAGAGGATCAGCCTCCAGCTCAAGAGGATCAGCCTCAAGTGCATGAGGACCAGCCTCCAGTGAATGAGGATCAGCCTCATGTGGCAGTTAAAGTTAATGTACCATTAATGCCCCTCTTTCTCCTCAACTTCAGCCCTCCTCTCCCTGAACCCTGAAACTGAAATTCCATCTTTTCTCCATAACCTCCAGTTCATACATCCACATCCTTTAGTGGACCTTCTGTTCCACCAGAGTTATACACCTTTTTAAATGACAAATTTGATGCTTTGAACACCTCCATTCAGACTATGGCAGAAAATTTTGAGTTGAGGGTTCAGAGGTTGGAGAACACTGTGTCTGCCAAATTTATTGAACAAAAAGTAGCTTCTGACCATGCAGCGCAAAGGTCAACAGGCTGATTGGCACATTGGCAGATGCTTCAGTTGAGCTAAAAGAACATCAAGTGGAGTTGGAAACAGTTCTTAGGGAATTTTGGCAAATTCCCAAGCTGATGTCTTCAACACCAAGGAGACACTCTCTCAGATTTCTAAGACAAGACTGTCTTTTGCACATCTGGTAGATGACTTAGTGAGCATGAAAAACTTATCTATCATATTGATGAAGAGATGTCTGAACTTAAAAAGGATTCAAAGTTTTGAATAGACATGGTTGGTCAGCGGGTTCTCTTCATCTTCATAGCCAATGTTCAACGTTCAGTGCCCTTGAAGCTACAATGTCAGAGAACTTAGAGAGAATGGAACATCTTTTACATACAAGACTCTCAACTATCCAAGCTCAAATGAAGTTCAGTCTGACTTCAATGGAAAAGAGACTGATAGATATTGAGACCATCTTGATACCCATTCCTCCTCATCCTCCCCATTAATGTAATTTCTTTTGATGATGTCAAGGGGGGAGAAGATAGCAAGAAGAAAGTCATTTTGAAATGTTTCTTTTTCTTGTTTGAAAGATTGTAATGCTCATATCTTGTTGAAATGACAATGATACTTGTTTGACCTGAATGAATGTCACATTTGTGTCTTGAATGTGATTGAAAATTCTTTGAATGAATGTCAAATGTGAATGATGAATGCTTGTCAAGCTGCTTGACCTTTGTGTGAAAATAGCTATTTCTAGTAACATTGTGTCTTTCATGTGTGCAACTTTCAAATGTCACTAAAAATGTTCAAAGGTCTCTGACAAGTATGAATAAAAGGAAATGAAAATGCTTAAAATCACATTTCATTGAAACTTTCTACTTCCATATGAATTTAAGTTGCATCATCAAAAAGGGGGAGATTGTTGGGTTGAGTGTGAATATAATACATTTCTCCTCACATTTTGATGATGACAAGTTGTGATTTTAATGCATAACAATTGAACATGTGAAATACATCACACCTGAAATAACAATATTCAAAAAGCATGTTTCCAAGCACATTTATCATTTATATTCATGAAAATATTAACTAATGATTTATGTGTTTATTCTCAGGGACAAAACATTATTGCAAGGGTGGTGTCGACACACCTCACACTGGTGTCGACACAATGTTCCAAGCCCCAAGGCAAAAGATGAAGAAATGGTCATCTAGTGTCGACACTAGACCAGGGCAGGTCGACACTAGAGACAGATCCCAGAGAAATATGTTAACAGGCTTCTATCTCAGGGACACTAAACCGATGGTGTCGACACTAGAGAGCCTTCCCAGAAGGCCTGTTTTCAGATGGCTAAAGCAGGTTGACACGAGATGATATCAGGTCGACACTAGAGAGCCTTCTCAGAAGACCTGTTTTGCAGATGGCTAAAGCAAGTCGACACGAGATGATATCAGGTCGACACTAGAGAGCCTTCCCAGAAGGCCTATTTTTCAGATGGCTAAAGTAGGTCGACACGAGATGAGATCAGGTCGACACTAGAGACCTCTCCCAGGGAATTGATTTGCCAGTCTGGGACAGTGTGTCGACCACACCTCATGGGCAGTCGGAACACTCTGGAATCTCTGTGACTTAAATTTTTGTCCGGACACATGGCACCCTAGGGAAAGTTTGGATTAGCCTTGGATCGTGTGCCCCGACCCCAAAGGGTACATTTGGATATTAGGGGTATAAATACCTTATTGGCTATCCAACATGCAAGAACCCTTTCAGAGCCTCCCAGAAATCCCGTGGCGGCTAGAAGAGTTCCCTCCTGTTCTTGCCTTCCTGGTGTGGAACGACCCTCCTCATACCGGTACGATTATACCAATCCCATCGTATAAAGAGCGTCATTACAGTGGGATAAAACCCAACACTAGCCGATAGGTTGAAAAGTACATAGATAGCAATTGATTTCAGCGGAATAATAAACAATTTTACTTAGTCCATCACCATCCATATTCAACATCTGTATAGTGCAAAAATAGAATGCAATGTCGACATTATTACATGATGAAAGAGCTACATTGCCCAAATAACATTTTTTTTATTCAACTATGAAAGGAAAACTACAACTACTACTGCTCCTCAAAAGCCTCTCCTCTAAGATAGCGTCTCTCCCCTAGCACAGGATACCTGTCAACCTGTACGCCGAAGCAAGGTGAGTCCAAAGACTCAGCAAGTAAAGGAAAAGACTTATCTTAAAACATATCACAATCACATTAAGCTATTAAACACCATGAATACATCTATCATTTAAACTCCCAAACACATAGAACATACTCTTAGCTATCAACACATTTTTAATCACCTAGACAAGCTTCATTCTATCATATGTTATTCTAAATCATGGATACTATTAATATACACTTGTACATATTCTCTACACTTAACACATAACATGATTCCTTCATTTCCACATTAATTCATTTCATGACATATTTCTACAACTAGAACATAGAATTAGACATAAGAAGTGAACAAACTAATATGATGACTATTCGCTTTTCCATGCACTTTTCATATTTAATTTCACATTTGCTTGCTGTTTTAATGTACATACATTCATACACATGGTTTCATATTTCATAACATGAATTGAGAAGTTAAACATGGTCAAATTGGTTGGCAACAATAAGCACTAAAGCATGAAACTTTGTACTAAGCAACATCACATCTAGCAGGAACCTATTAATAATGCATGTTATCACCTTCATAACTACACTTTACTTTGCTGTTTTGACATGAATTACATTCAATTACATGGATTTACATTTGTTCATATGTTCTCTTATTCACTTCACAATTCTACATTTTCATCTTTCATGTTGCATAAATGACATAGTTACTCATGTTTATTCACACTACACTATTACATGAAGAACAATAACTATTGACATGATGATAAGCATGATATTGCAAGTGAGGTAATTAATGCATGAAAACATGAACATTATGCATTAACTACATCGGTTTTCACATGCAAGCACACTCTCAATACATTAACTGTCTCTACATATCTTTTCACATATTCTTCACAAATTTACTCTTTGGTTATCATTATCCACATATAATCATTGGCACTCATCATGTGCCACATTCGCATATAATCTTACACTTATTCATATTTCAATAACTTAAGACGCCATGACATAGTCCTAACTACCTTTTAGAGGACACAACAAATATCTCATACTGATAACTCATCACATCTCATAAACACATAAACTCATAACACAACTCATATCACATAACTCATATCACATACCCACCACCTAGGCAATGAAGTGGTGAATCTTGGTAACTGCGCAGACCGGGAGAAGCTCTCTCCACCCTATCCAGTGGTACTTGTCCACTCCGGGGTTTATCCTAATGCATTTAGGACAAACTTTTACAATGTAGAGCCTTCCACAAGGACTTTCTATGTACAACTCTCGAAGCCTCTAGGGTAGCAGTGTCATTCCTTGGCCCAATTATTACACATTCACTTTATCACATTCTTACACTTTATTTACATTGTTCACATATATTAATTGATCACTTTTGAGTATCTTATTTGTCAATGCACCATGTCTTGATTAGCCTAATCATGAAACTACTATTTCAGAAATAAAACATCTTACAATACAGTCCTAAACATGTTGTATATTTGCAGGATTATACCAGATCAAGTTCAACACATCTAATATATGAAATTTCAACGGTTTAACTAGATATGAAATTACTGGTCATCAATTGAGGTCTAAATTTTTATCACAGGTTATCATCATAAGTATGTCACATATGAAATTTCCGGGTTTTTCGGACAGTAAACATTTAATTTCTACAATTAAATCTAGAATTCAAATATATTTATCAAAATATCATTAAGCATGAGACATATCAATATGTTTAGGCATTAATAGAACAGAAACCAATACCAACATTCAATCTGTCATGGAAAATTTATGAAAAACTAATTCACCACAAAATCCATTTTACTAGATTTAAACATGTTCATATCATGCTCATTACTCCGCACTGAATTTAATAATTAAATGGTTCATAGAAAATTTAGGCAACCTCATGATAGACTTACTAACAGTATACAATTACCCATTAAAATTTTCAGAGTATACACATGTCCAGAAATTATTTAAACAACAAAAGAAGATAAAAAAGTAACACTTTCAGGTCCTGAAGAAGTAGACTCAAGGGATGTTGCCGTCAACTTCTTCTGAAGAACTTGACTGCAACCTATGTTGCCTTCTACTTGCTTCCATCAGCACATACATACGAATTTCATACAATGGTGTTCCAGGACGCAGGACGCGAGGAAAAAAACCGTAAAAATGCCTAGGACTTAGGGGACATGTACTAGAATCAAGATCTAGGTTTACTTGCCTCTTAAAAAAATCTACAAAGATCAGAACGTCGGTGTTGAGCCCATTTTCGGCCTGTCAAAAAGGTGCTCGGAAACGCCTTAGATCTTCTTCTCCTGTCGATTGTAGATGGCTCTCCGTCGAGTTGGAATCTCTTCCTCTATGTATAGGCTACCTTCCAGTTGATGTAGCTCCTCGGGAACACCTCAAGTGACGGATCCGGCCTTCTAAAGATCAGCTTTTCACCATCTCGGAGCTAGGGTTTTCACCAAATGTGAAGCCTTTTCCTCATCCAAGAGGGGGTATTTATAGGTTCAAGGGTTGGGGTACACATTAGGGTAGGTTACCAAAGGTTTAGGAAGGGTTTCCTAATCTAAAACTAGCCAAAACATGGACATTAAGAATTCTGGAACCGTTACGCAGATGGATATTAACGTCAACATCGGTTGTAGTCCAACCTGGCAGTTGACGTCAAGGTCTGGCCGCCCACTGGGGGTTGTCGTCCAGGTCTGGCCGCCCACTGGGGGTTGGCACCAGGTCTGGCCGCCCACTGTGTCTTGGCGTCCAGGTCTGGCCGCCGCAGTGTCTGGTAGCCGAAAACCCGATAAAACCTAGAATTTCATGCATAAATGCACTAAAATAATTTAGTATATGCAAAAATAATTTCATATATCATTAACACATAAAATACTTGCATTATGTAATATTTATTAATTACAACTTACCTAATCTAATTAAGAACAATATGCATCAATACATAATATATGCAACATACGTACACATTGCATAATTACATACATTACGCATGAACTTATGATTAAATGTGTCCATTATTAGTTAAATATTGTATGTATATTATCATCCAGTACTTTACATTCCTAATTAATTTACACGCTTAAAGTAGATAATTATTATTTAAAACAAGATAACACATGTATGCATACATACGCACATCCATAGCACTAACTATGTGCATTAAAATAATTAAATACAATAGGCACCTCAATAATTAGATAATTCACAACACGTACATATATTATATTGCGTGCTCAGAAATAAACTCATGATTATTTACAAAGTGCATGATAATAATTCTTACTATGAGTACAACACGCACCATATGCATGAGATTTACTACATTAATAACTAGATAATGCATGCACAATTATGTATGTTTTATACTTGTATGAAAATAGCATACATATACTTACATGGTCCATAGCAAATTATCTATTACATGCACAATGTTATCTATGTATTATTCACATACTATAGATGAATTGATGTACATAGGATTAAAGATAGATATCATATGTGAAGGTAAATACATATATGTATATTTTTACACACAACCTCCATGGAATAGGCCCGGATAGTATGCACTTCAAGATTTAGATAATGCTGCATAATATTATTAAGATACCGTTGGAATAAGTTATCTATGAATAATTTATACAACAAAAGAAATCCTTGCATGCACATACTTCAATTATCCTAGCATAATATATATAGGCATTCACAACATAATTATATACATTATGCATGAAATAGATAAACATAAAATGCACATCGGTAATTAGATTAGCATGTATAGTATTATAAGTATTACAAGCCTAGTATTTTAGTATACACAATACACATCAATTTAGCTAATTGCTATTCTCACGAAAAAATATTATATATATACATGCATGAGTTCTAAGGAATATAGAAAATAATACGCATAATTGAATACACACACTATCACACAAATAATTATACATGCACAATAAAATGAATAAAAATTCGGGGTATCATGGTGCTTCCTCAAGCCAAATTCCATCTGTTCAAGTATGAGAAGTGGAAATTGATCGTTGAAGAAGCAATTGGATCACCTCAAGGAAGCAAATCAAGTAGAAGGCCACTCTGTGAAGAATCAAGGAAGATCTGAAGATCGATTGCAGAGCATCGCCTAGGAACTCCAGAGATCAAAGCTCTTCACAATTCGACCTTCTATAAGGGAGTACATCTGAAGAGAAAAGCCATCAATACAATTCTCATTTTCGTTTTTCTTCTGAGTGATTCTGAGATTGTGCATGGGTTGTTGCATGAGTCTCATGAATTAACTCTGGACTAGATCTGTGGCTAGAGGATCTGAGTCTTGGTTTTTCTAGCAAGTTGTTGTGAGCCGTCGTGCTCAGTGGTTTTGAGTCGTCGTACTCAAGTTGTAGTTGAGCAGTCTTGCTCAGGGTTTTAGAGTAGTCTTACTCTAGAGTTTGTGTGAGTTGTAAACTCAGGTTGTTGGAGTTGTCGGCTCTAGTGGGTGTGTTGTACCCAGGTTGATTAGTGGATCCTCACTATGTGAGGGGTGGATGTAGGAATCACAGTGTGATTTCGAACCACCTAAAAATCTCTGTGCATTGATCTGATTGTGGTTTGAATTTATCCTTCGTTAGATGCATGCATAGGATCGTTTGAATTCATCTAATCAATTTGTTCACACACTCCGTTGCACAACTCACTCAATTTTCTTCAGATCTGTGAAATCTGTTTTTCAATTTGTCTCTGATTCAAGGTTTTTAAAATGGGTTTAGCTTCCGCATTAGTAGGCCTAGATCTATTCAACCCCCCCTTCTAGATCTTTCCTCATCATTTCTCGATCCCACACAGGAAGTGCATGAGCGGAGCTAGCGGAGCGACTGGCGCCTCCGTCAGGCAGTACATAGCAGGTTCCTCCAGTTGCCGGAGGAACGAGGAGGAGGAGAGGCGCTTGGGGTGAGACCAGCGCTAGGAGTTCCAGTGGGGGTGGTGGTGAGATGCCACCACCACCAGATAGACATGAGGGGTCCGGGGAGAGTGGTGGTGGACAGTGAGGATTTGTGAGCCACCTCCCCTTTTATCTTTGTACATGATGCTTTGTTAGTAGATCTTTTATCTTTGTGTCAAAAATTTTGTGATGCAAGGATTGTAATTGACATGTGTGTGGCACAAGATCCAAGAGAGAGAGAAAGGATGTTTACATTGTTGCGCTGCTCATCATTTTGTTTTTATTTTGTTTTGTTTTTTATTTTTTGAATTTCCTAAAGCCAACTCTACACATGAAATGAAAAGTACTTACACTTGCTACTACATCACTAAAGAAAGATCAAACTACTGGCAAGGGGTCCCCATTCATTCCCCTTTCATTAAAGACCACCAAAAAATCGGATGTGCATTAGGTAGGTGGTCGTCTGTAGTTGGTTGCCTCTAACTTGCAATGCTGCTATAAAGGCCATATCCTGGAGATGTTTGAGCCTTATAGGAAGAAAGAGAAAGAAAGTTTGAGGATAAGTCTCGTGCAAGTTCTTAAAGGGACAAGTTAGGCTTAGCTTCCTTCCACGACATACCTCTTAGAGATTCCATCTGTTGAGGAGGGATTTGGTCACTTTAGTGTGCCTATTCTTGCTTGGGGCATGCGTACGACCGAGCTCAAGGGCGTCCCGCGGGGAACTGTACTGCCACTCTTTGCCATGCCCGCTATTCCTCGATTTTCTTCATTTGTTCTTCTTCTCTCTTTTATTTTCTTTTCTTTTGCAGGACGGATTGACCGTCCCTATTTGACTTATTCTCAGCAAGGTGTGCTTAGGCTCGGTCGCCTCGCCAAATAGCCCTTTTTTTTTTGCCCTTACACTTCGACTGAGTAAAGAAGAGAACAACTTTGACACCACCCAGGTATGCCTAAGTAGCGCGATGTTTTCTAGAGGAGCCGACTAAGGTTGCAACGTGAGTGGTGTGATGATCCTTGCCTGCTAAGGTGGACCTTAATGATAGGGAATGAACGTCGGTTCCTAGCGCGGAGCAATCTCTAGCCTGAGTGCTGCAGAAGCAAAAATAAACTAAGATGAACTCAACACTGTAGTTGTGAAATGAGATGGCTCTCTTGATTCTTTGTGTTGAAATAAATATTGCGCCCTGTATTGAAAGAACGACCTGCATTAGTCTTCAAATTTTGATTTTGGTGGATTTAATTAGCTATTTGCAAGAAAAGGTAGGGACGACAAGAATTGGGTCGATTCAATCATAAACAAGAGGGAGACAAGACTCTACAAGAATATGAGGGATAAGACTCTCTAACAACAGATTTACAAAGGAGGAGAAGAATGTTAGTGAGGACTGAAACCCGGGAAAAGTGAGAAAAGGGGTTAGAACCCCGAGTAGGTAGTGAAGGAGGAATCGGGTCAAACCCGAGATCAAGAGGGGTTAGAATAAGGAACTGCAAAATAGAGGGTGGAGAGAATCAGAGGTGGAGGTTGAAGGAAGGGAATCAGGACCAAGATCAGATGTCCCCGGAAGATGTGCACTCGGTCTATAATCAGGAGGCTCAGGTGGAAGAGGAAGAGAGGAATTCTAAACATCGGGAAGAAGGTCAGGTGACCCAGGTAGATGTGGAAAAAAACCCTGAGAATCCATAGGGTGATCGGGTGGCTAAGGAGGAAGCGAAGAAAAGATACCCCGAGTACCCAGAGGATGATCGGGCGGCTCAGGAGGAAGAGGAAGAGGGAAACCTTGAATACCCAAAAAGCGATTGGGACGCTCAGGTGGAGGGGAAGAAAAGATACTCTGAGTAACCAGAGGATGATCGGGCGGCTCAGGTGGAGGGGAAGAAAAGATACTTTGAGTACCTAGAGGATGATCCGGCGGCTCAGGTGGAGGAGATAAGCGAGGGTCCACAGACCCTGGGGGAGTAGGAGGAGAAGGACATAGCACCAACCCAGGATTGAGAGATCGGGTGCCTCCTCTAGGAACGAGATTGGCTAGAATGCATAGAGGGAATTACTCAGAATCAGATGGTGTCAGGGTATTGGATCGAATATTCTGGAGCTTTGATCTCAAGTTCAGCCTCCTCTGCTTCTTGGTGGACGTCTTCTTGTGGTGCTGTGGCTTCTTTTTCTTGTAGACAAATATGACAGCTTCATCTTGACATGCCTTCTCAAATAATGAGACCAAGAGGAGATGGTCTTGCTCTCCTCTGCAGCCATAAGGCTCTCTCATCATTGTCATGACCGCCATGTGTGCATTATTTGGGCATCTTGATCTCTTGCCCTGAGTGAAGACTCTAGTAAAGATGTGGAGTTTGTACTGTTGAGAGCTTCAACTAGAGGTCGCCATGCTTGGCCTTTAAGCATTGATTTCATGACGGCCCTGGCAGTAGTGTGAGATAGCGTGACATTTGTAGAGAACCCCTTCTTTTAACCAGCCATATGCAACATAATTGAGTGAGGATTGATGAGGGCATCAATCTTATCACTTCCAATAAGCAATGTTATGGCTACCATCCTTACTTTGGAATAGACTGGTACTAATGCTTGAGAATTCTTCTCGACAACCATTTTCTGAGGAGATGGAAGCTTATCCTTCCCAAATGAGCCTGAGATAAGGACATAGACCGGCATGTGGCTGATGTAACTATAAGGGTCAAAGCGCATGACCGGGACTGTGCTACCTATGCTTGGGTTATCTTTCCCTCGGGAAGTAGACTGAAGACATGCTGCCGATAGTGCGCACTCGCTTCATTGGGATGTGGTGGCGATGGGATGTGTGGTAGCTATGGTGGGTTCGTCGGATGCGAAGGGTT
The DNA here is from genome assembly GCA_014218235.1 of Colocasia esculenta. Lineage (NCBI taxonomy): Eukaryota > Viridiplantae > Streptophyta > Magnoliopsida > Alismatales > Araceae > Colocasia > Colocasia esculenta. Next base: position 114,593,713 of record CM024760.1, on the reverse strand, counting down.
TTGTGTGAGGTGGTTGGATGGCAAGGACAGGCTCGTGCTGAGAGAGATCTTCTTCCGACACAAAGGCTGAGTCAGCCTTAAGCTCGGGAGTAGGAAACTCTTGCTCCAGCTCAGAGGTGAGCATAGCTTGCCCGAGCCTTGGTGCTATGATGGTGGCCTACTCAAGTGTAAGTAGTAATGGGGTAGAGATGGTAGCAAGGGGTAAAGATGGAGGCTTGTAGGAGCTGAGGATCAGTGGTTGTGGCGTTAAGGAAGACTGCAATGGCACAATGTGGCATCAGGGGTAGCGTGGTGGTGATAGCCTGAGCAGGGTTTGGTGCTGTGGTTAAGGAGATGCGCACTTGGAGGGGTAGGCTTCTGACCTGATCCGTTGGAGGAGGCGACTGTCTTGATGCTTGCGCTTGTTGTTTTGGTTGTGGTGCTGGCTGCTTGGGTGGCTGTTCTGCCGTCTATGATGGAGAGGGCTGCTGCCCCTGGCCTTGCGCTTGACAATGTAGGATGAGCCTGTGCATTTCAGCCCAATCTATTTGTGCTCTAGGTATAAATCACATCTTGAAATTCACAGCAGTTCGCGACTGTATGCCCTGGATGGCGATGATATAGACAGTATTCTGATTGGTCCATTTCATGTCCCGACTTGGCTTTTCTGGAGGGAGCTGCAATGCGTGATGGACATCAGGGCCGTGAAGACATCAGAGAGGGACTCAGGCAACAGATGATAAAGGTCTCTCTTTGGACCAAGTGGATGTTGGGATGGATGAGTAGTGGGTGGTGCGGTGCGGTGTGGTGGCTCAGGCGAGGGGTTGTTCTTGTGGAAGTGGAGCGAGTTGGCTACATGGAGGTGGAGGGTATAGTGATTAGCGGATGGGTAGACATGGTGTGGTGGATGGCATCAACTTGGGCATGGTTTTGGACCCCTCATAAGTGGGCCTTGGAATGTGCAACTGGATTGTTGGGCCTAAACAAGGATGGCACGGGAGAGTCGCTGAGGGGTTATAACAAAGCGAGCACGAGTATAATGTTGCATGGATGTGATGTCATTCATAGCCAAAATGTGGCAGTACATGGGTGTTGCGTTGGCAATGATGAGCTTGATCTTCTCCTTTTCTGGGATGTGCATTTCAACATGTGTGGACATTTGACGCCATCGGTCAGCATAGGTTGCAAATTCTTCATCAGGCTTCATCTGTTCAGTCATCAGATCGGCCGTTGAATACTTGGGCCCGGCCCAGTCTTGATATTGCTGTAGGAATATGACCTTGACAACCTCAAAATCCTCAACTTCATTGGGAGGCAGGAATAAAACCATTCTATAGTGGGCCCATCCAACGACCTCCTAAAAAGGTAAGCCAATAAGCGACGATCATGTTGGTAGGATGCCGAGTCATAGAGGAACTCCTTCAGATGGATATAAGGGTCTCCAGCTCCACTATATTACGATAGATAGGAAGCTGAGAAAGTGGAGGATCCTAAGACCATGGAAATCAGTGAGAGTATCATTGAAGGAGGGTTTGGGATTCAATGCCTTCGCAAGTCACTAAGCTCTCACTTCATAGACTCGAACTCGGATTGAAAGTCCTGAGTCGAGGTGGATTGTGGATAGCGAGGGCCAGCTTAGGCATGAGAGCAGAGTTGAGAGCCAAGGTTTGGACCAGATTGAATATAATGAGCCGGTTGTGATGATGTGGGCTAAACAAAAGAATGGCCCGATCCAGGAGTGACAACGTGAGAGGATCTAGAACGGGTAGGTTAATGTCGGCTTGTTGAGCCATCCTTGAAGAAGATTGTGGAGGAAAGGTGGACAACAATTCTCCGGCCTGGTTAGGGCCATTTCTAGCAGGAGGCGCTCCAATTCAACGGCCTCATCAGAGGAAGAGGATAACGAGACGGTGCGGGAAAAGGTAGCCCGGTAGGCCCGGGCTGGGCTGGATTTGAAAGAAACTCATGAGACAAGGGGTCTGCATGAGGAGAAAGGTTGGAGGATAGGTGAAATGGACAGGAGCATGAAAGGATGAAGGATGAATTAAAAGGATACACTAAATACAAATAGGAGTACAACAATAGGTACAAACACGCAGGAAGGGGATGAGAAAAGGAGTTCTCAAGCAAATACCAAAATTAACATGATATGCGTCAGAGTTTTAGGGTTATCACTAGCCTTTTAATGGATTGATTTAATTGAGTTACACTCAGCTAAAGAAGGACCTAATGGGTATGAACTCAAGTACTCCGGGATGACTAAGGGACACACAAACTCACGTGCTGGATGGCTGAACTAGGGGTACAACAGGTACAACCAGCCCGGCAAACCGCAACGTGCGTACGACCACGGGGACTTATGAAGGCCCTCGGTAGGAGGCCCTGGTCAGCCCACGGGTGCTCGCAGGTGAGAGAACCCACTCAACCGAGGAGGAAAACCTACTCAGCATGGATCAGAAGTGTATGCACAGGCCTAGGTGCCCAGAAGTGTTTATAATATATAACTAATGCCCAAAGTGGCTAACAGGCCTGGGTAAAGTCGCGGTGGCCAGATACGCTGCGACCCTATCGTGACCGGAAGCCCAACCGCAACATCAGTAGAATGTTGAGGGCTGCAGTCAAACGTAAACAAAGGGCACAGGCTAACCTCAGGTGCAGCACAAGCATGGAATAGTCCAAATAACAAAGCAGGATTCATGGATCCACAGAAACCAAGACATGGATCATAAGCAGTAACAAGCAATGTGTACTGAGGACGCGACTCCAAGCACGGCACTACCTAATCGCGACCCCGTCCCGCCGCAACAGGACCCGAAAATGAACAGTAAAAGGAAAAGGAAATTTGAACCTAGTAGGACTCTAACAAACAGAATGCGAAAGTACATGGCAGAATGGCATGGAGAAGACATGGATGAATCCTTAGAATAGAAATAGGGTGAACAGAAGGGGAGAAGCATGTACCTCATGTCACGTCCCCTATTCGAGCTGTGACCTGGTCGCAGCGACGCGATACATGACGTCCTTGATAGAGAATAGAAATGCCAAAACAACACAAAACACCTAACAGGGTTCTAGGAAAGCATTTAAAAACACAACATGGCAGGCAAATAGGCAAAACTCACGAGGCTAGCATCCGTGTCCTTGTGATCGCCAAAGGTAATCACGGGGAATGTTCACCCCGACACGCAATAGGATATAATCTAATGGTATGGAAATAAGGAATGTGTTATCGCCACCTAGGTAGCTGCTAATGAGAATGAAAAGAGGCTAACTACTCTAGGAATGGAGGTGAGAATGTTGGACTTACTGAGATCGCAACGGGTTTCCCATCGCAATGGGCCTGATGTCGCGACGCCTTTGCAGGGTGCGTCTCGGTGTCGCGCCGCCCTCGTCCGTCGCGTCTCTGCAGCACGAGAGAAATGTGAGTGGATCTTCTTCCTGCCCTCCAGCCGGCCAGAGGACAAGAGCTGCTCGTGGATCTTCACTGTGCCTGCCAAAACAACGAGAACGAGAAAGAAAACCCTGTTAGAACAAGTTAACTGTAGTAGCTATTCTTAAATGGAAGAGAAAGATGAAGCATGGAGGGAATGAACTAGGGGGTTTTTTAAACCCTTGGGTGTATGGAAAACATGGGAAGTGACAGAAATGTGTCTTATCTAAAAGAAATAGAAAAATGCATGGGAGAGAAAAGAAGAAAGGGATAAAGAAAGAGCCCCAAGGGGCGACTCCTGGCGTTCAGATGTTGTTCTTCGTTGCTGTAGAAGTCGTGGAAGAAGGAAGTAGTCGCCCTTCTCACGCGCAAGCTCCATAGATGAAGAGTGGCAAGGCTGAGTGGAGAATGTGAAGAATTAGAGGAAAAGGGAGGGCTGCAGGCTAAGTCAGATCACAGAAAATTTCGACAGCCCTTCGAGGTGAAAATGGGGGCTCCCTCTTCACTGAAGGGAAGGGCCTGCTATATGACCATGAGAGAGAAAACCCATTTTTAGGTGATAATGACCCAAATGAGAGATAAATCCAAGTGGAATTCGGATGGGAGAGTCCTAAGGAGTCCCCAAAGAGACCCACAACCCCAAACGCGGCTAGAGGGTGGAGGTTGCATGGGATGAGGATAAGGCCATGAGAGGATAAATAGGAGGTGGTTGCGGAGGCCAGCGTGCGTGGCTGTAGTCGCGACGGGTCGTAGGGGCGCGATAGGATGAAGCAATGGCCTGGAGGGGCGCGACAGTTAGCCACAGGCAGGATATGCATGTGCTGTCACGACGGCACCCAGGGCGCGATAAGATTAACGCGGCTCCCCGATCCGCCGCGTGAAGGAAAATGAATTTTCTCAAATTATTGGCCAATCCCATGAGAGAATAATGGGCATTTAAGCTTGTGGACTCTTTTAAAAGGATAATGGACCGGATTTCATGAAAATTAGGCTTTTAATGGACTCAATGAAAGGATAATGGTGGGCTCAAAGTGAACAACCAACTTGGGGCTCAATAAGATAACAAGAAATACGGTTCAACTTGTATGCCAGAATCAAGTGTCTGCACTCGTCGCTCGCGTGGCTTCTCGGTTGGGCTGGTGACTGATGCTAGCTACTGCTAGTAGCGCGAGGCCATTACCTTGAGACTTGTGGTTGGTTCTCAGTGTTTCTCGTGTTGCTGTCGGCAACTGGGTCCTCTGTCAGGTTTTGCTGGAGACAGAGTGAGTTGCTGATTGGTTGGTCCCAACAACGGGGTTTGCTGGTGGCTACAGCTGTGTGGTTTTCGGCTAGCGTTTTTCTACCGTTTAGGTCAGATTTGACATTGCTCGACACTTGTGGGGTTGTTGTCCAGGTTGGACGCCCCACGTATGGCTGGAGCGAGCCATTGGTTTTCAGTTGTGTGCTCCACCCGTGTGTTTGGAGCATGTTGTGTAAGCGTTGGTTTTTCGGCTTCGTGTGCCCTCACGCGTTCGGCGGTGTGGTTGTCGCCATGAGGAAGTCATGTTGAGACTTAGTGGCTTCTTCGCGCTGGTCTTACGTTCACTCCCTATGTTTCGTTTCATGCCTTGGGATCATTTGGGCATGCCCCAATTTCGAGGACGAAATTGTTTTAAAGGGGGTAGAATGTAAGACCTAGCTTCCTGGCTTCCTGTCCGGTGTCTGGGATGACTGTCCACTAACACGTCCAGGCTTGGCGACGTGTTAGTGTCGCGTCATGGGTATCCAACGCGACAGTCATCCGTGTCGCGACGAGGGGTGCGTCGAGTCTGGTCATGCCTGGCTTCCCGTCGAGTCTTCGTGTCGCGCCCGGTCAATGGGTCGCAACTGCTTTTTGTCGTTTTGGTCATATGACGCCTGTCAGGGTGGCAGGTGTGTCAGTACGACCTGTCGGGTTGTTACGGCGGCCCTGGGGGATGCATTCATGTTGCGTCCCATTGACCTGTCGCGTTAAGGTCCTTAACGCGGCGGGGCGCTCCATCGCGTTCTGGGTGCCGAAGGCTTAAGGCCTTGGCCGGCTACCCCTTCCCCCTCTCTCCCTCTTTCCCCTCTCTCCTCTACCTTCGGCGGTGCTCTGCCTCTCCCTCTCCCCTTTGTGTGGTTCAGGCGAGGAGGAGGGTTGTGCATGGTGCCGTGGCGTCATGGACCTTGCGTGGAGCGAGTAGGAGGTGGCCAACCGACGTGAAGGGCCCTATTGAGGTTCGTTCTTCATGAAAGATAGGGATTACTTGAACTCTTCGTGATCTAGGCAGATCAAGAGCTCTTCATGATTTCTAATTAGTTTAGATAGCTTTCACATGCTCCCCTCCCCCATGTGGTGTATTTGTATCTTGTGGGCGGCCTGGGATTGAGGATCCTGTTGGGCTGCCTCTCTGCTAATGTCGCGACGGCTCGGTGCATCGCGACATCAGGAGAGGCATCGGCCCGGTCGCGGCGCGACCTTATCGCGACACGGTTGGCGGTCGCGATAAGGGTTGTTGTCGCGATGCGCTTTCCGGTCGCGACAAGGTTGCTGTCATGACCCGTTGCCCCATCATAACAGGGTGGCTGTCGCGGTGCCCTCCCGTCACGATGCATCGCGATGGGTTGGAGGTCGCGACAGTACCTGTGTGCCCAAGGCTTCGGGGCCCGGTGTGTGTCGGCGTGTGCCCAGGTAGGCTTTGCCCTTAGGACCTTCTGGTAGGAAGCAGTAGGTGACCTCCCTAAGTTCAGTGACCAAAGGTGACACCTCATGGCGTGTCCTATCAGTGGTGTAGGAGGGTCGCGTCTGTCAATATCGATGACTGGCAGTCAATCTATTATTAGCAGAGCGAGGTTTTTGTGTTGGGGTGTGTTTCGAGGATCCGACCTTTCCGTCGTGTTGGCTATCCGAGACCCTTTGAGGGTTTGTGCATGTTCTCACCTGCTGAGCGTCGGGGTTACAAGCCAGTGGTTCGGCATGGTTGTATGTTGTCCTGCCTGTTCACATGGTGCTTGGCACTTGAGGGCATGTCTCGATCTGAGAGGTGTTACGTTACCTGAAACCCCCATCCTCAGGCACCTTCGAGGGAGGTATCGGGGTGACGAGCGTACTCGAGTCGACAACTGAGTGAGGCAGACTCTGGAGTTGAGGGGAAAATGATGGTTTAGACTGCGGCGTTGAGTCATTTGTAGAGCTCTCATGGCTAGGCCTGGGACACCGAGGATGGCCGGAGTTCTACCCGGTTCAGGCTAGCCAGTCCTTTGTCTCACTGCCTCGCTCTACGTTGGTTCCAGAGCCATGTAGGGAGGTCAGGGGTGAGGCCGCAGCTTGGCCAGGCTGCTGTATTGCATGCGTTGGTGTTCTTCTGTGGCGGATCTATCTCACCCTTCCGCAGGGGCGGAGGCAGGAGCTAGGCTAGCGAGCAGAGCGTGTGGACCACGGGTCCCCCTCTTGGCAGCTAGCGGCGGTGGCTTGGTTGCTGTTGTTGTGATGATGCTCCCTCACAACGTTTCTAAGTGTTATCCATTGCCCTAGTTTGCACGGCGGTTATAGCCTGGCTGTGCCTAGTTTCCGTGGGCGTCGTTGGTCCAGCCTTGTGCGGACCCGTGCTTCTGGTGGTTTCTACTTCGGTATTCTCTCGGTTCTGTAATCCTGTTCCTTGGTGCCAGACCGTGGTGGCACCGACGCGTGTGGCTTCCCGACCTCGCGGTGTGTCTGGGGTCCGGGGTGGTTCTGCTTGTGGGCCCTTGACCTTGTGGAGGTTTGAGGTGGCCATGCTTACGGTGAGACATCATTCTCACTTGGTTGTTGCGTAGTCTCGGCGGGTGTGCCGAGGGTTGCTTCCGCTGTGTGCCCGACTCCGTTGGTTTCTGCGGGAGTCGTGTGTGTTGCCCGACCTCAGTTGGTGGTCGTGGCGTTGCATTATTCTGTTCCGCTGCTTAGTAGTACCATGCTGTAGGTGTTACTCGCTTTGCAGCTTGCTGGTGTCGTTTTTCTATTTTCGGAGTTCCTGCTGCTCTGGCCGGCGAGGGACTGGTAATCCCTACTGGGCCTTGTTCGCGAGGCTCACCCCCCCTACTTCCTTTAGCTAGGGGCTCGTCGTCAAGGGAGCTCGGTGTCGGATGGGTTGCAGAGGCGGCTATGGCGCCATGTGTTGTTAGCAGTAGTGATAGCGAGTCTTGTGAGCTCTTGTACCTGAGTGAGTTGAGAGTTGTCCTTTGCAAGTCCTCAGGGTACGCCCCTTAAGGACTGCACCTTTCTTCTTGTACCTGTGCTTTTGCTTGGGACATGTTGTACAGACTTTTCTATATTGTACAGATTGTTGTAGTTATTTAAATTCAGTACATTTCTCACTAGACTATTTTTTCTAACCCTTCTCGATCTTCGGATCTGTGGGTGGCGACGCGAACTTCGGGGTCCCTGGCAGGGGTCCGGGAGGTCGGGTCGTTACAATATCCTAAACCTTCCTTTTGAAAGTTAACCTTCATTCCAAGAAGATTATTCAGATTGTTTGTACCTTGCACAAATATAGACAAAGCAGATTTTAGACCTTCAACAGTCTTATTTAATTCAGTGATTTTTTCTTCAGAATTTTGATTTTTATTCACAACAACTTCATGTTCATTTGTCAATTTTTCTTTTTCAACTTTGAGCTTGTCATTCATCCTTTTTAGACTGTTGCATTCAATATTCAATGTTCTGTTAGAAAATAAGCTTTCAATTTTCTTTTTCAAATGATGATTTTCTTCAACCAATTGTTTAAGCTTTTCATTTACTTGATGATCATGAGCCATATTTGCAATTTGTTTCTTTAATTGTTCAATTTCAGATTTCATATTTTCATTTTCTTTTGAAATGGTTTGTGAACTTTCCAACATAGTTTCATTTGACTGAATTTCAAGTTTTGGAAACTTATTTTCAGATTTCATTTTCTTTATTCTTTTACACAAATGTTCGCAAATATTTTTTAATTCATCATAAGATAATTCTTCATTATCATTGTCAAAACATGAATTCAAAAAATTATTGGAATTTACCGAATCATTGGAGCTCTCCCTGGCCATCAAACATATTTTGCTTTCATCCTTATCATCTTCTGAATTTTCTTCTTCCTCATCCTCTTCTTCTTCACTCCAAGTTCCTATCATAGCTCTAGGCTTATTTTTCTTCCACTTGGGTTGAATCTTCTTCTGAGCATCCGGGCATTCTGATTTGACATGCCCTGGTTTCCTACAATTTTAACAAACAACTCTGTTAGAATTTTTGTTAGCAAATTATTTTTGTTTGGAAGAGTTGTCTACCTGAGGTCTTCTTTTAAGAAATCCTTTACCTTCTTTTCTTTAAAACTTTCTGAATTTTCTTGTGAGCAAGGCAGATTCACTTAAGTCATTTCCTAAGCTTGAAGATTTTTCTTCCTCAGTTGATTCTTTCACATTATGACTTGCTTTAAGTGCTAGTGACTTCTTTTTCTTAACATCATCATCTGTCCTTTTCAAACCCAATTCATATGTCATTAAGGAACCAATCAATTGGTCAACAGTCGTAGTAGATAGATTCCTAGACTCTTCAACTACAGTAGCCTTTGTATGCAAAATAGGAGTCAAGGATCTAAAATTTTTTCTGACAAGTTCATATTCAGAATATGTTTTTCCTAGACTCATCAAGCCGTTTGTCAATAGAGTGAACCTACCGTACATCTCTGAGATGGTTTCATCATTTTCCAATTTAAAGGCTTCATACTCAGAAATTAACATGTTGGCTTTGGTTTCCTTTACCTCAGAAGTACCTTCGTAGATTACCATTAGACGATCTCATACTTCTTTGGCGGTGGCACATGAGGAAACTCTTGAAACGTCGTTGAGTGAAGGGAGCAATGCATGATGTTCATTGCACTCCAGTTAGCATTTGACTTCTTGATTTGCTCTGTTCTCCATCTTTCTTCATCCTTTGTGAGCTCATATGGTCCACTACTAACCACCTTCTAGTTTTGATGATTCTGGGCTCTTAAGAAAACCTGCATATGAGTTTTCTATTAAGTATTGTTTGATCCATCAAAATAAAGAGGTCTATACATAGCGTGCCCTTCTGGCATATATCCCCTTAGATCCATTTCACCTGTACTCTCCGGGCGGTTAGACCACAAGAGTGGAGAGCCTAGGCTATGATACCAAGTGTTGGATTGAAGATGCAGTGAAATGACAAATATAGAAGGGGGGGGGGGGGTTGAATAGATTTGCAGTGGAAACCTTATGCAATTAAAAATATGTCAAATTAAAATCTCTATTCAAATAGGTACCCATTGATTTGATTAACTTATAGGAATGTAAAGCACATTAGATCATCTATCTATAAGTGTGTGAGTGCTTAGAAGGTTCTCAAAATCCTACGCAAGCATTCTAGTGGAAAATCAATACATCAAACCACTGCAAAGGATATTTTTAAGGTGGTTCGGCTCCCAGACGGAGACCTACGTCCAACCCTCACTCAAACCAAGTGAGGCTTCACTAAACTGCTGATTCACAACTTCAAAAAACTGCTGGCTCACAGCTTGAACACTAACTCACAACTTGACCACTGACTCACAGCTTGCCAACTGCTGATTACACAACTTATCTGCTGATTCACTGCTTCAAGGTCAGACAGACCTTCTCAATCCACACGCACAGTATGGGATCAACACTCCTATCACCAGTAAGAGCACTCAATGAGTTCTGAGTAAAGTTTAAAAGTGAAAAACAAATTCACATGAGGATCAGAGTTAAGAGAGACAAATCATCAAACACCAGTCCTTCAACTTTACCCAATTTCCTCTGGGCTGATGAATTTAAACTCTAAATCTTTAGATCTCGAGGGTTGAAGTTGTGCTTCAAATCATCTTGCACAAACGAATCATCTGGCTGTGCTTCTCAGCCAATTTGATCTGAACTCCTTCAAATCATTCTCAATCTGTAATACTCTATTTTAGATTTGATTTACAAATAAATTCAGATCTGAGTTGATGCTATTGAGTTCTTCCAGAGATGCTGGACATCGTGCTTCTATTCTTGCACAAGCTTCCTCTTCCACCTTCCTTCAGATCTGCTTGTTCTTCTCAGCTCTGCTGCTTCTCCTTTGCACGACTGCTTCTTCTTCCTCTGCTGCTCTTCTTTTGCACTATTACTTCTTTTTCTCAGCTCTAGTGCTCTTCTCCTTGATCTGCTCATCTTGCAGCAGTATAACACTCTCCTTCTATGCTTGGCCTTGATCTCCATGTTCTCTGTGATGAATTCGATGGGATTATCTGCTCCAGATGAGATAAGAGAGCCTTTATAGCCTCTGTGCAGTCCCTTGTGCATGGGAGAGATGTGCACAAAAACCTAGAATGCACCCAAGGCTGCCATGTGTCAAAAAGTCCTTTTCCTCATTGCCACTTGGATGAAAGGGCATTTTGGTAATAATAGAATCTCCCAAATAGCTTTCAGAAATAAATCACAGCCTTTGGATATTATACTCTGCGCGTTTCTGAGTTTTCACGCAAAGTGAGTCGACTCAAGTTTCCATGTGAGTCGACACTACTGACCAAATATCAGTTCCAACTTACTGGTAGAACACTAGTGTCGACCTGAGAGATAGCTAGTGTCGACTTGACCAACAGCTAGTGTCGACCTCTTGTGTATTTCTTTAAATAAGGTTCACTGGAAGGACACTAGTGTCAACTTGATTTTCAACTAGAGTTGACACTATTGTAACTTGTTCTTCAAGAGCTTGTTGGGAAGAGTCGACCTGATTGCCAACTAGAGTCTACACTACTGTAACTTGTTCTGCAGGAGCTTACTGGGCAGACCTTGTGAGTCGACCTGATTGTCAACTAGAGTCGACCTGACTGGCAGGTAGTGTCGACTTGACTTTCAACTAGAGTCAACACTACTTTGACAAAACTTTGTAAACCTGTATATATGAATAGTGGACCATCAAAACTTGTCATTATCAGTAAAATATGAAATATTAAGTATCAAAAACATGTTGTTTGGTCATTATTGTAATATGTACAATATCAAAATCAAAGTATGAGTGTTTGGACATTATCCACAACTAAATGTTGTAGTCATTATTAAAATTAAAGTATGAGTGTGTGGACATCAACAACATGAAGGTTTTTAGTCATCATCCAAATGCATACACAACTCAACATCCTTCCACATATATGCAATATGACATCAGATTGTGTATAATATGTCATCATCAAAACACACAACTCAACATAATCATTATACAACTGGAAGTGCCTCAACAACTTGATTTCCTTCTAAATCCAATTGGTGGTGTGCTAGTGCACAAACCACTCAGAAAGAGAAAGGGGATGATCTGCTGGAGGGTACCTTCTATCCCTTTCAATCTCATACTTTCTGTAGATGGCTCTATGGGACCTGTCCCATTGTTGCTCTGTCTTCGACTCAGTAGTGAATAAAATTTTGTGCATCTCAAATTTGGGCACATTGGATAAAGGAAAAATGAGGGAAAGATATTTTGAGAGATTTAAGCTAGGTAACCCAAAAACTACTATAAACATTCACTTCTGAATGTACTCAGTGTAAACTGATTTCTGCCTGCGAGTGATAGCCATAGAATACCAGAATGGTGGAAACTAGTCTGGAGAACTGTAGAGTACTAACTCTTGAGAGATCTTTCTTCTTTTGGAACTAGACTGGAAGATGGCAGAGAATTTGTTCTGTGAACATATAGAGCCACCTTGAGAATGGTTTCCTCAAATTCATCCTTAATGTTAGTAATTGTGAGTTCAGTGATACATGCTCCATCAGGAATAATGGTGATGAAAGATGGTGGAGTAGGTGGATAAAGAAAAGAAAAAGTGTGGGTGGATGTTTATGTATAAGGTCTAGCTGAAGTGGTGCTGGATGAGAAGGGTGTATAGGCCGATGGTGCTTTTGTTTGGGTGGTTAGGATTGATGTTGAGGGAAGAAGTTGAGAGGAGGTTGGTGAAAAGGTGGCCATTGGTGGGTTGACGGAAGAAGAAGGTGTGGGGGATGAGGTTGGTTCATCAATAAAGGGTGTTGGAGATGAGATGTGTTTAGGAAAAGGTTTTTTGGAAGGTTCAGGAGCAGGAGGAGTAGTGGATGGGTCTGCTGGTAAGGAAGGGTCAAGTGATTGTTCCCACTGAGCCACAAATGGAATCTTTGCATGAAGATTGTCTGTGCCAGGCTCCATATCTACAGATTGAACAGTTGGTACAGAAGGCCCTGGTGGCCCTGCAGCTTCTGCTTGCTCAGATGGCCCTGATGGCCCAACATATTCCTCTATCTATCCTGAAGGCCCTGATGGCCCAGCTTCTTCTTCTACATATTCTGATGGCCTTGATGGCCCAGCTTCTCCTTCTGCCTATTCTGAAGGCCCTTCTTCTTATTCTACAACTGAGACTGAAGCATTCTCTTGCTCAATTGGCCCTTGAGGTTCAACAACATCATCATGTTTATTGACTGAAATAGATGAGATTAGGTGAGTTCTCACAAGTTAGGTGAGGTCAGTCACCATGGTCCGCAAACTGCTCAACTCAACCTTCGTATCCTTAGGCTCATCCTTCACCTCACATAGAAGTTTTTCTTGAACATTTTGGGTGTCTATAATAGGTTCAAGGTCATGCTGGATTGTACATAGAAGTTCTCATTGAGTATTGAGCCTTTCTATAATAGTCTCTAGGTGAACATATACTTTTAGCTATTTGTTCTTCTTGTGTCCTTTCTTGCATAGGGGAGGTACACTAGTGTCAGGTACACCACTTTGTCAGATATCAGCATTAATAGTAGGTGCTTCATCAATAATCACATCATCAATAAGTCCATCAATGGGGATCCCATCTTCAGGTTGATGGATAGGAGCATCATCATCAGATGCATCTTCTACTAGTCCTTCCACAAATACATCCTCATGAACACTTTCTTCATGCTCTCGTTGAATTGGTTCCAATAAGGATTATTTAGTAACTATGTCAAAATTTTCCATCTGCACATCATCTGTGAAAGATTCTTGATGCTCCCCCTCAACAGGAGCTTCCTCCACATGATTATTAACATGCATTTCCTATACAGTAGAAGTTTCCACAATAGGTTTAGTCATCATGCTTACATCTTCTGGTTGCACTATAGGCTCAATAGGTTCAATGTGCTCAGAAAGTATATCCTCAATTCTTCGATCAGGGATAACAGGTGCAGCTATCTCTGCATTCATAACATCAGTTTCAACTTCTTACGCTGAGGGAGCTTCTGCACTATGAACATCCGTCATAATGGCTTCTCCTACTGCCATAGAGTCCTTTGACCACACATTTCTAGACAGAGTAAATCCACTCTTCTTGATATTTCTGGTTCTAATGGGCTAACCCATTCTTTCTAATAATTCCCTATCTATGTCTAATTCAAAATGACAATGAGTAAATGTGAATGGGGAAGAGGGACTGCCAGCTTGTTCTTAACATCCCAGATAAGCTCAGCTGCAGCTTTCATCTTCCCAAATTTAATTTGTGCCATGTTTACCTTTGGATTTTGCACAACCCAGAACATGGCATCAGCATCCCCTTTTGTACATTGAGAGAAACTGGCACCACAGGGTACTAAAATTTGACAGACAATAAAATGTAACAATCTGTTGAAAGCAGTAAACTGATTTTGTAATGCCCCTCTTAGATCCGGTACAGTTGTACCAACTCACATCGGATCCAATAGTGGTATTACAGTGGAAAATATCCAACAATAATCAGTTCAGTTTGAGATATACACAAATGACAATTGAATTCCAACAAGTTGCAATGGAATATGAAATTTATTTTTCAATCAACATTGTATCCAAATACCAAGTCTAAAGCATAAAAGAAGAACTACAATAGTCCAGGTAATAACAATTCAAGTTCAAAATAACATAATGTTCAATTACAACTTATTCTCACATACATGGTCTCTCAAACACACTCTCAAAGAAAGAACTAAGCCTCCACGTCCTCACGCTCGGAGTCAGAGTGCACTAACTCCTCGGTATCCTCAGCCTCTCCTAAAATGTTAATCAAGTGTGAGTCTACTAGACCCAGTAAGCAATAAGGAAAGATAGTTCAAGATTTATCATATACTAAGTTTTAAAACATGATAGCATATTCCCTTTCTTATCCTTGATACCATATAGCTATTCCTATCAGCATGCTCTAATTCATTTAGCATTCACTTTACATAGGATGATAACTTATCATGTAAAATAAGACAATTTCATATAACATGTGGATTACATCACATAATATAACAAAGCATTAAACATTTGCATGTGGCATGGCGTATAGTCAAAATCTTATAACATGTATTTAATGTTATGTAGCATGTAGACCATATCATGTTGCATGTAGTCAATTATCGTGTGGCATGTAGTCATTTATCATGTAGCATGTAGTCATTTATCATGTAGCATGTAGTTCATTTCATATAGGAATAGTTGCCAAGACATAGCCCAACTATTAATAGAGATCATGTAGAGAAACATTCACTTATCACCTAGGCAAAACAACGATCAAGTCTTGGTTATTGCGAAATACCGGGAAAAGTCCTTCCTACCTTAACCAGTAGAACATGTCTACCTTCAGGATTTCAATCCGTTGCCCACATATTCATGTAGTCAATTCATGTAAGTGAACCATTACCATAGGGGAATTCCATGGTGTAGTTCCATGTAGGCATCTCTATAATAGCACTGTCTTATTGGCCACATCATTTCAGAATTTTAATACACGTTTTCATGCAATTTATGAAATTATATCATGCTTTTCATAAAATCATGTATAATTAGCAAGACTATAATACAAGAATACACAACACATTTTCTCATTTCTGAAATCATTATTCTACTATTAAATAGTAACCTATCTTGATACTACTTTTATTGATTTCATCATAGTTCAACATTCATACTCTTATTCTCCATCTATTGATTTTCATGCATATTTTCATCATTCAAAAAATCATAACAGTATGTACAATGCTCTGAAAATTCCGAAATTTTGTTAAAAGTTCTACTTCTAATCATGCTTCACACATATAAATTTTCACAATTTTGTGAGTTCTGTATCATTTCTTATGATTAATTCTCATAAACTTGAACTACTAACTAGTTACAACGGTGAAAGAACCATGCAATTACTGTGTAAAAATAGAGCACCATGGGTCTTTAATTCCATTCAACAGCAGTACTATTCTCAACAATAGCATCACAACATGGATTAAGCTAGATACTATTTTCTATTTACTTAATCAAAGAAGATTCTTTAAAATATCCATACATAATCCATACATCATTGCCATGATTTTCCAGCTGCATAACAGTAAAAAATATACATAACAAAGCCTAACCGAAAACCCTACACATGCATAGTTCACAGACTATACACAGAAACAAAATTTTGTAGAAAACGGTACTAATGAACTTAACAGCAAGGTATGCTGCCGTTTACACAGGTTAACGTCAACATACTATGTTGTTAATATCAGTTGATGGCGGCACATAGTGCTGTTAATATATTTATAGGCATCCAAAAGCTTGACGTTTACATGAAATAAATGGCAGTCGATGTTGACATTTAGTTCATCCGATCAGAAAACTCAGAAAACCGCACATGAAATGACAAAACATTAACCCCTTCCTACATTTTATTTCATGGGTTTAAAAATCTGAAAAAATGGTAAATCTATAGAACATAGTATCCTAAACCATTCCCCCATGCTACTTGCCTTTAACCCTCCTTTTGGAGTCACGAGTAAATATTTGAGGACACCCGCCTTAGTCACAAGCCAGTCCTCTTCCACCATCTTCAAACGCTCGATCTGACCTCCAGAACTGCTACCAAGCCTGGAGAACCCTTTGCTCACGATCCATGTAGTTCTCCCTTGGTCCAGTTGGCTTCAGATCGCATGAACGCCGCACAACAACCCTTCCATCGGCCCTCTTTTCTCACCTCCGAAACAGTGCAAAAACTCTTTCCTAAAGGCCAAATCGAGGTCTTAAAAGGACTCATACGGACCATCTAAGCTTCAATCCTGACCCTTGAACCAAAAACGCCCCGATCTTCCCATTAAAAGCTTTGGAAATGGCCGATTTTTTCTCCCCGGAATGGTAACAACAAAAACTAGCAAGTCAGGTTAACATCAACGTATGTTGTCGTCGACCATGAAGTTGACGTACATCGATCATGTCATCAACCTATTTGCCCAAAAAACCAAATATTCAAGAAAATTATAAATGGCACAATCCCTGTCGTTAACAGACAGTAGACGACAATCGATCATGCCGTTAACTATAGTCAATGTCAGTAAATCGTGACGTCAAGTTCATCAAAGTTACAATTTACTGTTAAATGCAGAAAACACACACAATTGCATCATTCAATCTAGCAAAAATCTAGGGCACTACAGATTTATATCAATCTTTTCTTCTTTAAGCTTATACTCTATTCAAATGATATCGAGCCCCTTGACATGAATATCTACTAAGTTTGAGAGACTGTGACCTTTTTTAGAACAATCAAATAACTCCTCCAATAGATCAAAGGTTATTCTTATGTGCTTACCTCTGATGGATGATACAAGAGTTGCTCCATCTTTAGATTGTAGGCAGGTGTAGAATGCCTTCACTAAATGAGGATAACTAGGTTCAGAAACTGTGCGCAAACCTATCCACTTCATCCTTTTTAGAGCTTTCATGATACTGATCATACCATGCTTGTTCGAATCAGACAAATCTATAGCCTTGTTTTCACAAATCTTGATTTTAATAGACTCAAACATCTGGAGTTGATCTGCCGTGAGGAACTCTACACTATTTCCTCCCAAACTACTTGAGCTCCCTGATGCGGCCATGAGAATGAAGAAGGGAAAAATCTTCGAGCTCATAGGAGGTGGGAGAGCAAAACCCCTCAAGAAATTTGAGCGGGAAGGATCAAGAATTTCGAAGAGAAGGGAGAGGCTCTTTCGATCTCGTAAAACCAAAAGAGGGTTTCGTAGAGCTTGGAATCGAAAGGGCACGAAAAGAGAGAATCGATAGAGAATGGGTTACAACTCATGAATAAATAGAAAAAGGGAAGGTAATCAAAATCTGTAGGGTATTGACTACACAACATGACAAAAAAGGTGTATCGATTACTGAATAGCTTATACACTGAATATATCGATTGTTGACGAAAGCATATCGATTGAAGATAAAACATAAGAAAGGATACAGTCAATTTGAATAAAGGAGATGAATAATTTTTACTTTGAAATAAATTGATGTATTTCAGTTATATGCAGATATATCCATTACAAATTGCACATGCCTAATTCCCTTCTAAGAGAGGTGAATCTTCCTTTAGGTAAGGTCTTTGTAAAAATGTTTGCTAACTGATTTAAAGTATCTATAAAGAAATATTAATATTACCATTTGCTACAAGATCTCTAATAAAATGATACCTAACCAAAATATGTTTGTTCCTCGAGTGTTGTACATGATTTTTGGTGAGATTGATAGCACTAGTGTTGTTGCAGAGCAGTTGAACAGTCTTATATGTAATCCATAATCTTCAATTTATTGTTTGATCCAAAGAAGTTGAGTGCAACAGCTCCCAACAACCACATATTCAGCTTCAGTAGTTGATAAGGCTACTAAGTTTTATTTCTTTGAAGATCATGAGATCAAACATCCTGCAAGAAATTGACAGCAACCACTGGTGCTTTCTCTATGCACCTTATATCCTCATAATCTGCATCTGAGTATCCAATTAAATTGATTTTGCAGGTTTTAGGATACCATAGACCTAAGTCATGAGTATGAGCTAAATATCTGAAAATTCTTCTTACTAAAATCAAGTGAGATTCCTTGGGATCATATTGATACTTAGCATACATGCATACACTAAATAAAATATCAGGCCTACTAGCAGTTAAATAAAGTAGTTAACTAATCATACCTCTATACCGTTTCTGGTCCACTTTCTTACCTTGTAGATCACTATCTAACCTTGTTGAAGTGCTCATTGGAGTGGATAAAGGCTTTGCATTGTCAAATCCAAATTTCTTTAATAATTCCTTGGTGTATTTGATTTGACTAATGTGAGTGTCTTCTTTTCCTTGTTTGATTTGTAGTCCAATAAAATAGTTGAGCTCCCCCATCATGCTCATTTTGAATTCTCCTTACATTAACTTTTCAAAGTATTTGCATAGAGATTTGCCAGTAGATCCAAAGATGATGTCATCAATATAAATTTGTACAATTAATATGTTTTTAGAACAAGATTTAATAAATAGAGTGTTGTCTACTTTGCCTCTAAAGAAATCATGATTTAAAAGGAATGCACTGAGTCTTTCATACCAAGCTCTAGGTGCTTGTTTCAGACTATACAAAGCTTTATGCAATTTAAAAACATGATTAGGATGGTCTACATCATCAAAACTAGGAGGTTGTTCTACATAGACCTCCTCTTTTATATAACCATTCAAAAATGTTGATTTTACGTACATTTGAAAAAGTTTTAAATCTAATGCATATGCATATGCTAGTAAAACCTGAATAGCCTCAAGTCTAGCCATTGATGCATAGGTTTCATCAAAGTCTATGCCTTCCTTTTGGGAATAGCCTTGAGCTACCAATCTTGCCTTATTTCTAGTAATAACACCAGCTTCATCCAACTTGTTCCTGAGCACCCATTTGGTGCCAATCACTGGATGATCTGATGGTCTAGGAACAAAGGACCAGACTTGGTTTCTCTTGAACTGATTCAGTTCATCTTGCATGGCTAGATTCCAAGATTCATCAATCAGTGCTTCATTGACTATCTTAGGCTCATTTTGAAAAACGAAGGCTAAATAATCACAAGGAATAGTATTACTTCTATTTTTTACTCCTACATTTGGATCGGTAATAATATTTTCTTTTGGATGATTCTTCTTATCTCCATTCCGTAGGAGGATCTTCATGAATTAGATCTTTCTGTTGCAGTTCTTCAAGGGGTGGATCTTCATTATCCTTAATAGATATGTCTTGCATTTTCTTGGATAGATCTCCATACCTTCATCATCATTAACAATTTCCTTTCTTAAGAAAGGGTTAGATTCATCAAATATAACATGTAAAGTTTGCTCAATCAGCAAATTTCTTTTATTGAAAACTTTATATTCTCTAGGTTTGGAAGTATAACCAAGAAAAATACCTTCATCAGAGTTTGGATCCAGCTTATCAATGTTTGTCTTACCATTGTTGTGAATGAAGCAGGGACATCCAAATATCTTGAGATGACTGATCTTGGGCTTCTTCTGCTTGTACAACTCATATATTGTCTTCTTTAATATATGCCTTATCATGGCTCTATTGATTATGTACCATGTTGTGTTAATTGCCTCTGCCCAAAAGTATCTTGGCAAGTTGTATTCAGCTAGCATGGTTCTTGCCATATCCAATAATATTCTATTTTTCCTCTAAGCTACTCCATTTTGTTGTGGTGTTCTTGGTGTTGAGAAATTGTGCTCGATTCTTAGATCATCAGAGCATTCAACAAACTTGTTATTACGAAATTCTCCTCCATGATCTGATCGTAGACCAATAATGCTGAATTTCTTATCTTTGTGAACCAACTTGCTGAATTTGACAAAAGCTTCAAAAGTGTCATCTTTGTGTTCTAGAAATGAGACCCATGTGTATCTTGAGAAATCATCAACAAATCCAAAATTCTTGCCACCTAGACTGGTAGTCCTCATAGGTCCCAATAAATCCATATGGAGTAGTTCTAGAGGCTTAGATGTGGTGACAATTGTCTTTAATTTGAAGGATGCTTTGGCATGTTTTCCCTTGGCACATAGTCTACAAAATTTATCAAGTCTTGAATTAATCTTTGGTAAACTTTCTACTAAGTCATGCTTGATGAGCTTTCTGATTCTATCCAAAACTACCATGACCTAGTCTTCTGTGCTAAAGTTTGCATTTTGCTCTTTGCTAGCCTCCAAGCATACATCTTCACCTTTTAGATCTTCCAAGTGTAAAACGTAAAGATTTCTTTCCCTGTAGGCTTCAAAAACTATTACTCCTTCCTTGATGATCAAACACTTGGATTCTTGGAGCCTAACTTAATGTCCCTTGTGACATAACTGACTTATGCTAATTAAGTTGTGTTTGAGATCTTCAACACAAAGTACCTCTTCTATGAAAGTCTTTTCTTTGCTTCCAACTGATCCACAACCAATTACTGACCATTTTTTATTGTCTCCATATGTTATTGTTCCTTCTTCAGTCTTCATGGATGAAAACAATTTCTTGTTTCCTGTCATGTGCCTTGAACACCCACTATCCAGGTACCATTTTGATGTTCTAAGGCTCTCCTGCAAGTAGATTAATGAGATTTAGGTACCCACATTCTTTTGGGTCCTGATTGGTTAGTTTCAACAGTTCTGCCTCTTGGTATCCATTTTAAGTGTTTAGTTGTACATGTGTTTTTAGTATGACCAAGTTTATTACAGTGAGTACAAGTAATATTATTTAATGTTTTGCTTACTTTACTGTGTTTCTCTCTCTCTCTCTCTCTCTCTCTCTCTCTCTCTCTCTCTCTCTCTCTCTCTTGTAGAAAATTTCTTGTTCAGCTAAAAATTTTAGTAGCAGATATTTTTTAGGATATATAATTGTTTCTTCATTTTCTGGAGGTTTATATCCAATTCCATATTTCTTCTTACCTGATCTTCTTAGCACCTTTTAGTATTAACGAAGATCTTCCATTTGTTAATTTTTCAATTGTGGCTGTCAAATATTCGTTATCTTTGTTAATGTTTTTATTTCCTCTTTCGACTTAATTTAGTTTCCTGGATTTCTAAACTTCATATTCTATCATTTTTGCTTTTTACATCTTCACATAACAGCTTATTTTTTCATTTTAACTCCTGAATTTGTTTTTCTAGTTGTTCCATTTTAGATTTTAAATCTGAGTTGGTTATTTCAAGACACTAAAAGTTTTTCTTAATGGATTTTAATTGTTTACATACATCTTTATATTTTCCATATAATTCATTAAATGCTTCTTCCAGATTATCAGAATCAGAATCAGAATCATTACTTGAATTAAACGAAGAGTCAGAGTTTACCTTATCATCATTGTTGGCCATAAAGGCTAGGTTAGTCTTTTCTTCTTCTTCCTCGCTGGAGTTTGACTCACCACTTGAGTCTCATTCATTCCTCCAGGCAGCAGCCATTGCCTTCTTTTTATATTTCTTGAACTTCTTGGTATTTTCATTCTTCTTGTATTCTACCTTCTTTAGTTTTGGACAGTGACCCTTGAGATGTCCAAGCTTCTTACATTAGTAGTAAATAGGCTTAGGCCTTTTGAACTCTTGGCTTTTCTTGAAGTTTCTCCTTCCTGATTGATACTTCTTTTTGGCCAGTATTCTTTGCAGTCGTCTGGAAAGGAAGGCTTCTTCTTCTTCACTATCTTCTTCACTTCTTTCATCTTTTGAATCGCTTTCAGAAGTGTTCTCTTCAGACTTTAGTGCATTGTTACTAATTTTCTTAGTGGAGGATTCTCCTAATCTCTCCATGTTTATTTCATGAGCCATTAGAGACCCAATCAGCTTTTCAAGAGACATGATCATGAGATCATTTGCTTCCCTTATGGCTATGATCTTAAGAGTCCATAACGTTGGTAAGGATCTTAGTATTTTCCTCACCATATATCCTGTCTCAAACCTTTTCACAAGTCCAGCCAAGCCATTTGTGATATCGGTGAATCGACTGTATGTTTGGGAGATGGATTCTCCTGAATGCATTTGAAACTTTTCATATTGTGCTACCAATATGTCAATTCTAGTTTCTCATACCTTATCTATTCCTTCGTAGGTATGTCTCAGCTTATGCCACATCTCTTTGGCCAAATTGCATGCAGATATTCTGTTGAATTTCTTCTTGCTTAAAGAGCAGCATAATATGCTTTTGGCCTTGCTATTCTAAGACATCATTTTTTGTCACCATCTGTCTAGTTTTCTTTAGAGTTTAGGACTATTTGATCTCCATCTTCTATTATAGTCCATAGTTCATAGTCTAGACCTTGAAGAAAGAATTCCATTATTGTCTTCCAGTAATTGTAATCTTCACCATCAAATAGTGGAGGCTTGTTGACAGATTATGGAAGGTCTCAGGTCTTATTGGATCCTTATTGAGCCTTGTAAAGGTTCGGGTCTGGTTGACGGCAATGCATATTGTCGTTGACCTGGTGTTGACGGCCAGTGGCTAGCCGTTGACTTGGTGTTGGCGTCCAGTGATGTGGACGTTTACTGTTGGTTCTGGAGTGTTCCTACGATGAACTTGATGGCAACCAGTCTGGACGTTGACTCTTTGGCAGTTCAAGTAGACGGCAAGAGATGTGGATGTCTATTTGTTGCGTCTGTAGAAATAGGGCAGCACGTGAGCAACCATTTCCATCCTTCGCTCCTTCTCTTTCCCTCCACTTCTACTTTTGTCTGTTTCCACCACTTCCGACGGCCGACGGGAGCTCGTGGGAGGACCCTGGTAGGTGTGGCGGTGTTAGATCAGGCGGGAAACACAGAGATTTGGCGTAATTCGAGTAGAGACTTCGGGGGAGTTTCTAGTGCGATTGGTGGCTGACTAGGTGTTTTTGGGGCATTTTGAGGTAGGGACTTACCCCCTTAAACCCTCCTTAGCATGTTAGCATGCTTAAACTGCGTAGATTAGCATGATAATCATGTTTTTGGTTGGGTTGCTTCTTGCCGGGATTTTGGGTGTTTTGGCCGATCCAAGGGTTGGATCGTGGTTTTCTGAAACCCTGGTAGTGACTGCAGGTGTGAGGAAGTGCTTTCCTCCATCGCATTATATTTTTAGGTTGGGTTTACCCTGTTGGACTGGCTTGGCACTCGATGTTGCCGTTTATATCTTTATTGGCGGCAATCGATGTTGCCGTTTATCTTGGTGACCCAGTGGGCCTTCAGTCATGTGTTGTGTCTAGAGACGTTGACACAGGATGTCCGTCTATTGTACGGTGTTTTGGATGTTGAGAGTGTTATCGTCCGTACTCGCGTTGAGTTACCGTGCCACTGTTTTTGTTCTGTTTATCACCTGGACGTAGAGTGACGCTCTGTCTAGATGACCGGCGTATGGGGGGTCCTCTGCCGGTGAGCCAAGACGTTGAGAGCGTCTCCGTTCTGTGCGTACTCCTTGTAGTGGTTTCGAGCCGGTAGTGTGCACACATGGTTAGGGTTGAGAGACTCTGTGGTGACGGGATGCAGCGCTGCAGACCCTAGTTAAGTCCTACTTATAGTGTGTGTGTTACTGAGCCGCGAGGTTTACAGTTTTTCCAACACACTCCTATCGAGGAGATGCATGGTCGTCATTGGTTTCGATTTGTGGTGCGACGTGTATTTGCTTTCTTTCTTTACTTTCCGCACTTTAGTACTGTTGCCAGTGGGGGTTGCGTTTCCCTACTGGGTCTCTTTTCTTGAGACTCACTCCCTTCCCTTTCAGGTGGTTCATCGTCGACTCCCGTTCCAAGAGAGTCTAGCCACTCTGGTGCTGGTGCGCCCTAGCTGCTGTGAGTAGTACCTTTTGTTGTACCTCCTGTACTCTGTACTTAGTGTGGACTCTGAGTTGTACAAGTTGTGTTACATATATAGTGAAATGTTCAAATTTACCATGGTGTGTATCTTCTTACATAATCTCCTCAGACATTCTCTTCTTACCCTTCCGATCTTGTCTCGTGGGTTAGCGGGTCAGGATTCAGGTTACCGGTCGGTTATCGATATTGCGGATTCTGGGTCGTTACAGTTGGTATCAGAGCCTGGTCTGATGAGATGTATATGGAAATGCCCATCATGGTGACTCAGAGTAGAAAGAGTACAGTAGCAGCTAACTAGCCTGGAGGTAGTTAGTGTATTAATGTGTGTGAGTTTGCTCTGTGTAGTTTGCTATGGCACCTAGGCGACGTCTTAGTGAGAGGGTGGCTGAGCAGGCGATTCGTCAGGAGGCTGGAGACGCCCCGCCACCACAGCAGACGAAGCCTTTGCCATAGGACGCACATAGTGGCATTGTTCTGCCGCCATCACCTCCTCAAGCAGCGCAGGGATTAGACTGGACCCGGTTTCATGAGGGGATGGCTCAGATTGTGGCTCAGCACCGTGACGTGTAAGCACTCCAGGGAGGTTCTGGGAGGGTGCTGAGGGAGTTTCTACAGTTTCAGCCTCCCTAGTTTTTGGGCCAGCCTGATCTAGACACGGCACGTGCGTGGTTGGATGCAGTGGAGCGGACTTTCCGTTCCATGGAGTGTGTACCTGAGGAGAGAGTGTTGTTGGCTAGTTACCAGTTGCAGGCGCAGGCACTGGCTTGGTGGTCTTCGGAGTGGGAGACTACTTTTCGGTCTCGCCCACTTAGGCAGATTCCGTGGCAGGAGTTTGTTGTTTCTTTTGAGAGGGCCTTCTGTCCTACTTACGTCCGGACGATGAGGTTGTACTGGTTTCTAGACTTGCAGCAGAGGGACTCTATAGTTGTGCAGTATAGGGCCAAATTTGTGGAGCTAGGGTGTTACGCTCCACAGATTATGGCAGATGAGAGTCTGAGGACTCAGTAGTTTGTGAGGGGCCTGAGGCGAGAGCTCAAGTAGGTGCTGATAGTCGCGCGCGTCACTGACCTAGATGCAGCCTATCAGACAGTGGCAGCGCTGGAGGCTGACACTTTGCGGACCTGTGTCCAGAGCGCCGAGGTTCTGGCACAAACAATTCCGACTCAGCTACGGCAGCAGCAGGTTAGTTTGCTGGAGACCCCGAGGACTACGACTTCCTATGCGTCCACTTCTACTGGGACGACAGCGAAGTCAGGGTCTTAGAGGAAGTTTTGGCATGATAGGAGGCAGGCGAAGCAGAGGCAGCAGTCTGTTGGGAGTGTTCAGCAGCCGACAGGGCAGCATTCGTGGCAGGCCCAACGTTCTTTTGCTGGACAGTGTTACCGGTGTGACTAGTTAGGTCACATGGCGCGAGATTGCCTTTTGTTACCTCGTGCACCGCAGTAGCAGACCCAGTCACAGCCCCGAGTGCAGCAACAGCAGCAGCAGATTCCCATGCAGCAGCATCAGCAGGCCGAAGGTTCTGGTGGGTCGAGAGCTAGAGGCCGTGTTACTCACCTGACCCATGCGGACGTGGAGGCAGCACAGCTAGTGGAAGGTACCATTACAGTTTTTGGTTTTGCAGCTAGAGTTCTGTTTGATTCCGGTGCCTCTCACTCTTTTGTGTCTGAGGAGTTTTTGGACTCCCTTGGGGAGTTGAGTACGAGAGAGTCTATTGAGCTAGCAGTGGAGTTGCCGACGGGGGACTTTGTCCTTACGTCTTACTATCTCGAATGGGTACCAGTGCAGTTGCAGGGTCAATGGTTGTTGGCATGCTTGTTTGCTTTGCAGTTGTAGGATTATGATGTGATTTTGGGTATGGACTGGTTAGAGCGGTATGGTGCAGTAGTGGATTGCCAGAAGAAGAGGGTACACTTGCAAATACCTGAGGGAGCGGCGTTCTACTTCCAAGGTATCGTACCTCTTATCTCTCACTTCTTAGTTTCTGCTTTGAGGGCAGGGAGGTTGCTTGCTTCTAGTTGCCAGGGTTTTCTAGTTTCTGCAGTGTCTCTTGACCAGTTCGCTTTGGGAGTGGGGGACCTTGCTGTAGTGTGTGAGTTTCTGGATGTTTTTTCGGAAGAGTTGCCTGGTCTGCCGCCAGAGAGAGAGATTGAGTTTACTATTGAGTTGGTTCCTAGCAGTGCACCGTTTGCTCAGGCACCGTACCATATGGCACCAGCAGAGTTGAGGGAGTTGAAGAGGCAGCTTGAGGAGCTGTTGTAGAAGGGCTATATTCATCCTAGCTTTTCTACTTAGGGATCACCTGTTTTGTTTGTCCAGAAGAAGGATGGTAGCCTGAGATTGTGTATTGATTACAGGAAGCTGAACCAAGTAACCATCAAGAAAGGGTATCCATTGCCTAGGATTGACGATCTCTTTGATCAGCTTCAGTCAGCTCATGTCTTTTCAAAGATTGACCTGAGGTCAGGCTACTATCAGTTGCGGATTAGAGACTCTGACGTTGAGAGGACTGCTTTTCGGACCAGGTATGGTCATTTTGAGTTTTTGGTGATGCCGTTCGGGCTCACCAATGCTCCAGCGGCCTTCATGGATCTGATGCACCGGGTGTTCCACAAGTTCTTAGACCAGTTTGTCGTAGTGTTTGTTGACGACATTCTAGTGTACTCCGCTTCGGAGGAGAAACACACCGAGCACCTAAGGATCGTGTTACAGACTTTACGAGAGCACCAGTTGTATGCCAAACTTAGTAAGTGTGAGTTTTGGCTACAGCAGGTCTACTTTTTGGGGCACGTGATCTCAGGTGAGGGAGTTTCTGTGGATCCAGCGAAGGTCGAGGTAGTTTTGCAGTGGGAGAGCCCCAGATCTGTGTTAGAGATTCGTAGTTTTCTGGGCTTGGCAGGTTACTACCGGTGGTTTGTTTAGAACTTTTCGCAGGTTGTTGAGCCCTTGACTCGGTTGACGAGAAAGGGGGTTCCGTTTGTGTGGTTGGAGCAGTGTGAGCAGAGCTTCATAGAGTTGAAGCGATTACTTACGTCGGCGCCAGTCCTTGTGTTGCCTTTAGGTGAGGAGGGTTTTGAGGTTTGCACAAACGCTTCGAGTGTTGGTCTGGGTGCGGTCCTGATGCAGCAAGGCCGAGTGGTGGCTTATGCGTCTTGCCAGCTTAAGCCCCACGAGGAGAGTTACCCGACCCACGACCTAGAGCTTGCAGCTGTAGTGTTTGCTTTGAGGATTTGACGTTACTACCTGTACAGAGTGAGGTTTGTAGTCCGGACCGACCACCAGAGCTTGAGATATGTGTTTTCTCAGAGGGATCTGAATATGAGGCAGTGTCGTTGGATGGAATATCTGAAGGACTATGATTTCAGCATTGAGTATCAGCCTGAAAAGGCGAATGTGGTCGTAGATGCTTTGAGTAGGAAAGCACAGATGAGTCATCTGATGCTGAGAGAGTGAAAGTTGTGGCAGTCTGCGGCAGAGGCATCCTTCAGAGTTTCGTCCAGACGTCGGCTGTGTGTGTTTGGAAGTTTGTTGGCGGCTCCCGCCATTATGAGGCAGGTTGTTGAGGCTCAGCAGGCAGATCCTGAGTTGTACAGAGTGTTGCTTCTTCCAGAGGTTGAGTTTCACGAGGATGGGACTGTTAGGTTCCAAGATAGACTCTACGTTCCTGTTGAGGAGTCTATCAGGAGAGCTATGTTACAGGAGGCACATGGTTCTAGGTATTCGATTCATCTAGGGTCGACCAAAATGTATCACAGGTTGAGACGTCAGTTTTGGGGGCCTGGGATAAAGAAAGACATAGCGGCTTTTGTTGCTAGGTGTTTGGTCTGTCAGTAGGTGAAGGCCGAACATCAGCGTCCAGGAGGACTTGTGCATCCGTTAGAGATTCTAATTGGAAATGGGACCATGTGATGACTGACTTTGTGTGTGGCTTGCCGAGGACAGCTGGAGGTTTTGACAGCATTTGGGTTCTTGTGGACAGATTGACGAAGACTGCTAGATTCTTACCTATTAGGACTAATTGGGGTGTGAGTAGGTTGGCCACGTTATACATAGAGCAGATTGTTCCTTTGCACGGAGTGCCAATCTCTATTGTGTCAGATAGGGATCCTCACTTCACTTCTAGGTTCTGGCACAGTTTCCATAGGGCTTTGGGGACAGAGTTAGCTTTTAGTTCCGCCTACCACCCGCAGTTGGACGGTCAGTCAGAGCGGACTATCCAGACTTTGGAGAACATGCTTAGAGCTTGTTGTCTGGAGTGGCAGGGATCGTGGACAGCTCACTTGCCGTTGGTCGAGTTCGCATATAATAACAACTATCACTCCAGTATCAGTATGGCACCTTATGAGGCCTTGTACGGACGACCGTGTCGCACTCCTATTAACTGGTTCGTGGTTGCGAGCAGGTTGTCACAGGACCAGAGTTGGTACAGTAGGAAGTTGAGGTGGTATAGTTGGTGAGACAGAGACTTCAGTCAGCGCAGAGCCGGCAGAAGAGTTATGCAGATCAGCGCAGACGACTGCTTGAGTTTTAGGTGGGGGACCAGGTGTTTGTCCATGTGTCCCCTATGAAGGGGGTGGTGAGGTTAGGTGGGCGTGGGAAGTTGAGTCCCTGCTTTATTGGATCCTTCACCATTATTGAGCGTGTCGGAGGTTTAGCGTGTAGACTTTAGCTTCCATCAGAGTTAGCAGCAGCCTACGACGTGTTCCACGTGTCGATGTTGCGGAAGTACCTTTCTGACGAGTCTCACGTTCTCCCGAGCACAGAGTGTTCTGAGGTGACTCTAGTGTTGACAGTACCAGAGTTTCCGTTGCACATTGAGGATCGCCGAGTTCAGAGACTGAGGAACAAGGCAATCCCGTTAGTTCGTGTTGCGTGGCAGCGACTCTCAGGGGGTGAGTCGATGTGGGAGAGGGAGGACGAGATGCGCGAGCAGTTTTCGTACCTCTTTGGTAAGTTTTCTTCCTTTATCTTGTTTAAATTTCGAGGATGAAATTTCTTAAGGGGGGAGGGCTGTAAGGTCTCGGGTCTTATTGGATCCTTATTGGGCCTTGTAAAGGTTCGGGTCTTGTTGACGATAATGCATATTGTCGTTGACCTGGTGTTGACGGCCAGTGGCTAGCTGTTGACTTGGTGTTGGCGTCCAGTGATGTGGACGTTTGCTATTGGTTCTGGAGTGTTCTTGCGATGAACTTGACGGCAACCAGTCTGGACGTTGACTCTTTGGCGGTTCAAGTAGACGACAAGAGATGTGGACGTCTATTTGTTGCGCCTGTAGAAATAGGGCAGCCCGTGAGCAGCCATTTCCATCCTTCTCTCCTTCTCTTTCCCTCCACTTCTATGTTTGTCTGTTTCCACCCCTTCCGGCGGCCGACAGGAGCTCGTGGGAGGACCCTGGTACGTGTGGCGGTGTTAGATCGGGCGGGAAACGCAGAGATTTGGCATAATTCGCGCAGACACTTTGGGGGGGGGGGGGGTTCTGGTGCGATTGGTGGCTGACTAGGTGTTTTTGGGGCGTTTTGAGGTAGGGACTTAACCCCTTAAACCCTCCTTAGCAGGTTGGCATGGTTAAACTGCGTAGATTAGCATGATAATCGTGTTTTGGGTTGCGTGGCTTCTTACCTGGATTTTGGGTGTTTTGGCCGATCCAAGGGTTGGATCGTGGTTTTCTAAAACCCTGGTAGTGACTGCAGGTGTGAGGAAGTGTTTTCCTCCATCGCTTTATATTTTTAGGGTGGATTTACCCTATTAGACTGGCTTGGTGCCGTTCTGGGTCTTGAAGACTGAGGATATTAACGTCCACATCAGTTGACGTTAAAATCTTCATTATAGATACTAACGGCAGGATATCTAGCAGTTAACTAGGCATTAGCGGCAAGGTGTATGCCGTCTATATATGCTTAACAACAAGATGGTGGTCGTTTATATCTTTATTGGCGGCAATCTATGTTGCCGTTTATCTCGGCGACCCAATGGGCCTTCAGTTATGTGTTGTGTCTAGAGATGTTGACACGGGATGTCCGTCTGTTGTACGGTGTTTCGGACGTTGAGAGTGTTATCGTCCGTACTCGCGTTGAGTTACTGTGCCACTGTTTTTGTTCTGTTTGTCACCTGGACGTAGAGTGACGCTCCGTCTAGATGACCGGCGTGTGGGGGGTCCTCCGCCGGTGGGCCAAGACGTTGAGAGCGTCTCCGTTCTGTGCGTACTCCTTGTGGTGGTTTCAAGCCGATCTCCGTGGAGCCCCTTCTCTACCGCTAGGTCAGGCGTAGGGGAAAACCGGTCGTGGACCAGACGTGAGAGAGAGCGTCTATAGTGTGCACACATGGTTAGGGTTGAGAGACTCTGTGGTGATGGGATGCAGCGCTGCAGACCCTAGATGAGTCTTACTTACAGTGTGTGTGTTACTGAGCCATGAGGTTTACAGTTTTTCCAGCGCACTCCTATCGAGGAGATGCATGGTCGTCACTGGTTTCGGTTTGTGGTGCGATGTGTATTTGCTTTCTTTCTTTACTTTCCGCACTTTAGTACTGTTGCCAGTGGGGGTTGCGTTTCTATAAGGTCTCGGGTCTTTAGTGGATCCTTATTGGGTCTGTAGAGGTCCTGTGTAGTTGACAGCCAGGGCTTGCCGTTGAGTCTGAGTCAGCGTCCAGCGATGTGGACGTCTGAGCTTGAACTCAACGACATGGGATCTGGACGTCAGGCTGTAGGCGGTTCAGTAGGTGGCCAGCGATGTTGACGTTGACTGGTCGGGCTTGTTGAAGTAGGGCAGCCCGAGAGCAGAACCTACCTTTCTCATTTCCTCTCCTTCCTTCCACCTTAGCCTTTCTTGATTCCTGCAGCTTCTGTTGGGTGATTTGAGCTCGCGGGAAGCCCCTGGATCGTGTGGCGTTGCTAGATCGGGCGGGAAACGCGAGGTTTTGGCGTGATTCGCACGGAGTCTTCGGGGAGATCCGGCGCGATTGGTGGCTGTTTGGGGATTGATTAAGCGTTCTGAGGTAGGGACTTAACCCCTATAACCTTCCCCAGCAAACCAGCATGTGCAATTAACTGAAGTGATATGCAATTTATGGTTTAGGGTTTGGGTTATATCATGCCGGAATTGAGGGTGGTTTGGATAATTTAGGTGTTAGATTGTCTATTTATGATATTCTGGTAGTGTAGATTGATGAGAGGAAGTGTTTCCCTCCATCAGTCGGAGTCTGGTTTAGTGTTTCTACCCATTGGGACTGATTCGGTTCAGTTCTGGGTATGGGGGACTGAAGATATCAACGTCCACATCTGTTGACGTTGAGATCTTCAGGGATGAGTTAAACGACAAGGTCGACTGCCGTTTAGTTATTGTTGGCGGCATAGGGGTTGCCGTTTACCCTATATTGGCGGCAATCGATCAGGCCGTTTATATCCTGTGTCCCAGCAGACTTGAGTTGTGTGATTAGAGGCGATTGACATGTGATGTCCGCCCTAATAGCACAAGTGGGCCAGGCTTAGAGTGTGACTCCGCCTGTGCATAAGAGTAGTTGTTTGTGGCACGAGGTGTTTACTACTGTACGGGGTTTCAGACGTTGAGTGTGTTCCGTCTGTTGTACGCGCGTTGCGTTACCGTGTACCCGTTTCTGTTGTGTTACCTAGGCGTGGGTGCGACTCCGTCTAGACGACTAGCGTGTGGTTGTCCTCCGCTAGTGAGCCGGGACATCGAGTGCGACTCTGTCCTGTGCGTACTCCTTTTGGTGGTTTTGAGCCGGTCTCCGTGGAGCCCCTTCTCTACCGCTAGGGTCAAGCGTAGGGGAAAAACCGGTCGTGGACCAGACGCGAGAGAGAGCGTCTGTAGTGTGCACACGTGGCTGGGGTTGAGAGCCTCTGTGGTGACGGGACGCCGAGCCACAGACCCTAGCTGAGTCCTACTTGTTGTGTGTGTGAGTGTGTGTTACTGAGCCGCGTGGTTTACAGTTTTGTGTTGTGGTGCGACGTGTACTTACTTTCAGTTTTTACTTTCCGCACTTTAGTTCAGTTGCCGGTGGGGTTACTTTTCCCTACTGGGTCTCTTTTCTTGAGACTCACTCCCTTCCCTTTCAGGTGGGTCTTCGTCGACTCCCGTTCCAGGCGAGTCTAGCCACTCCGGTGTTGGTGCTCCCTAGCTGCAGTGAGTTGTACCTTTTTGTTGTACTTCTGTACTCTGTACTTTGTCTCAGACTCTGAGGTTGTATATGATATGTTCATATAGTGAAATTTACTGCTTTGCATGGTGTGTATCTTCTTACATATAGTCTCCTCGGACTCTTAAATTCCTACCCTTCCGAGCTTGTCTCGTGGGTTAGCGGGTCAGAATTCGGGTTACTGGTTGTTACTGGTAATGCGGGTTCTGGGTCGTTACAATTTGGTATCAGAGCCTGGTCTGATGAGATATATATAAGGAAATACCCATCATGTTAACTCAGAGTCTAAAGAGTACAGCTGCAGTGTGCTAGCTATTTATCTAGCTATGTAGCCTGGAGTTAGTTAGTGTATTTATGTGTATTTTGTTCTGTGTGTAGTTCTATGGCGCCTAGGCGACGTCCTAGAGAGGGAGTAGCCGAGCAGGCGACTCGTCAGGAGGTTGGAGATGCTCCGCCACCTCAGCAGACGCAGCCTTTGCCACAGGACGCACATAGTGGTATTGTTCCGCCGCCGCCACCTCCACCTCAGGTAGCTCAGGGATTAGACATGACTCATTTTCTTGAGGGGATGGCTCAGTTTGTTGCTCAGCACCGTGACGCGCCGGTACCCCAGGGTGGTACTGGGAGGGTGTTGAGGAGTTCTTGCAGTTTCAGCCTCCTCAGTTTTTGGGCCAGCCTGATCCAGATGCAGCGCGAGCATGGTTAGATGCAGTGGAGCGGACTTTTCGTTCCATGGAGTGTGTTCCAGAGGAGCGAGTGCTGCTAGCCAGTTACCAGTTGCAGGCGCAGGCGTTGACTTGGTGGTCCGCTGAGTGGGAGACTACTTTCCAGTCTCGCCCACTTAGGCAGATTCCGTGGCAGGAGTTTGTTGTTTCTTTTGAGAGAGCCTTCTGTCCTACTTACGTCCGGACGGAGAGGTTGTACCAGTTTCTGGACTTGCAGCAGAGGGACTCTACTGTGGTGCAGTACAGGGCCAGATTTGTGGAGTTAGGGCGTTATGCTCCGCAGATTATGGGAGATGAGGGTTTGAGGACTCAGCAGTTTGTGAGGGGCTTGAGGCCAGAGCTCAGGCAGGCACTGATAGTTGCTTGTGTCACAGACTTGGATGCGGCCTATCAGACAGCGGCAGCGTTGGAGGCAGACACCTTGCGGACTCGTGCTCGGAGTGCAGAGGTTCAGACGCAGGTAGTTCCTTCTCAGCCTCGCCAGCAGCAGGGTAGTGTGCAGACGACCCCGAGGACTGCGACTTCCTACGCGTCCACTTCTACTGGGACGTCGGCGAAGTCAGGATCTCGGAGGAAGTTTCGGCGTGATAGGAGGCAGGCAGAGCAGAGGCAGCAGTCGGTTGGGAGTGTTCAGCAGCCGACAGGTCAGCCTTCGCAGCAGGTACAACGTACTTTTGCTGGGCAGTGTTACCGGTGTGACCAGATGGGTCATATGGCGCGAGATTGTCCTTTGCTACCTCGTGTGCCGCAGCAGCAGACCCAGTCACAGCCCCGAGTGCAGCAGCAGCAGGCACCTGTGCAGCAGCGTCAGCAGACCGGAGGTTCTGGTGGGTCGAGAGGTAGAGGTCGTGTTACCCACTTGACTCGTGCAGACGCGGAGGCAGCTCACCTGGTGGAAGGTACTGTTTCAGTTTTTGGTTATGCAGCTAGAGTCTTGTTTGATTCCGGTGCCTCTCACTCTTTTGTGTCTGAGGACTTTTTAGACTCCCTTGGAGAGTTGAGTTCGGGAGAGTCTGTTGAGTTGGCAGTAGAGTTGCCGACGGGGGACTTTGTCCTTACGTCCTACTGTCTCGAGGAGGTACCTGTGCAGTTGCAGGATCAGTTGTTGTCAGCCCGTTTGTTTGCCTTGCAGTTGCATGACTTTGATGTGATTTTGGGTATGGATTGGTTGGAGCGGTATGGTGCAGTGATGGATTGCCAGAAGAAGAGGGTGCACTTGCGGATACCTGGAGCAGCGGCGTTCTACTTCCAGGGTATCGTACCTCTTACTTCTCGCTTTTTAGTTTCTGCTTTGAGGGCAGGGAGGTTGCTTGCTTCTGGTTGTCAGGGTTTCCTAGTTTCTGCAGTGACTCTTGACCAGATTGCCTCGGGAGTGGGAGACATTCCTGTAGTGTGTGAGTTTCCGGATGTTTTTCCGGAAGAGTTGCCTGGTCTTCCACCAGAGAGAGAGATTGAGTTTACTGTAGAGTTGGTTCCTGGCACTTTACCTTTTGCGCAGGCACCGTACCGTATGGCACCAGCAGAGTTGAGGGAGTTGAAGAGGCAGCTTGAGGAGTTGTTGGAGAAGGGCTATATTCGTCCTAGCTTTTCTCCGTGGGGGTCACCTGTTTTGTTTGTCCGGAAGAAGGATGGTAGCCTGAGGTTGTGTATCGATTATAGGAAGCTAAATCAAGTGACCATCAAGAATAGGTATCCTTTGCCTAGGATTGATGATCTCTTTGATCAGCTTCAGTCTGCTCGTGTCTTCTCGAAGATTGACTTGAGGTCGGGCTACTATCAGTTGCGGATTAGAGATTCGGACATTGAGAGGACTGCTTTTCGGACCAGATATGGACACTTTGAGTTTTTGGTGATGCCGTTTGGGCTCACCAATGCTCCAGCGCCTTCATGGATCTGATGCACCGGGTGTTCCACCAGTTCTTGGACCGGTTTGTCGTAGTGTTTGTTGACGACATTCTGGTGTACTCCGCTTCGGAGGAGGAGCACGCCGAGCACCTGAGGATCGTGTTGCAGACTTTGCGAGAGCACCAGTTGTATGCCAAACTTAGTAAGTGTGAGTTTTGGCTACAACAGGTTCACTTTTTGGGGCACGTGATCTCAGGTGAGGGAGTTTCAGTAGATCCAGCGAAGGTTGAGGCAGTTTTGCAGTGGGAGAGTCCCAGATCTGTGTCTGAGATTCGTAGCTTTCTGGGTTTGGCAGGTTACTACCGCAGGTTTGTTCGAGATTTTTCTCAGGTTGCTGCACCCTTGACTCGGTTGACGAGAAAGGGAGTTCCGTTTGAGTGGTCGGAGCAGTGTGAGCAGAGTTTCATAGAGTTGAAACGACTGCTTACGTCGGCGCCAGTTCTTGCCTTACCTTCAGGTGAGGAGGGTTTTGAGGTTTGCACAGATGCTTCAGGTGTTGGTTTGGGTGCGGTCTTGATGCAGCAAGGCCGAGTGGTGGCTTATGCGTCTCGCCAGCTTAAGCCCCACGAGGAGAGTTACCCGACCCACGACCTAGAGCTTGCAGCTGTGGTGTTTGCTTTGCGGATTTGGCGTCTTTACCTGTACGGAGTGAGTTTTGTAGTCCGTACCGACCACCAGAGTTTGAGATATGTGTTTTCTCAGAGGGATCTGAATATGAGGCAGCGTCGATGGATGGAATATCTGAAAGACTATGATTTCAGCATTGAGTATAAGCCTGGAAAGGCGAATGTAGTTGCAGATGCCTTGAGTAGGAAAGCACAGATGAGTCATCTGATGCTTAGAGAGTGGCAGTTGTGGCAGTCTGCGACAGAGGGATCTTTCAGAGTTTCATCCAGTCGTTGTCAGTGTGTGTTGGGCAGTTTGTTAGCAGCTCCCGCAGTTGTGAGACAGGTTGCTGAGGCTCAGCAGGCAGATCCCGAGTTGTGCAGTGTGTTGCTTCTTCCAGAGGTTGAGCTTTGCGAGGACGGAACTGTTAGGTTCCGAGGTAGACTCTATGTTCCTGTTGAGGAGTCTATCAGGAGAGTTGTTTTACAGGAGGCACATGGTTCCAGGTACTCTATTCATCCAGGGGCGACCAAGATGTACCACAGGTTGAGACGTCAGTTTTGGTGGCCTGGGATGAAGAGAGACATAGCGGCTTTTGTTGCTAGGTGTTTGGTCTGTCAGCAGGTGAAGGCCGAACATCAGCGTCCAGGAGGACTTGTGCAGCCGTTAGAGATTCCGATGTGGAAGTGGGACCACGTGACGACTGACTTTGTTTGTGGTTTGCCGAGGACAGCTGGAGGTTTTGATAGCATTTGGGTTCTTGTGGACAGATTGACGAAGACTGCCAGATTCTTGCCTGTCAGGACTAGTTGGGGTGTGAGTAGGTTGGCCGCGTTGTACGTAGAGCGGATTGTTCCTTTGCATGGAGTGCCGATCTCTATTGTGTCAGACAGGGATCCTCGCTTCACTTCTGGGTTCTGGCGCAGTTTCCAGAGAGCTTTGGGGACAGAGTTGGCTTTTAGTTCCGCCTACCACCCTCAGTCAGACGGTCAGTCAGAGCGGACTATCCAGACTTTGGAGGACATGCTTAGAGCTTGTTGCCTGGAGTGGCAGGGGTCGTGGACAGTTCACTTGCCGTTGGTCGAGTTTGCATATAATAATAGTTATCACTCCAGTATCGGTTTGGCACCATATGAGGCTTTGTACGGACGACCGTGTCGCACTCCTCTTGACTGGTTCGAGGTTGGCGAACGAGTTGTCACGGGGCCGGAGTTGGTTCAGCAGTCAGTTGAGGTAGTTCAGCTTGTGAGACAGAGGCTTCAGTCAGCTCAGAGTCGGCAGAAGAGTTATGCAGATCAGCGCAGACGACCGCTCGAGTTTCAGGTAGGAGACCAGGTGTTTGTTCGTGTGTCTCCTATGAAGGGAGTGGTGAGGTTCGGTAAGCGTGGAAAGTTGAGTCCTCGCTTTATTGGGCCTTTTACCATTATTGAGCGTGTCGGAGGTTTGGCGTACAGACTTGAGCTTCCGTCAGAGTTGGCAGCAGTGCACGACGTGTTCCACGTGTCGATGCTTCGGAGGTATCTTTCTGACGAGTCTCACGTTCTGCAGAGTGCAGAGTGGTCTGAGGTGACTCCAGTGTTGACTGTACCAGAGTTTCCGTTGCACATTGAGGATCGCCGAGTTCAGAGGTTGAGGAACAAGGCTATCCCTTTAGTTCGTGTTGCGTGGCAGCGGCACTCCGGTGGTGAGTCGACATGGGAGCGGGAGGACGAAATGCGCGAGCATTTTCCGTACCTCTTTGGTGAGTCTTCTTTCCTTGTGTTGTTTGAATTTTGAGGGCAAAATTCCTTAAGGGGGGAGAGCTGTAAGGTCTCGGGTCTTTAGTGGATCCTTATTGGGTCTGTAGAGGTCCTGTGTAGTTGACGGCCAGGGCTTGCCGTTGAGTCTGAGTCAGCGTCCAGCGATGTGGACGTCTGAGCTTGAACTCAACGACATGGGATCTGGACGTCAGGCTGTAGGCGGTTCAGTAGGCGGCCAGCGATGTTGACGTTGACTGGTCGGGCCTGTTGAAGTAGGGCAGCCCGAGAGCAGAACCTACCTTTCTCATTTCCTCTCCTTCCTTCCACCTTAGCCTTTCTTGATTCCTGCAGCTTCTGTTGGGTGATTTGAGCTCGTGGGAAGCCCCTGGATCGTGTGGCGTTGCTAGATCGGGCTGGAAACGCGAGGTTTTGGCGTGATTCGCGCGGAGTCTTCGGGGAGATCCGGTGCGATTGGTGGCTGTTTGGGGATTGATTAAGCGTTCTGAGGTAGGGACTTAACCCCTATAACCTTCCCCAGCAAACCAGTATGTCGAATTAACTGAATTGATATGCAATTTATGGTTTAGGGTTTGGGTTTTATCATGCCGGAATTGAGGGTGGTTTGGATAATTTAGGTGTTAGATTGTCTATTTATGATATTCTGGTAGTGTAGATTGATGAGAGGAAGTGTTTCCCTCCATCAGTCGGAGTCTGGTTTAGTGTTTCTGCCCATTGGGACTGATTCGGTTCAGTTCTGGGTATGGGGGACTGAAGATATCAACGTCCACATCTGTTGACGTTGAGATCTTCAGGGATGAGTTAAACGACAAGGTCGATTGCCGTTTAGTTATTGTTGGCGGCATAGGGGTTGTCGTTTACCCTATATTGGCGGCAATCGATCAGGCCGTTTATATCCTGTGTCCCAGTAGACTTGAGTTGTGTGATTAGAGGCAATTGACATATGATGTCCGCCCTAATAGCACAAGTGGGTCAGGCTTAGAGTGTGACTCCGCCTGTGCATAAGAGTAGTTGTTTGTGGCACGAGGTGTTTACTACTGTACGGGGTTTCAGACGTTGAGTGTGTTCCGTCTGTTGTACGCGCGTGGCGTTACCGTGTACCCGTTTCTGTTGTGTTACCTAGGCGTGGGTGCGACTCCGTCTAGACGACTAGCGTGTGGTTGTCCTCCGCTAGTGAGCCGGGACATCGAGTGCGACTCTGTCCTGTGCGTACTCCTTTTGGTGGTTTTGAGCCGGTCTCCGTGGATCCCCTTCTCTACCGCTAGGGTCAAGCGTAGGGGAAAAACCGGTCGTGGACCAGACGCGAGAGAGAGCGTCTGTAGTGTGCACACGTGGCTGGGGTTGAGAGCCTCTGTGGTGACGGGACGCCGAGCCACAGACCCTAGCTGAGTCCTACTTGCTGTGTGTGTGAGTGTGTGTTACTGAGCCGCGTGGTTTACAGTTTTGTGTTGTGGTGCGACGTGTACTTACTTTCAGTTTTTACTTTCCGCACTTTAGTTCAGTTGCCGGTGGGGTTACTTTTCCCTACTGGGTCTCTTTTCTTGAGACTCACTCCCTTCCCTTTCAGGTGGGTCTTCGTCGACTCCCGTTCCAGGCGAGTCTAGCCACTCCGGTGTTGGTGCTCCCTAGCTGCAGTGAGTTGTACCTTTTTGTTGTACTTCTGTACTCTGTACTTTGTCTCAGACTCTGAGGTTGTATATGATATGTTCATATAGTGAATTTTACTGCTTTGCATGGTGTGTATCTTCTTACATATAGTCTCCTCGGACTCTTAAATTCCTACCCTTCCGAGCTTGTCTCGTGGGTTAGCGGGTCAGAATTCGGGTTACTAGTTGTTACTGGTAATGCGGGTTCTGGGTCGTTACAGTTTCCCTACTGGGTCTCTTTTCTTGAGACTCACTTCCTTCCCTTTCAGGTGGGTTGTCGTCGACTCCCGTTCCAAGAGAGTCTAGCCACTCTGGTGCTGGTGCGCCCTAGCTGCTGTGAGTAGTACCTTTTGTTGTACCTCCTGTACTCTATACTTAGTGTGGACTCTGAGTTGTACAAGTTGTGTTACATATATAGTGAAATGTTCAAATTTACCATGGTGTGTATCTTCTTATATAATCTCCTCGGACATTCTCTTCTTACCCTTCCGAGCTTGTCTCGTGGGTTAGCGGGTCAGGATTAGAATTACCGGTCAGTTATCGGTAATGCAGACTCTGGGTCGTTACAGATTGTCCCTCTTCTTAACCTTGGACTGTCATTTATCTTTGCTCTTCAAATCATGAGATCTACTTGCTTGAAGAGACTTGGCTTTGATACCACTTGTTGACTAGGTTGCAAGCCTAGAAGGGGGGTGAATGTATTACTAAAAATTATTTTTAAAAATTTCTATAACAAATAGCTTTAGAAACACTAAATATAGAGGTTAGAGTTATTGAGTAGTGGAAATAAAGACAAAACCAATCACACATGCAATAGGAATTTTTATCCTGGTTTAGACCTCCTATCACCAGGAGTCCTACGTCCAGTCTCCAAGAAACAACTTGGGATTCCACTAACCAAGGGTACAACCCCCCTCAAGGACAATTACACATCCATCACCCACTGGCCTTCTCTTCAACCCATGAAGAGGCAATACACCATTTGTAGCAATAGGTCTTTCTATGTACAAAAGGGAATAAACCACCCACTACACAACATGTCTTCTCTTCACTAAAAAAGCGGAACACTCTATGAAGAGTATAGGGGTGATGGCCCCTAGACCAAGCTAATAGAAACAATATAGTGCTTGATCTGAGGCGCAATCTAGGAGCCAATGAACTACACAAAATGAAGCAACACTCTCAGATCATTACAAGCTCTCTCTCTTAAAGAAAGATTGAAGAACAAGGCTTTGAGGAGAACTAAGAGCGATGAAGTGATCTGAGTGAAAGAGCAAGCTCTATTTGAACACTTGTTGTTGACTGGATTTTTCACAATGCACTTTGGTGAGTCTTCATTGCACCATCATACTCTTATTTATCATCTCTTCTTGTGAAGTATCTGTTGTGTCTCTTTTCTTGAAACTTGGCTTCTGACAAACGTAGTAGGTCCAACGTAGGAGGAGTGTGTAACTATTGGTAACCTGCAAGCAATAAATGTTTGGGTAGGGAGAGAGAGAGAGAGAGAGAGAGAGAGAGAGAGAGAGAGAGAGAGAGAGAGATCATATGGATATATTATGTGTTAGTCAACATAGTATGTCCAACATTGTAGAAGTGTGTGAATATCGAAAACATGCAAGCAATAAATGCTCCGATATAGAGGAAGAGAGAGATAGATCATATGGATATCTTCACTATTAGTCAACGTCACAAGTTATGTTGTAGGAAGATATACCAAAAAGGATAGCTCATTTTGTCACCATTTAAAGCTATAGAAGATATGTCATGAAAATGGTAAACAGTAAAAGATGATGTGCATGGGGACTATACATAAGAGGACAACCTTGAAAACTTTCGTAAGAAGGATATGCATCAGATAGCGGGAAATTTGAAATACACATTCTTTAAAAACAATTTGAATAATATTGTGCACCATATAACAAGATTTGTTCATAACAAAGATTATTCATAAAGGCAGTCAATAATTTAATTACAACCACAATCAATATGATTATTGCAAAGATAATCGTCAAGGTATTGAAAATAATTTATCTAAAATAGCAATAGATAATATAACAACGATCGATGTTTAAAAGACAATCGATGTCTAACAGCAATAGATGTCCAACAACAATCGATGTTCAAAGGCAATCGATGTCTAAAGGCAATCGATATCTAACGACAATCATTGTCTAAAGGCAATTGATGTCTAAAGGTAATCGATGTCTAAAGGCAATCAATAAAGATAATTGATGTTTTAAAGGTAATCGATGTGAAAGCAATCAATGTTTAAAGATAATCGATGTTTTAAAGAAAATCGATGTGAAAGCAATCGATGTTTAAGTATAATCGATGTTTTGATGCAATCGATAGATAAGGATAATCGATGTGAGTGCAATCGATACGATGCTGAGCAGTAATTGATGTTTACGTAAACTATAATTGATGTGAGCCAATCATTCTTAACAATACAATCGATGTGAGTTTGTTCGGTAATCGAAGTGATGTTTTAAACAGCAATTGATGTAGACTTAGAAAAATCATATGAAAATGACTTCTAACTTAATTAAGTTTATTTAACTTACTAGAGTCATTTCACTTGTGACTTGTTGACAATTTTCAGAAGAGATGTTAGTTAAAATATTTGTCAAGATTTTGTAATCTCCAAAATAAATATATAGGGATGAATTAGTCATCAGTGATCACCGCATACCTGACTGTCATATGTTGAAGAACTAGTCTGGGAGAGCACATAATGTACCCCGGCGTTAGGGACGCCTTAACATAGTAATAGAAGCTGATCTCCCTGTGGAAGAGGGTATGGTGGAAGGTACCATCTTTATTCACTCTCAACCTACTTTTGTTCTTATTGATACTGGAGCTGCATATTCATTTGTTTCAACCGCATTTTCTACAACTCTACCTGTTAAACCAGTCCCCATGAAATCCAAAATCACTATAGCTTCTCCCCTTGGCTCTAAATCTAAACTTACACACTACCTGCTTGTATGTGAAACCATGATTGGAGGGCAGAATCCCTCTGCCAATCTCATCTGTCTAGATATGAAGGGGTATGATGCTATATTGGGTGTCAATTGGTTGATTAAGTATGACGCCAATGTCAATTGTCGTCATGGGAGGATTACCTTTGCAAGACCAAATCTTCCAAAGCTATCGTTTCTTGGCATTCGTTACCCACACACCCTATCCTTATCTCTTCCCTTAAAGCTTCCCAGCTGATCTACCAAGGTTGTGATGCTTTCCTAGTTTCAATTATGGTGACTGAAAAGCGGAAACCCACTCTAGAAGAAATTCCCATAGCCAGAGACTACCCCAATGTCTTTCCAGAAGACTTACCTGGAATACCACCTGAATAGGAGGTAAACTTCACAATTGAATTACTCCCTAGGGTAGCCTTCGTATCCAAAGCACCATATCTCAAGTTCCCTACTAAATTACAGGAGTTGAAAAGGCATATCCAAGATTTGTTGGATCAAGGTTTTATCAGGCCCAACACATCCCCATGGGGTGAGCTGGTATTGTTTGTCAGAAAGAATGATGGAACAATGAAACTCTGCATTGACTATCGTTAGTTAAATCAACTAAAAATAAAGAATAAAAATCCACTACCATGCATCGATGAGCTGTTTGATCAGATCTCTGGTGCACAATATTTCTCTAAGATTGATTTAAGTTATGGCTATCATCAGCTAAGAATCAAGGAAGAGGACATACACAAGTCAGCATTTTGGAGTAGATACAATCACTACGAGTTTGTGGTTATGCCTTTTGGCTTGACAAATGCTCCAACGGCCTTTATGAAACTTATAAACAATATATACAGGCCGTACTTAGACCAGTTCGTAGTGGTGTTCATTGATGATATTCTCATTTACTCCAAGTCTATGGAAGAGCATGAAGAACACTTAAAGATTGCGCTCAGAGATAATCAATTCTATGCAAAACTTAGCAAATGTAATTTTTGGATGGAGGAAGTGTCTTTTCTTGGCCATATCATATTCAAAGAAGGTATCTCTGTAGATCCTTCTAAAGTAGAAGTAGTGAAGAATTAGGAAAGGCTAACAATTGTGTTAGAAATTAGAAGTTTTCATGGTCTGGCTAGTTACTATCATCGCTTCATTAAAGACTTTTGAAAGATAGCTATACCATTGACCAGACTTACCAGGAAGGAGAATCTATACACATGGATGACTAAATGTGAAGACAATTTCCTATTACTAAAGGAGCACTTAACTTCCGCACCTGTACTGACATTACTGGTAGCCGAATGAAGCTTTGAAGTATACACAGACATATCAGGAATTAGCCTAGGCTGTGTATTGATGTAAAATGGGTAACTGATATGTT
Source organism: Colocasia esculenta (assembly GCA_014218235.1). NCBI lineage: Eukaryota > Viridiplantae > Streptophyta > Magnoliopsida > Alismatales > Araceae > Colocasia > Colocasia esculenta. Next base: position 114,550,570 of record CM024760.1, on the reverse strand, counting down.
ATGCATCCAGAAATTTGAAGAAGCACAAAGATAATTGTCCTATGTATGATCTGGAGCTAGTAGCTATAGTCTTCGCCATGAAGATATGTCATCATTATCTATATGGTGAGAAGTTCATTCTATTTTTTGACCATAAAAGTTTGAAATATTAGTTTTCTTAGCAGAAATTGAATATGAGACATCGGAGGTGGTTGGAGTATCTGAAAAACTTCGACTTCACTATCCAATATCACCCAGGAAAAGTGAACGTCATGGCAGATGCTCTTAGTACGAATCCAATGGCTACCTTATCAAGTCTCAAGTGGGAGAATGGCAGTTGCTAGAAGAATTTACCCAACTAACTATAGATGCTGACATGAAAAGAAAGGAGTGTTTGATTGTGAATGTTAGAGCACAACCCACCTAGCTTGAAGACATTCAAGACAATGACCCTATGCTTGTAGAAGTAAAGGTTAATTTAGACCAGAGGCCGGATTTTGCCTTAGCAGAAGAAGGAAGATTATTGTTCTGAGGGCGAGTTTGTGTGCCCGACCATGTGGAAACAAAGAAAGAAATCATGAATGAAGCTTACAAGACAAGGTATACCACTCACCCTTAAACTATTAAAATGTACCAAGATTTAAAAAGATGTTTTTGGTGGCCTAAAATAAAGAGGGAAGTGGCGGAATATGTCGCCATATGCTTAACCTGTCTGCAAATCAAAGCAGAACACTTGCAACCTGTAGGAAAACTAAAACCCCTAGACGTTCTAGCGTAGAAAGGGGAAGGTGTAGGGATGGATTTCATCAGAAATGGGAAGGTGTAGGGATGGATTTCATCTTTGGGCTACCCAAATCTAGAAGTGGATTCGACGAAATATGGGTGATTGTTGATTGCTTGACCAAATCCGCTCACTTCTTACCATATAAGAGTAAGTGGACGGTTGACATTCTAGCAGTACTGTATGTAAAGGAAATCATCATACTACTTGGAGTACCTAACCATTGTGTCTAATAGAGACCCAAGATTTACATCCCATTTTTGGAAAGGTCTACACTATCCCTTGGGATTTAAATTGAATTTCAGCATAGCTTTCCATCAGCAAACTGATGGTCAGACTGAAAGAACCAATCAGGTGATAGAAGACATGCTTAGAGCCTGTGTTCTAGATTTTGGAGGTTGTTGGCATGAACATTTACCACTACTTGAATTCACCTACAATAATAGCTACCAAGCTAGTATTCAAATGGCACCATTTGAGGCACTTTATGATAGGAACTGTCGATCTTCGAACTATTGGTATGAGGTCATTGAAAGGCAACTGTTAGGTCCAGAGATAGTGCGAGAAACTAAAAAAAAGTGAAGATCATTAAATAAAGAATGACAGTGGAACAGCAGAGGCAGAAGGCCGATGCAAATACCTGAAGAAGGGATCTGAAATTTCAAGTTGGTGATCATGTGTTTCTAAAAATATCTCCAAGCCGTGGAATTAGAAGGTTTGGAATCAAAGGTAAGCTATCACAAAGATTCATCAGCCCTTTCAAAATCCTCAAAATAGTAGGTGAAGTTTCATACTGTTTGGCATTACCTCCACAACTAGATGAAGTACACAATGCATTCCACATATCTATGCTGAAGAAGTATGTATGTGATCCTTTTCACGTCATCGAATATGAGTCCTTGGTATTTCAAAAAGACAAGACTTATGAACAGAAGCCAGTTAAAATTATAGACCACAAAGTATGCCAATTAAGGAACAAGGTGGTTCCTTTGGTGAAGATCAGGTGGAATCAACGCCAGGAGGAAGATGATACATGGGAAACAGAAGAAGCTATGCATAAGAGGTTTCCAGAATTGTTCACAAGTAAGTGAATCTTCTATGTCATATATCTTGTCTATGAATTTGGGGACCAAATTCTCAAGTGGGGGAGGGTGTAGCACCCTAGAAATTTAGTAATTGGAAAATTGAGAAATAAATTGAAAATGACAATCAATGTTATCAAAATGGTAAATACATACGCATCGTGATCGTATGTGCCAGAAAATGCTCATTGAATAAAATGAGATCAATGGCTAGACATTAAATAAGATGAATCAACCATCAAATAGTACTATGGGCCAAACTCACACTCTTAGCCCAAAGAACAAAAATTATAATTAGTAACAAATCCCCAAAATTTGTAGCTCCAATTGGGCATAAATTAGGAAGGGCAATTAGGGCAAAATCTAAGAAAATTAGAGTTCCATATTAACCTAAATTCATGCTCAACCATAATATGGTGTTTCCTAAAGGATTCCTTTCTCAAACTGGGGTGGGAATCCTCACATTAAGGAAAGGATCAACCCAAACTCAGAGTTCCATCTTTCCTAGTTATAATAGGACTCCTAACAACTCGAAATCTATAAATACTCATCATAAACCCCTTGAGGACGAGTTACCAACTTGCTGGGGTCGTGTGGAGGCTAGCTGGAGCACTAGAGGAGGAGGAGATCACCCCCAACCAGAGCTTTCTTCCCCAACCCACATGTGCTTCGACCTCCAAAGGTAGGTGTTGTCGAGCCAAAGATGAGTATACCATATACCATCTTAAAGCACTTTGTGTATAGTTTCATATGCACATGTTTTGCCCAATTTTCATCAAGCATGCTTTGAGCATTAAGTGTTTTCCAAGAGTCATGTATCATTATAGATTTTTTTGTTCTTACAATGATTAATGCATATTAAGGTCAAATTGGGTCAACCCAAAATAGTAGTTCTCTTCTACTCTTCGTCCTCTACAACTTTCATGTTCAGAGTTTTGTCTAAAGAATCCTAGATAGTGAGTTATAGATCAAACAATAAGATCTAAGTCGATTTCTATGTTTTCGGGCTAGTACTTTAATCCAACGGAACCAGCCGTCGCAGATTATAGGGGCCTTTCATTACGCACTTAACCATCATGTTTTATGGAATAGCGACCGATAAAGCCGTCGCAATTCATAACCATTCTGACATGATCCGATTGCATCAAACTGTGTGCGCTTGGTTTTCAATGTCTTTCTGAATTGCGACCGGGTTATCCGCCGCTATTCAATCATTTTCCCGCCTTTGATTCTTGTGCAATTTTATATTTGACTTTGGAAAATGTCTATAATTAGTGGCGTTCTTACCAGTCGTGATTTCAGGAGAAGGCGATCAAACCGTCATGATTCATAGGGCCATCTGATGCTCAGTTTTTCACTATATAAGCCTTGGAAATAGTGACGACTGAACCCATCATGATTTCTAAAGCCAACCCGAGACCTTCCAGATAGTCTATATTGCATGTCTTACATGTCTTGATTAATTTATAAGCATTGTTCAGTCTGTCTAGTGGCTTAAAAGCTATCAACCCATTTAAAAGTCTTAATGAACCTAAAAATCTATTCTATTGTTCTTAACTACATGATCTATTCCTCTTGAGATTATTATAATCATCATATTGATCTAGCTTATTAAACTGACAGAATATCATGTTAAAATATTGAAAAGCATGTTGATATAATTGTATATACTATATTGAGTCTTCATGTTACTTACTTTCTGCTTTGTTTAAAACTGATGGATTGTGATATTGAGGCACATTCTACACTACATGTTTGCACAAATAGGTAGCCCTTTCTTGGGGGATTGGAAACTCTCTACTAGACGTTTTGTTCTGATAGAGTAGGGACCTTTACACTAAGACCTCCGTAATTCTCCGTGCTATGTGGATTCCCTCATGGAGACTGAGTTGGTTGTACCATTGATGTTCCCAAAAGATAAAGTGCACTTCCTTTCTCGTCTCATTCTCGTGTGTGTGACTTTATAATCATGGATCCAAGCCATAAATTTAAAGATTTAAGTAAAGAGTAAATTGCTTCGTTATGCTGCCAAAATTCTCTCTTGACTATTGTTATCATGAAATCATGTTAACATGACTTGACTTTCTTGAAATCATCATGAACATGACATTGAAATGTATACTTCTTGAAACTCTTTTTATTGGCCATTTGACTATGGGTATCTACATTTGAAATAGTGAGATGTGTATCGGGCACGGCGAGTGTCCAAGGGCTCCAGTCTAGCCCCATCGACAAAGAGTGATAAATATACTGTTAACCATGGGGTATAATGATTACTGGCGTTGCATCTGCGCTGGGAGTACTTGCTTGTTGAATGCTAGCTACATACTCATGTCTATGTGCACATTAGTGGCATCATGCCTGATTACTGTTACATGTTAAAAGTTCTTGCTTGTGCGTGCTTACTTGCTTGCGTGATATGGCCATCTTGTGTTCTTGCAAACGATTGATATATTGCATGCTTGTACATGCTGCTCTACTGCTAGTTTTTGTCATGCCACGACCCAGAATATCGGAACGTGAGGTAGTTGTAGGTAAGCGAGTATATAGCGTATAATAGACATCAATCCATTAGACAAATGAATAATGCTAAATCATGTGTATTTCATTGATAATTCCACTAATGTCTATTACAACCACTGTCACGCCCTGAAGTGGAATATCGGAATGTGAGGCAGTTGCAAATAGATGGGTACAGAGCATATAATAGACATCAAACTATTGGATAAAGAATAAATACAAAAGCAAAGTATCTCATTAATAACTCCTAAATGTCTATTATAATCACTAATTTCAGAGCCATTCTATAGGGCCCAATTACATTGAATAAAAGAAAAAGATAAACTAAGACTCTAAGATGCCAGGGTACTCTTGACTTCACTCCTGGTCATTTCCATCCTCCTGAGTGTAAGTATCATCCTCAGTCTCACCTGAGAACATATAATAATAACGCAGGGTGAGCGAATATGCACAATAGGACTTAAATCTCATGATCAGGCATGCTTTAAATGATTAATGGATTAAAAGCAGAGTCACTACCTGATAGAGCGAGAGAGTCAAGTAACGTAAGAGATGGCATGATAGCATGAGATTGAAATAGCACAAGTTTCCAAATATAGCACAGAGCAGGATGGCCATAACACAAATAACACAATGTACAACAATAGCACAATGAGTATAGTATGGCACTTTGATTGTCATTTAGATAGTCTAGATAGATAGCACTTGAGTGTAATGCCAAACACTCTAGTCAATTAACTCCCGCGGGCACTAGCACTTTTGGGCGCACCTCCCAGGACCAGACCGGGCCCTTTATATGTTGCCAGGCATTAGTTGTATTCTTTATAATTAGTCAATTAGTCAATGGCCAATAGAGAGTACCAAGAAATATATGAGAGCACTAGATGTATAGACGAGATAGTAGAGAGAGTGTGAATAGATGAGCGAGTAGAGTATAGATGAGAACTATAGGTCAATGCACACGAAACGTCGAGTAAACGGGTGATAGTAACAGTGGCACAACACGCGCAATTGGTGTTGGCAGTCAGGTGGAATTTACTAACCTTCCACTGGCCATGTTATGCACAGGTCCAAAGGTTCGGCGTGATTTAAGATAAGAGCGAGAGCATTCTAAAAGCCATTTGGATCATGCTGATCCCTAAGAGTATCATAGGTGTTAGGGTACAACTAGCTCATCGACCATGTGGGAATCCATGGACAGAGGAGTCCTACGAAGGCCTTGAACAAGGATTCACTAGTCTGACAGAAGGATTATCCGACGGAGAGTTTGTCCAAGTCAAGAGAAAGTGGGTATAGAAACAAGTGCTCGATATTCTAGAGGAATTCTAGAACAATGGAGCGTTGGTAACGGTATTCCCAAAACATCGTGAGAAACGAAGACAAATCCATTAAAAATAGGGCAATTTAAATACATCATTAAAGGAATTTACCAGATATATTATGAAGTATTTTCATGTCAAGTCAAGTCATTATTGGATGGTTACAAGGAAGTGCATGTGATGAAAAGAATCATGGTCATGAAAGATCATGTGTATGACTTTTAATTAACTATTACATATCCAAGTTTTACATCATCATTTACTGTGTTTAAGATAGTTAACAAGGTATGTGGTTACTGTAGAAAGTTAAGATTAGAAAAAATATAGGTTTATATGCAAAGGTTCAGAAGATGACGTACCCCTGTAAAGATCATGACAGGGTACAGCCAGAATGCGACAGGGTCTTTCACAGAACGCGACGGGTCGGTCAGGATAGGTAGCCAAAATGCGATGCCAGGGCCTATCACATTCAGAACGTGATAGGTTACTGGTCACGATCAGCCCTGAGAACGCGGCCTATCAGGCCGTCGCGTTCTCAGGTGCTACACTTGAGTCCGAGCGGGAAAAGGAATTGCCTTGGATTACGGTCCAGGCTTTCCAGGTTTTGATACAGGGTCGTTCAAAAATTGATATCTCATTGTACAGTTGATTAAAAATCTCAAAACCACTTTTAACCAAATCTAGACATGCAAGAGTATACACAGTAAATGGGAATTTGAAAAGCATCAAGGTCTTGACAAGTTGTAACCATGATCATGCACGAAGAACACAGAATAGTGTATGGTGAAGGTAAAAGAATTAATTCGAGCAGTATACTAGATAAAAATTGGGGATTTCGATGGCAAAAGTTTTCTGACATCGAGCAGTATCTCCAGTAAAATTTTCATGGCATGGGATTGAGTGTACATGGAGATCTAGATTTAATATGAGGGTTCTGGGTCAGGATGATAACAGAGCATCAAAAATAAAAATCAAAAGATAAGGTCGATGAAAAATAGAGCAACAAGAGGGCTTTTGTTCCTGATTTTTAGAACATCCTACAAACTAATTTAATTGAGTTTAGCTTGTGAGAATGCCTATCTTTGGGTTGATTTGTCACCTAGGGCTTTGAACTCGAACAACAAGGGTTGGGTCTTGAGCAATCCTTCTCCCCCCGAATTCTCGCTTCCTTTGGCCTCTCTTTCACGTCCAGCAAGACTCAGCAATGCATTAGGGCTGGCCATGGAGTGATTGGGGGGTATTTAAGTTGCCTTTGTTTCTATTTCCTATTATGACTCTAATTCCTATTTAATTCTGAGTTTCCTTGTTTCTTCCACCCTTCCAAGCTTTCCACCTCCTAATTGGGTTAGGTTGAATTGCAAATTCATGCCTAAACAATTTGGGTAGGGTTAGGAGTCCAAATCCAACCCATATTAGCTATTTTAATGATTTAATAGCTCTTTTCCTTTTAGGAAATATTTAAGATACGAATTTAGGGTATTTTCCTATTATTCTTCTTTTAAAAATCTCAATTTTTGCCCAATAACTTTTATATGGCCCATCTAACAAAGCTCATCACCTCTTTTTTGTTTAATGGGTTTTAATTAATTCCTTTTTCTTTGATTTTCCAATTTATTATTATTATTATTATTATTATTTTTAAAAATCAGATTACTATATTCTCCCCCTCTTAAAAGAATTTGGTCCCCAAATTCATATTACCATAATGGGGAGTACGTTTTACCGAAAGGATCGGGGTATTTTCGTCTGATGATTACTTTAGGTTCCCATGTGGCTTCTTCCACTCCACGGTTATTCCACAGATCTTTAACCACATGAATGGGACGGTTCCTGAGTTGTTGCACCTTTCATTCCAGTATCATGATTGGCTTCTCTTCATATGTCATGTCCTTGTTCAGCACCAATTTCTCATGGCAAATGATGTGAGTTGGATTGTACACATATTTTCTTAGCATAGATTCATGAAACACATTGTTTACACATGCCAAATTTGGTGGCAATGCTAGCTGGTAAGCAACCTCACCAACCCTTTCGAGCACTTCAAAAGGACTGATGAATCTAGAACTGAGCTTTCCTTTAACACCAAATCTTTGGATGCCACGAGTAGAAGATTCCTTTAAAAGCACATGATCTCCCACTTGAAATTCTAGATCTCTCCTTCTCTTCTCAACATAACACTTTTGTCTGGACTGAGCAATCTTGAGCCGATCTCGAATCACCTGTATATCCCTGGTTGTGTTTTGTACCATGTCCGGGCCTAGCCATTGCTATTCTCCAACTTCATTCCAACATGCAGGAGATCTACAGTTTCTACCATAGAGCGCTTCGAATGGTGCCACTTTAATACTCGCCTGGTAGCTGTTGTTATAGGCGAACTCAATTAAAGATAAGTGCTCGTTCTAGTAGCCTTGGAAATCTATGGTGCAAGCTCTTAACATATCTTCAACAATTTGGTTGGTTCTCTCAGTTTGCCCATCCGTTTGCTGGTGAAATGCGGTACTAAAATTGAGCTTAGTACCAAGTGCAGTTTACAGTCCCTTCCAAAAATGAGACATGAATCTAGGATCTCGATCCGAGACAATGGATGATGGAACTCTATGCAGTCTCACGATCTCTTTGACATATAGAGCGACTAATACCTCTACAGACCACTTACTCTTTATACATGGGAAGTGTGCGGATTTGGTTAGTCGGTCTACAATGACCCATATGGCATCGAGTCCCCCATGAGTCTTAGATAAACCCATGAAGAAATCCATGCCAATGCTTTCCCATTTCCACTTCGGGATATCTAATGGTCTAAGCACGCCAGCAAGGTGCATGTGTTCTACCTTTCCCTGTTGGCAGGTAAGGCAATGAGCGGCATGCTTGGCTACTTCTCTCTTCATGTTTGGCCACCAAAACGTTCTTTTTATGTCTTGATACATTTTAGTACCTCCAAGATGAATTGTATACTTTGTCTGGTGAGCCTCATCCATTAATATCCTCTTTAGTTCTTCATTGTCTGGAACACATGTCCTTCCTTGGAATACAAGCCTTCCGTCATCGGTCATAGCAAAGTCCAGCTTTTCAGCTAAAGTTTCCTTGACGCGAACCAAGAATGGATCACTGTCTTGTTGAGATTTGATCTCTTCTAGCACGTCAGATTGAATCTTGATATTGGCAATGAAGACTCGATCATCCCTATGTTCTGTCATGCCCCGATATTTAGCAACGGAATAAATACCTGGGTGCGTGAATGATACAAATAGACGTATCATAGTTGAATAGCGCAGAGCCACAATTGAATGTAATAACACAGTGGAAACTATAATATTGTCATAAAAGTACTCCTTATTCCATTCATTCAACTAATTAAAAACCTTACATCAATCAAGCCAATCAAAGGGCCCATTATTCAAATGAAAAAGGTTTCACTATTACATAAACTACTCAAATATCTATTCCTAAACTGTCAACTCCTCATATGACGGGTGCTCATCACTCTTGCCCTGCCCCATCAGACTACCTAAAAAGGACATGATGATAGGGGTGAGCGAACTAGCTCAGTAGGATTTACATCTCAATATTGTGCGGGCACTAGTATGCATGATTAACATTTTAAATAGGCAAGATATGAATATGTACATGATGACAATGCATGCTTTTCTAACAAGTTGAATAGCAGAATAGAAAGGATGTCATTTCAAATCAAATATCGAATTGCATATACAATGGACAGGTAATTCAAGAGTAGAATTGTATCAAAGGAAATTGGCCATATTCACACGGATAACACATATTCATGTGATCAGACATATCATATCAAATCAAACTTATCATATCATATCAAACGAAGGCACATTCCCACAATTCTTGCATATCGTATCAGTGCCATGCCAACCACCACAAGTCCATACTCCCATGGTTAATAAGTACGTTGGGGCGCTCTTCCCCAGGACCAGACAGGGTCCCTATTGCACAGGCATTGGTCAAATGGATCGAAGTCCTACATTGTGCCGAACAAACATATTCATATCATGGCCACAGAATTTCAATAATAAGCTCAATGTAATATGAACATGATCATCATAGAGTCAAGGTGTGATAATAGCTCAAGAGAACAAATGGGCAGTATAACGACATATCTTATATTTCATAATTCGTTAATATCTTGACACGAGGGTAACTAATGACAGATCGTACACGGAACATGTGCTCTCTATCTCCAGGGTACTTCATGGTACAACCAGCTCGGTCTCTATGTAGGAATCCATAGAAAACGGAGACTTACAGAGGTCTTAAGGAAAAGATCCCTAGTCTTGCCAATTTGGAATGACTGGCAGAGAGCTCCCAATTCCCCAAGAAGGGTGTGCCTAATCGTGCAAAGGTGTAAGTGATGAGTCATGAATCATTCCTAACATGTATGCAATTGAAAAATAATTAATTGAAACATCGGAAAGCATATAACTACCGAAACTCATATGCAAATCATGATAGAAACTTAACTAACAAGTCCATACTAACATGTATTCATCCCCACATTCATATCATATTCTTACCATATCAAATTGACAATAAGTAAGATCACAAGTTAATTAATCAAATGAACATAAGGTCAATCACAATTACACATTAGAATCATATTCATGCCTTTACCGCTTTCAAATTGATAGATTTCTTTTAGGCCAATGCACACTATGAAACACTATGCAACATGTTGACCGACCACAAAGACTAACATGCTGACTGACTGATTGAAAAGTACAGTCTCAGGTCGGCCTATGAATAGCGTCCAACACAGCGGACATTTTTCAAAACACGGTGTATAGTTAAACAGGCCAAACTATGCAGAAAACTAAATCGCATCGGCCTACAAGGCCGCCTTTCAAGCTGAATTGTGTCGGGACATCCCGACGCATTACATAAAATCATTAAACAACATGCTGGGTGGGAAAACGGCCTGAGTCGCATCCGGTCATCCCGACACAGTTCAGACTTGGCGCAGACTCCCACGCGGCGTGAAGTCTCACGCGGCCGTTGACCAGTCAGCGTGAGAATTGTGTCGCACCTCATGGACACCTTTTACTGGATCGTGTCGGACCAGACCGACGTGATACCAGGCGCTGGAATCGCGTCGCCTGGTTCGAACGCGATTCCCAGCTTAACCCAAAAATGCTGGAAAACCAACCGATCCTCTTACCATGCTTATATCTCTATATATAATGATATTTAGACCAAACATTTAACATTAAAGATGACCAGGACAACTAGTAGAAGAACTTTGATGTTGGGGGTTTGATCTAATTCAGTCTCGAAACTCGTGTAAAACATGAAGAACATAAAAAGCTCTAACTGTGCGCGACTTGGGAAAAACGACTAGAACTCGACGTATTCTCCATGAAAATTAGGAAAATCAAGTGTGTATGAACCTAGACTTGATGCTCTACAAGATGTTATGTGTTTCATTTAATCTTGGCCTGAGAACACCTACCTTTGAATGCTAAGAACTCCTTGCAGGTTTCTGGGTCGATGTAGTAGCTTGGGGGAAGATGCTCTTCACGAATCCAAGACCTAGTGTCGTCCTCCTTGCTCCTGGGTGTTCTTCCCTCGACCAGCAATGAAGGGAGCATGCTAAAGTCGGCCATAGAGGGTCTTAAGATGGTTTTATAATGCTGGGTTTTCTTAATTCCGAGTTTGGGGTTTCTAAATCTTGTGGTGTGAATCCTACCATGACTAGAACTACCATAAGAGCTATTTCCATCCTAAAGCAACACCAATTAGCAAGTAGTAGAGAACAAATTCGTGCTCTCATGTTGGCTTAGGTTTGGGTCATGATTAATGACCCAATTAACTCATGTCTAAGCTGAAATGACCCATTTTACTACTAGGTATTGGGTCAATACGAATTTTGCATATTATTTCCTTTTTATTTGACCACATATTGGCCCAATAAACTTTATTTGACCTCAAACATATATTTTACTTTAGTTCATCATATTAAATAACTGGTTTCCGACTTAGTTTCTTAATTTGGGTAATTAGTCACATTGTGCCGTACACTTGGCCAATCGGATTTTTTGTTGTACGCATTTCTTCCCGGAATGCTTAGGAATAATGTTTGAGGTTGATTTATAATTTTTATGGAATTTTCCAATGTGTTCTCTCACGTACGATAGTGGTACGTAAGTTCTATCATTCTGATAATACGAAAATTATTTATTAACTATTTTCATACTTGAATTTGTTCATGGGTCATAAGTTATACATTGGTCCAATTTCTTTTATTTACTATCCCCAATTATTGTTTGGAGTCAACCATAAATTTTTAATTTAGCTATGATCTCATTTTATACACATGATAGTGTATTTACCAACTTATTTTCTAATTACGATAATAAGTCACAATAACTCTTAAATACACCCCAAATGACTTTTATTGACCCAAATCTCTTAATGGATCATTAGAGGATATTATTTGAAGTCCATCTATGGTTTTTATTTAGTTTTCTGCCTCCACTAAGTATGTGTGATAATGATTTCCCGACTTATTCTCTGATTACGATCCTCAGTCGCAAAACGTCTTAAACTTGGACCATTCGATTTTTCTTTGAACAAATTTCTCTTTGGGTCATTAGGGAGTATTATTTAGAGTTGAACAATGGTTTTTATGAAATTTTCTAACTGGTTTTTGTATGTATGATAATGACACGTGCATTTTTGCTATTTCACAATATTGAATTTATCGTTTTCGATTTATTTTTAATTTTCTAATTACCGAATTTCTGCGGTGTTACATGTTCAATATTAAAGTCTAACCTTGTGAATTGTTCTAGTAGTTGCATCTCACCAAGAACTAGACTTGATAAAAATGCCATCGACTTTCTACTAAGAGCATCAGCCACAACATTTCCCGTGCCTGGATGGCACTGGATGTTGAAGTCGAAATCCTTTAAGTATTCAAGCCATCTTCCTTGCCTCATATTATGTTCTTTTGGAGAGAATAAATACTTCAAGCTCTTATGGTCTGAATAGTCAGTAAATTGCTCACCATATAAATAGTGTCTCCATATTTTCAAGGTGAAGACCACGACAGCCAACTCTAGATCATGAACATGGTAGTAGACTTCTTGAGTCTTCAGTTGTCTTGAAGAGTAGGTAATGACTTTCTACTTCTGCATCAATACACAGCCTAGCCCAATTCTTGAGGCATCAGTATATACAAAGAAACCTTCTCCCTCTATTGGAAGAGCGAGAACAGGAGCAAAGGCCATACATTCTTTTAGAGTTTGGAAACTCTTCTTACACTTGTTACTCCAGGAGTAGTGATTCTCCTTTCGTGTAAGGCACGTGAGAGGAACGGTGATCTTGGAGAAGTCCTTTATGAGCCGCCTGTAGTAGCCAGCTAGTCCTAAGAAGCTTCTGATTTCAGTGACATTAGTTGGTCTCTCCCATTTGAGTACAACTTCGACTTTGGAGGGATCAACAGAGATGTCGTCCTTTGAGATAACATGGCCCAATAAAGACACTTCTTCGAGCCAGAATTTGCACTTGCTTAGCTTTGCATACAATTTATTGTCACGTAAGACTTGCAGTGCTATCCTCAGATGTTCTTCATGTTCTTCTTTGGTCTTCGAATATATGAGGATATCATTGATGAAGACGACCATGAACTTGTCAAGGTATGGTCGATATATGATGTTCATGAGTTGTATAAAGGCTGCAGGAGCATTGGTCAGACCAAAAGGCATAACGATGAATTCATAGTGTTCATACCTGCTCCTGAAGGCCGTTTTGAAAATATCGTCGTCCTTAATCCTCATTTGATGATAGCCAGATTGGAGGTCAATCTTGGAGAAATATTGAGCTTCAGATATTTGGTCAAAATGTTCATTGACTCGGGGCAATGGGTACTTGTTCCTGATGGCTAGCTGATTAAGTTGTCGATAGTCGATACATAGCCTCATCGACCCATCCTTCTTCTTAACGAACAACACCGGTGCTCCCCATAGGGAAGTACTTGGTTTGATGAACCTCTGCTCTAATAGCTCCATCATTTGTGCCTTCAGTTCCTTTAGCTCGGCATGTGACATCCAGTACGGTTGATGCGATACCGGGGCAGCTCCAGGGATTAGCCCAATGGCGAAGTTGACATCATGTTCAGGGGGAATCCCTGGCAGATCTTCAGGGAGCACATCTGGGTAATCCTAGACTATGTGTATGTCTTCTATCTTAGAACCCTTCTTTTCAACTATTACGGCCGCAACGAAAGCAAAGCAGCCTTTCCTTATCATGTTGTGGGCCTTTATAGCAGAGACTAGAGACATCTGTCTCTTATGTCCAATCCTAGTGAATGACAATTTAGGGTTTTCACTAAAAGTAACTTTCCCTTTCTTACAGTCGGCACTTGCCCCATAAGTGGACAACTAGTCGGCTCCCAAAATAACATCATAGCCTTCCATGGGCATAGACACCAGGTCGGCTTTTAGGTTATGTACTCCGATCATTACATCGAAAGATTGAAAATATTTGTTCAATTCACCTTCTCTCCCAGTGGTGTTGTGATAGAGAATTCACACCCCATAGATATAGGTTTAATATTCAGACTATCAGCAAAGTTTTGAGATATGAATTAGTGAGTTGCTCCAGTATCAAATAAAACAAGTGCTGATAGAGAGAACTTGTAGGGTACCTTCTACCATGCCACCTTCCTCATCGGGCTCTTCATCATGCAGGCTTGCAGTCTTCCCTATTTCTTAGGCACATTAGTGTTCCTCTCATTCTCCTTCAGTAGCAGGCACTCGAGGATACGGTGCTCACGGCTTCCACAGCATAGACATGCACCGACCTTCCTCCAACATTTGTCAGCCGTGTAACCTTGCTTGTCACAATGCTTACAGTTGCTTTTTGCTGGGGTATTAGGAACGGATACATTGGGTTTCCTTTCTTGGCTAGGTCCTTCCGTGATGCTGAAAGGATGCTTGTTGCTGATGTTTGGCTTGGCAGATGTCATGTCAAGTGTCAGTTCTTTCTTCACGAACTTCTCCTTGATACGATCAGTGAAGTCCGTAGCATCTTCTAGCAGTTGAGCTTTCTTCACCATCTCGACATATGTTTAGATGTTGAGAGGGGCCAATTGAGTAATATACTGAGGCTTTAGGCCATTGAGGAAGCGCCTAGCCTTCATCTTTTCTGTATTCACCAGGTGTTCAGCATATCTCGCCAGTCTTGAAAACTGTGCTTCATAGTCAGCTATAGATAGGCTCCTCTATTTAAGAGCAGCAAACTCCGCATCCTTCTTCTCTTGGACACACTCTAAGAAGTACTTGGAGTTAAATGCCTCTTTGAATTCGGCCTAAGTAAATTGACCATTAGCTCTGGTCGCATCCACTGACTCCTACCAAGCGCGGACATCCTCGTCCAGTTGGAAAGTAGCTAGTAGCAGCTTATCCCCAGCTGCACATTACATAACATGGAAAATTCTTTCCATCTCCTTCAGCCAGTGCTCGGCCTCGTCTGGATCCATGGAACCACTGAACCTAGTTGGGTTCAAGCACCTGAAGTTAAGATGTAGCTCGCCTGCACTGCCGCAATTCCCTCCGCCTTGTGTAGCCTGCAAAAGCACACGGGTGAGTTCTTCGATAGTTTGTTGCATGCCCCTCATATGAGCACGTTCAGCAGTCATCTTTAGTTGCTTAAGTTCCTAGAGAAGTAACTTGTTGTTATGATATTGATGTGGAATTTAGTTTGTGCATGTGTGGGTTCATTTTAGCTAGTTACCCATGGTTCTAACCACATCTCACATAGGTAGGATAATTGACTCTAGTCGAGGCTGGTCAACCTAGATCATCCTATACTTAAGAACAACCTAGGGTCTGATACCATAAAACTGTCACGCCCCGACATGGAATATCAGAACGTGAGGCAGTTGCAAGTAGATGGGTATTGATCGTATAATAGACATCAAACCATTGGGCAAAGAATAAATACTAAAGCAAAAGCATCTCATTAATAATTCCTCAATGTCTATTACAATCACTAATTTCAGAGCCATTCTATTGGGCCCAATTACATTAAATAAATGTAAAAGACTAAACTAAGACTCTAACATAATACTATGGCGCCAGGGTACTCTTGACTTCACTCCTGGTCATTCCCGTACTCTTGAGTGTAAGTATCATCCTCGGTCTCACCTGAGAACACATAACAATAACGCAGGGTGAGCGAATACGCCCAGTAGGACTTAAATCTCATGATCAGGCATGCTTTAAATGATTAATGGAATAAAAGTAGAGTCACTACATGACAGAGCGAGAGATTCAAGTAACGTAAGAGATGGCATGATAGCATGTGATTGAAATAGCACAAGTTTCTAAATATAGCACAGAGCAGGATGGCCATAACACAAATAGCACAATGTATAACAATAGCAGAATGAGTATAGTATAGCACTTTAATTGTCATTTAGATAGTCGAGATAGATAGCACTTGAGTGTAATGCCAAACACTCTGGTCAATTAACTCCCGCAGGCACTAGCACTTTTGGGCGCACCTCCCAGGACCAGACCAGGCCCTTTATATATTGCCAGGCATTAGTTATATTGTTTATCTTTAGACAATCAGTCAATGGCCAATAGAGAGTATCAAGAAATAGATGAGAGCACTAGATGAATAGACAAGATAGTAGAGAGAGCGTGAATAGATGAGCGAGTAGAGTATAGGTGAGAACTATAGGTCAATGCACACGAAACATCGAGTAAACGGGCGATAGTAACAGTTACACAACACGCGCAATTGGTGTTGGCAGTCAGGTGGAATTTACTAACCTTCCACTGGCCATGTTATGCATAGGTCCAGAGATGCGGCGTGATTTAAGATAAGAGCAAGAGCATTCTAAAAGCCATTTGGATCATCCTAATCCCTAAGGGTATCATAGGTGTTAAGGTACAACCAGTTTGTCAACCATGTGAGAATCCATGGACAGAGTAGTCTTACAGAGGCCTTGAATAAGGATTCACTAGTCTGGCAGAAGGATTATCCGACAGAGAGTTTGTCCAAGTCAAGTGAAAGTGGGTATAGAAACAAGTGCTCGACGTTCCAGACAAATTCTAGAACAGTGGAGTGTCATAATGGTATTCCCAAAACATCATGAGAAACAAAGACAAATCCTTTAAAAATAGGTCAATTTAAATGCATCATTAAAGTAATTTACCAGATATATTATGAAGTATTTTCATGTCAAGTCAAGTCATTATTGGATGGTTACAAGGAAGTGCATGTGATGAAAAGAATCATGGTCATGAAAGATCATGTGTATGACTTTTAATTAACTATTACATATCCAAGTTTAACATCATCGTTTATTGTGTTTAAGATAGATAACAAGGTATGTGGCTACTGTAGAAAGTAAAGATTAGCAAAAATATAGGGTTTATATGCAAAAGTTCAGAAGGTGACGTACCCCTGTAAAGATCGTGAAAGGGTACAGCCAGAACGCGACAGGGTCTTTCGCAAAACGTGACAAGTAGCTTAGGACAAGCAGCCAGAACGCGACGCCAGGGCTTGTCGCGTTCAGAACGCGATAGGTTACTGGTCGCGATCAACCTTGAGGATACGGCCTATCGGGCCGTCGCATTCTCAGGTCCTGCGCTTGAGTCCGAGCGGGAAAAGGAATTGCCTTGGATTGTGGTCCAAGCTTTCTAGGTTTTGATATAGGGTCGTTCAAAAATTGATATCTTGTTGTACAGTTGATTAAAAATCGCAAAACGACTTTTAATCGAATGTATACATGCAAGAGTATACACAGTAAATTGGCATTTGAAAAGCATCATGGTCTTGACAAGTTTTAACCATGATCATGCACGAAGAACACAGAAAAATCTACAGTGAAGGTAAAAGAATTAATTCGAGCAGTATACTAGATAAAAATTGGTGATTTCAGTGGCAAAAGTTTCCTGACATCGAGCAGTATCTCCAGTAAAATTTTCATGGCATGGGATTGAGTGTGCATAGAGATCTAGTTCGGGGTCAGGATGATAGCAGAGCTTCAAAAATAAAAATCAAAAGATAGGGTCGATGAAAAATATAGCAACAAGAGGGCTTTTGTTCCTGATGTTTGGAACATCCTACAAATGAATTTAATTGAGTTTAGCTTGTGAGAATGCCTACCTTTGGGTCAATTTGTCTCCTAGGGCTTTGAACTCGAAGAACAAGGGTTGGGTCTTGAGCAATCCTTCTCCCCCCGAATTCTCCCTTCCTTTGGCCTCTCTTTCACGTCCAGCAAGCCTCAGCAACACATTAGGGCCGGCCATGGAGAGATTGGGGGGTATTTAAGCTTCCTTTTTTCTATTTCCTATTATGACTCTAATTCCGATTTAATTCTGAGTTTCCTTGTGTCTTCCACCCTTCCAAGCTTTCCACCTCCTAATTGGGTTAGGTTGGGTTGCAAATTGGTGCCTAACCAATTTAGGTAAGGTTAGGAGTCCAAATCCAACCCATATTAGCTATTTTAATGATTTATTAGCTCTTTTCGTTTTAGGAAATATTTAAGATACGAATTTAGGGTATTTTCCTATTATTCTTCTGTTAAGAATCTCAATTTTTGCCCAATAACTTTTATATGGCCATCTAACAAAGCCCATCACCTCTATTTCGTTTAATATGTTTAATTCCTTTTTCTTTGATTTTCAAATTTATTTATTTATTATTATCATTATTATTATTATTATTGAAAAATCAGGTTGCTACAACCACTAATCCAAAGCCATTACATAGGGCCCATTAGACATCATTACATTGAAGGTAAATAAAGAAACTAACTAATACTCTAGTAAGGCGTTGGTACTCTTGTATCACTCTTGGTCCTCCCCATCCTTATGAGTGTCATGATCTTCCTCAGTCTCACCTGAGAACACATCAAATAATGCAGAGTGAGCGATAATGCCCAGTAGGACTTAAATCTCATGATCAGGCATGCTTTAAATGATTAATGTATTAAAGAGTAGAGTAACTAATGGTAGAAATAGAATCAAGCATTGTCGAGTAAGTGATAGCACAATAGCATGATTCAAATAGCACAAGTGTCAAGTATAGCACAAAGAGCAAGATGACCATAGCACAAATAGCACAATATATTTTATGATAGCACAACGAGTTGAGTATAGTATAGCACTTTGATTGTCATTAGATAGTCGAGATAGTTAGCACTTGACTGTAATGCCAAACACTCAGATCAATTAACTCCCGCGGGCACTAGCACTTTTAAGCGCACCTCCCAGAACCAGATCGGGCCCTTTGTATATTACCAGGCATTAGTTATATTGTTTACATTTAGTCAATCAGTCAAAGACCAATAGAGAGTACCAAGAAATAGATGAGAGCACTAGATGAATATACAAGATAGTAGAGAGAGTTTGAATAGACAAGCGAGTAGAGTATAGATGAGAACTATAGGTCAATGCACACGAAACGTCGAGTAAATAAGTGATAGTAATAGTTGCACAACACGCGCAGTTGGTGTTGGTAGTTCGGTGGAATTTACTAACCTTCCACTGGCCATGTTATGCACAGGTCTAGAGGTCCGACGCGATTTAGCAAAAATATAGAATTTATATGCAAAAGTTCAGAAGGTGACATACCCCTGTAATGATCGCGACAGGGTATAGCCAGAACGCGACAGGGTCTTTTACAGAATGCGATGGGTCGGTCAGGACAGGAAACCAGAACGTAACACCAGGGCCTGTCGTGTTTAGAACGCGACACTATTCGCGATCAGCCATGAGAATGCAGCCTATCGGGTCGTCGCGTTCTCAGGTCCTGCACCTGAGTCCGAGCGGGAAAATGAATTGCCTTGGATTGTGGTCCAGGCTTTCCAAGTTTTGATACTAGGTCATTCAAAAATTGATATCATGTTGTTTAGTTGATTAAAAATCACAAAACCACTTTTAACCGAATCTAGACATGCAAGAGTATACATAGTAAATTGGTATTTGAAAAGCATCATGATCTTGACAAGTTTTGACCATGATCATGCACGAAGAACATAGAACAGTGTACAGTGAAGGTAAAAGAATTAATTCGAGCAGTATACTAAATAAAAATTGGGGATTTCGGTGGCAATAGTTTCCTGACATCGAGCAATATCTCCAGTAAAATTTTCATGGCATGGGATTCAGTGTACATAGAGATCTAGATTTAATATGAGGGTTCGGGGTCAGGATGATAACAGAGATTCAAAAATAATAATCAAAAGATAGGGTCGATGAAAAATAGAGCAACAAGAGGGCTTTTGTTCCTTATTTTGGAACATCCTACAAACGAATTTAATTGAGTTTAGCTTGTGAGAATGCCTACCTTTGGGTCGATTTGTCTCCTAGGGCTTTGGACTCGAAGAACAAGGGTTGGGTCTTGAGCAATCCTTCTCCCTCTAAATTCTCCCTTCCTTTGGCCTCTCTTGCACGTCCAGCAAGCCTCAACAACGCATTAGGGCCGGCCATGGAGAGATTGGGGGGTATTTAAGCTTCTTTTATTTCTATTTCCTATTATGACTCTAATTCCTATTTCATTCCAAGTGTCCTTGTTTCTTCCACCCTTCCAAGCTTTCCACCTCCTAATTGGGTTAGGTTGGGTTACAAATTCGTGCCTAACCAATTTGGGTAGGGTTAAGAGTCCAAATCTAACCCATATTAGCTATTTTAATGATTTAATGGCTCTTTTTCTTTTAGGAAATATTTAATTTAGGGTATTTTCCTATTATTTTTCTTTTAAAAATCTCAATTTTGGCCTAATAACTTTTATATGGCTCATCTAACAAAGCCCATCACCTCTTTTTCCTTTAATGGGTTTTAATTAATTCATTTTTCTTTGATTTTCCAATTTATTTATTTATTATTATCATTATTATTTTTATTTTTTAAAAATCAGGTTGCTACAACCACTAATCCAAAGCCATTACATAGGGCCCATTAGACATCATTACATTGAAGGTAAATAAATAAACTAACTAACACTCTAGTAAGGCGCTAGTACTCTTGTATCACTCTTGGTCCTCCCCATCCTTATGAGTGTCGTGATCTTCCTCAGTCTCACCTGAGAACACATCAAATAACGCAGGGTGAGCGATAATACCCAGTAGGACTTAAATCTCATGATCAGGCATGCTTGAAATGATTAATATATTAAAGAGTAGAGTAACTAATGGTAGAAAGAGAATCAAGCATTTTGAGTAAGTGATAGCACAATAACATGATCCAAATAGCACAAGTGTCAAGTATAGCACAAAGAGCAGGATGGCCATAGCACAATATATTTCATGATAGCACAACGAGTCGAGTATAGTATAACACTTTGATTGTCATTAGATAGTCGAGATAGATAGCACTTGAGTGTAATGCCAAACACTCTGGTCATTTCACTTCCGCGGGAAAATAGCACTTTTGGGCGCACCTCCCAGGACCAGACCGGGCCCTTTATATTGCCAAGCATTAGTCATATTGTTTATCTTTAGACAATCAATCAAATGGCCATAGAGAGTACCAAGAATAGATGAGAGTATTTGATGAATAGACGAGAGTGTAGAGAATGTGAATAGACGAGCGAATAGAGTATAGGTGAGATGTATAGGTCAATGCGCATGAAATAACGTTAAATAGGTGATAGTAATGGTTGCACAACACATATGATTGGTGCTGGCAGTCAGGTAGAATTCACTAATCAACCACTGGTCATGCTACAAACATAGTCTAGAGGTCTAGCGTGATATCATGGTAAGAGAGCACAACTAAGGTCGTTTGGATCATACTGATCCCTAAAGGGTGTTATAGGTATTGAGGGTATAATCGGCTCATCGACCATCTGTGAATCCACAGACAGAGGAGACTTATGGAGGCTTTGAACAATGATTCACTAGTCCGGCAGAAGGAATATTCGACGGAGAGTTTGTCCAAGTCAAGAAAGAGTGTGTATAGAAACAAGTTGCTCGACGTTATAAAGAAATTCTAGGACAGTGGAGCATCGGTAACGGTGTTCCAAAACCACGAGAGAAAAGAAGACAAGTCCATTATAAAATAGGGTAAAAATGTGTACTATTGAAATAAATTACCAGATGTATTATGTAATATTTTAATGCCATGTCAAGTCATATGGGATGGTTGCAAGTATGTGCATGTGATAGAGAAAAACATACATATGAAAGGTCAAGTGTATGACTTTTAAATAACCTATTACATGTTCATGTTCAGACATCTTCTTTTACTGCGTTTAAGACAATTAATAGGATGTATAGTCATTGCAGAAAGACAAGAACCATAGAAAATTAGAGTTTCTGTACAAAATTCTAGAAAGCGATGTACCTCTGTAAGGATTGCAACAGGGTACTTCAAGAATGCGACAGGGTCTGTCAAAGAACGCGACAGGTCCATCTGGGACAAGCAGACAGAACGTGACATTAGGGCCTGTCACGTTCATAATGCGACGGGTTCCTTGTCACGACCCCTCCTTGAGAACACGACCTATCGAGCCGTCGCGTTCTCAAGGCCTGAGCCCGAAAGGGAAAAAGCCTTGCCTTAGATTACAATCCATACTTTCCAAGGGTTGACACAGGGGTGTTTTAAAATATAAAACTCGACTCACACTTGATGAAAAATCATGAAACAAGTTTTAAACGAAACTAGACTTGCATAAGTATAAATAGTAAACAGTAATTAGAATATTATCATGGTATGGATAGGTTATGATCTGGTTCTTTCACGATGGGCATAGAACATGACACAGTGATGAAAAGAGAATTAATTTGGAAAGGGTACATGATAGAAATTGGGAAAAAGTGAATCATTAGTTTCCTGACATCAAGTAGCATGCACAGTAAAATTTTCATACCACAAGATCAAGTGTGGGCAGATAATTAAGGTAAACATGATGGGTTGGGTACATATTTTTAACAGAACTTCAAACAAGAAATTGAGATGATAGGGTCCATAGAAATTATGGAAAAGAGAGGGCTTTTGTTCCTAGTATCAAGAACAACTACAGACAAGATTAATTTAATTTAGCTTGTAAGATTGCCTACCTTTGGATGATGCAAACTCTTAGGGTTATTAACGGGAAGAATAGGCTTGTAGATCTTCTAGCAACCTTCTCCCCACGAATTCCTCCTTCTATGGCCTCTTCTCCACATCCAAGAAGTCCTAGCAGATCAATAGGGTCGGCCATGAAGGGGTTGGAGATGTATTTATGCATCTAGCATGTTTAATTTCTAATACAACTCTAACTTCCATTTAACTATGAATTTCCATATCTATCCAATCTTCCTAGCTTTAATACTCCTAATTGGGTGGGGATGGGACTCCAATTTCATGTCTAGCTAGTTAGGTTTGGGTTAGGAGTCCATTTTAGATTTATATGAGTTATATTAATGATTTACTTCCCCTTTTTAAATTAGGCAATAATAGGGTGACGAATTTTATAGTATTTTCTTTTATCCTATCTTTTAAAACTCCTATTTTGGCCCAATAACTTTTATATGAACCATTTATTAAAGCCCATCACCTATTTTCAATTAATGGGTTTTAATTAATTCATTTTTTCTTTAATATTTAAATTTAATTATTTATTAAAAATATTGGGTTGCCACAGTTCTTACTTGTTACATCATTCTAGATCTTGTTCACATATCATGTTTAATGGGATTTATCATTCATGCATATCTTGTTAATCGTACATGCCTAGTTCTTAAAATGTTAATCACTTATATCATTTCCCGCACATTGAGTTATAAATCCTATAAGGCTAGTTTGCTCATTACCTGCTTCTTAACATCTTAGATGACATCAAAGTAGAAGATGAAGGCTAGAACATGGATGTGAATGCATCTGAGTGAAGAGTGTGTTCCACCCATAGTGTCTAATATTAGTTTATTTTGAGCATTAGTTTGATGTAGTTGGTAGTAACGAAGTAAAATCTCATGTAATTTTCCCTTGCATGAGTCATTGAGAACTGTCGGGGTCTTCTCCCCTATGATGATTTGCTCTCGTCTGACATGGGTTAGTATAATCATACCGGGCAAAAGTGGGTCGTTACACATTTAATGGGAGCAGGTATTCGGTACACTCTTGAGGCAAACATTAGACTTAATAAATGCATTGGAAACCTGCATAAGCTAAAGTTGAAGAATCTAACAAACAACTCAATGGTTATCTGTCCAAGAAGCTCTTAAAAAGGGTAGTTGAAGCTTTCCTTAGAACTAGAGTGAACCAGTAGAGAAAACAAAGGAGAACTCCATCTTGAACAGAGCAAATGATCCATCCTTCAAGCATTGTTTTTGTTTTTTTAATTAAAATGGTGAAGTGAAGAAATTTGAGCGAAAAGCCATCATCTTCTTTGAGCTTTCTTTCTCTCTTTCTCTCTCTCATTGTGTTCCTACTATAATCATCTTTCAAAGAGAGTTCGTGTTTGTCTCAGATCAAGCCCGCCTATTGCTTATTTATGGCTTGGTCTAAGGGCATTTTGATATTTCCCGAATCTCTTGTTGTTCCTCTTCGGGCTATGAGGAGAAGGCTTATTGTGTAAGTATTGTTCCCCTTGCTAAAAGGGAAGACCCTCAGTCAGGGTGTTGTATTTCCTCCTCAGGCTATGAAGAGAAGGCCTACTGGTATATCACAATAATTAACAAAACAACATAGTCAAATTATGATTAACATCATAGAAGATTATGATTAGTCTTCTCTTCATAGCAAGTAACGTAGAAATGAAAATTGTAATATTATTATATCCTATATAGGTATAGTAATTAACATAATAATATGGTCAAATTAATGATAATGCGACACTAAATTATGATTAGACATAATGTAGTGACATATTAAGTCTATATTATATTACTATAATAATTAATATAGTAATGTGACTACTATATTACATCTAACTATAGTAATTAGCATTATAACTTATTAATTATGATTAATATAATGGTATATAATATTATTATCATAATTATCTTTAATTAATTAGAACACTATCTCAATTCTTCACTTTACTTCGGTAAGGGTCACTAGTAATTAACATAGCAACTTAATCAATTATTAATGATATTATAGACTATTTATGACTAAACTTAATATATTAATGTAGTAGTTATGTAACGACCCTCTTCATACCGTTACGATTATACCAATCCACATCGGTATAGAGAACGTCGTCACAGTGGGACATTGACCCAACACTAAACGATAGGTTGATATGTATGTGAATGTTAAAGAGTACAGCGGAAATAAAGTAACAATTTCATTCCATTGCATCATCATCATCAATATCCATAGTCTGTATAACATAAGATGAAAGAAAACACTAAAGTCCACATTTTTACAACTTTCAAATGAATACATTGTCCATCCTTAATTACACAATTCCAAATTACATACTATGAAATGAAATATATAACGTAGAGATCTCCACAAAATAGTTACTCCTCGTGCTCGGAGTCGCTCCTAACTATATCCTCCTCGAATGGGGAGACACCTGTCACACCTGTACGCCGCAGCAAGTATGAGTCTAAATAGACCCAACAAGCAATCTGTGAACCCAACCATACACATATCACCTACACATGCTAGAGTTCTATACAATTAAACAATTAAGGTTAAACATGGTACATGCTTTATATAACTCAAACAACTAAGTATGACAATCTATAACATGCTTTCTACACTTTTATTCAACATGCTTCAAGATCTAAATCTCATTCAACCTATTTTGCAACTATACATAATTAAGGCATGGAATTAAACATAAAGCAAATAGCATACCTAGCATGGATTCTAATCATTTTCACATGCATTTAACACCAATATACCTACCTTTTGCTTGCTGTTTCGACATGAATTAAACACATTCATATGGGTTTACACTTATTCACATGCTAACATGTTCATTTAACAATTTCACATTGCACATCTTTCACATTACACATTTCACATGAACATATACACATATTCACATTTTACACTTAGTTGTCGTGACATAGTCCAAACCACCACTAGAAGGACACATATATACACATTCTCATACCTATCACCTAGGCAACACAGTGATAGATCTTGGTTAACTACACAGAACCGGGAGAAGCACTCTCCACCCTAACTAGTGTTACTTGTCCACCTCCACGATTTCGTCCTAATTGCCCGTAGGATATCACACACATTGAACTTTCCCATAGGGACTTTACTATGGTATAGTTCCACAGCCCTCTATGGTAGCAGTGTCACACATGGCACATTTTAACACATTTCATTTAAATCACATATTTTCTTACATTATTCACATGCACTAATCATTTCATGCTCATGTACATAAATACACACACATGGTTCAGTTTTTTCTAATATGATACTACTAATCACTGTACTAAACAACTCATACCACAGTCTTAATCATACTGTAATCATTGCATTATACAAGAATTAAATTAACATGTTCAACTTGGCAAATATCCATTGTTAAATTAACAACCACACCTACTATCATCAAAACTAAACAAAATATTTATCACAGGTTGAAGACAGTTAACACATCATATGGTGAATTTTTCAGATTTTTTGGACATATACACTAATTATAAATATTAAAATAGTTCACAGGCATATTTATCACTAATTTCACTTAAACAGGTTCCACAGTAAATCAGTCATTCTCAATAGTGCCAACACCTGTATACAATCATCATATAATCATAGAAAATTTATGAAACCCTAAATCATATCAGATCTATTTATACAAGATTAAACATGAGCATTTTATGCTCTCAGTTCAATTACAAAAATTTTAGTAATTAACACGAATCACAAAAATTCGGTACAACCTCATGATATAACCTACTGCTTGTACCTGACTTAACATGAATTCTATCGTATACACAGACAACCACAGATCCAGAAAATCACAAATTTCTGATCAAAATCACATCTTTGAAAACTGGAAGAACTTGGCGGCACATGTGTTGCTGCCAACATGGGTTAACGACACAAGATGTTGCCACTGACCCTGGAACATAACGACACAATATGTTGTCGTTATGTTCCTATCTGCAGAACACAGATAGAACACACAAAATCAAGGTGAATGGGGGTTCCAAGACACGAGGAAAATCGGTAAAAAATACCTGGGACCTACTAG
This sequence comes from Colocasia esculenta, assembly GCA_014218235.1. Classification (NCBI taxonomy): domain Eukaryota; kingdom Viridiplantae; phylum Streptophyta; class Magnoliopsida; order Alismatales; family Araceae; genus Colocasia; species Colocasia esculenta. The sequence continues at coordinate 114,523,745 of CM024760.1, read as the reverse complement.
ACATGGTTATGGTTGATATACACAGGTTACTTGCCTCTTAAAAATTGAAGAATGGATTTAATCAACCGATGATGCCCTCCTCGGCCAAGCCAAGAAGTGCCCCAAATCTTCTCCCGAATCGGTTCTATGTTGATGTAGCTTGCACACCAAGGTCGGGGAAGCCTTCCTCTATGTTCAGAGCTCCTTCTAGTCAAAGAGGATCGCCGGAAGATGCACCAAGTCACTGAATCAAAGTCTCCAAAGTTCTAGGTTGGCACAAAAGGTTCTAGGGTTTTGACAAAATCCAAATGAAGCTAATCCGCCCTAATATGTTGGTTTTATACATTAGGGGAGTCGGGATACGCGTTTAGGTAGGGATCCTACCGTTGGAAGACGGTTTCCAAAACAAGAACCGAAGAAATCGCGGCCATTTCCAGATCTGAAACACAGAGATTCTGGGAAATTAGACGTCCACATTCCTGGTCGTCTACTGGGAGTTGGCATCCATCGATCTGGATGCCGACTCTCCCTTAAACGTCCATGCATGTTGACGTTAACATGCGCTTCGGCCAGAACACAAAAATGCCTAAAACTTACATACACTATATACATATACATGCAATACTTAATGTACAACTTAAATATTATATATATATATACTATGTAAATACAACAATATGTACATGGTAAACTCATATAACATCATAATAATACACTATGTAAAGAATAATTATATATATGTATGCATATACATATATACACAAGGCTATATACACAAGACAACTAAACATCACATGACCAAACAACTAAATAAAAGGGCAAAATTCGAGGGCCTTACACCCTCTCCCCCTTAAAGAAAACTTCGTCCATGAAGTTAGAACGACACTACTCAAACAGTTGGGGATACTTCTTCATCATAGCATCCTCAAGCTCCCAAGTAGCCTCCTCTTGCTAGAAGTTCCGCCATAGCAGCTTCACGGACGCAATGCTCTTGTTCCAGAGGTGCTAAACCTTCCGGTCAAGAATAGCTACTGGTTGCTCAACATATGACAGATCTGGTTGGATCTCCACTGGCTCATGACTAATAATATGAGATGGATCTCAGACATATCTCCTGAGCATAGATACGTGGAAAATAGGATGAACACTAGCTAATGCTAGGAGTAAAGCTAGCTCATATGCCACGCTGCCCAAACTTCTGAGAATCTCATACGGGCCAATGAATCTTGGGCTTAACTTACTATGCCTGCCAAATCTGACAACACCTCGAGTAGGAGAAACCTTCAGAAAAACATGCTCACCAACCTCGAACTCTAAATCCTTCTTACTGTTGTCGGCGTAACTCTTCTGCTTGTCCTGCGTTGCAACAAGCCTCTGCGTGATAAGCTGGATCTTATCCGAAGTCTCCTGCACTAACTCCAGACCAATCAACTGCCTATCACCAATCTCCTCCCAACATAAAGGGGATCTACAAGACCGACCATACAATGCCTCAAATGTAGCCATACCAATACTTGCATGAAAACTTTTGTTATATGCGAACTCCACAAGAGGTAAATGACGCTCCCAATCACCCTTCCAATCCATCACACACGCTCACAACATATCCTCGAGCGTCTGGATAGTCCTCTCAGACTGTCCATCTGTCTAAGGATGGAACGCCGAACTAAGCTTCAATTCGGAACCCAAAGCATCCTGAAGACCCTTCCACAGCCTCGAAGTAAATCTCGGATCTCGATCCGAAATGATCGACTTTGGCATGCCATGCAACCTAACAATTAATGCTACTAACATACAATCTAGCTAAACTCTCAACTGACTGCTTCTTCTTCATAGGCAAGAAATGTGCAGTCTTAGAGAATCTATCTACTATCACCCAAATTGAGTCATTGCTCTTCACTGATCTGGGCGAACACGTTACAAAATCCATATTGATGGCCTCCCACTTCTATACTAGGATCTCCATCTTCTGCAAAAGACCAGATGGTCGCTAACGCTTGGCCTTCACTTGCTGGCATACTAAACAACTGGATACAAAATCCGCCACATCCTTCTTCATGCCAGACCACCAAAATGATCTCTTTAAATCCTGGTACATCTTAGTGTTACCTGGATGAATAGAGAACCTCGACCTATGAGCTTCTTCTAGAACAGGCTCACGGACATCCACCACATCAGGAACACAAACTCAGTGATGAAATCTAATCACACCATCTTCATCACGAGTAATTCCCGCCTTGCCTGCTAATTCCTGAAGCCTAGGATCAGTCTTCTGCTGCTCAATCACCTCATCAAGCACAGTAGACCGAATGGACAACTGAGCTACAAAGGCCTGACATAATAATGGCTCTAACTCAGTCATCGCACATGCAGCATCCTCCAACATCTTTCAATCCTGCTGGAGCAAAGACCTCTTTCTGCTAAGAGCATCCGCTACGACATTCGCCTTTCCTGGATGATACTGAAGGTCGAAGTCGTAGTCCTTGAGGAACTCAATCCATCTCCTCTGCCGTAGGTTTAATTCCTTTAGAGAGAAGAGATACCTCAAGCTCTTATGGTTAGTGAACACCTCAAATCTGACACCATAAAGATAGTGTCTCCAGATCTTTAGTGCATGAACCACTGCCACAAGCTCCAAATCATGAGTCGGATAGTTACGCTCATTCTCCTTCAACTGACGAGAACCATACGCCACTACCCTTCCCTGCTGCATCAATACACAGCCTAAACCAATCTGAGACGCATCCGAATAAATGGCAAAACCCTCTACACCTGTAGCAACCTGAATTTTTGAGAAAAATAAAAATTTAAATAATAAATTAAAAACTCAACTAAAGGGATATTCAATGAAAAGAGCATTAAATAAAACCCATTAAATGGTAAAGAGTAATGGGCTTTGCTTAATGGATCCTCTAGAACTTATTGGGTCAAAATATGAATTTACAAATAGTAAATAAAAAGAAAATACCCTAAATTCGGAGTCTTAATATCTCCTAAATAGAAAAGGACTCTTTAAGCATTAAAAGAGGCAATAAGGGTTGGAATTGGATTCCTAAGCCTGCCCCTTATGATTTAGCACGAATTTAGATTTCCATCCTAACCTAAATAGAGGTTGGAAAGCAAGAAAGGAAGGTTGGAGTTAGGAAATCTCGTAATTAAAGAGCAATTAGAATAGAAGTAGGAATAAGAACCAATACATGCATAAATACATCTCTTAAACCCTCTTGGCCGACCCTAGCTCGTTGCCAAAGGTTGTTGGACGTGGAGAAGAGGCCAAGGAGGAGAGGATCTCGTGGGGAGAAGGAGTTCTTGGAGCTTCTTCCTTGTTCTTGGAGATTTTAACCTTAGAAGACAAATCGAGTCAAAGGTAGGCATTCTCACAATCTAAACTAAATCAAATCCATCTATATGTAGTTCCAATCACTAGGAACAAAAGCCCTCTTGTTTCATAATTTTTCATCAAGCCAATCTTTTGTTCTTGATTTTAGAAGTTCTGCAAACATGATAACTCCGAGTCATCATGTTCGAATCATATCTCCATGTACACTTGATCCCATGCTACGAAATTTTTACTGTAGACACTTCATGTTGTTAGGGATCTTTTGCCCTAGAAAGCCCTAATTTTTGTTGAGCATGTTGCTCGAATTAAATCAATCTTGCTCTCTGTATCATGTTCTATGTTACTCGTTATTGTACATACTCAAACCATGTTCAAACCATGCTCTCTCTCTAATTCATATTTACTGGAAGTACTCTCGCCTGTCTAGTTTTATTTGCCACTAGTTTCATGATTTTTCATCGTGTATACAATTAGTTATGATTTTCTGAACGACCCTGTATCAAAATCTGATATTTCTAGACCGCAATCCAAGACAGAGCAGAACTCTGTCAGACTCAGGCCATGGACCTGAGAACGCGACGGCCCGATAGGTCGCGTTCTCAAGCCCGTCACGAAGCTTTCCTTGTTGCGTTCTGAACGTGACAGTACCCTACGTCGCGTTCTGGCCTTCTGTCCTAGCAGCCCTGTCGCGACCCTTTTCAGGCCCTGTCGTGATCTGCCCTGACCCTGTCGTGATCCTTACTGGCCTACGCCTTTTTAATAGTAATACACGCAGTAAAAACACCTGTTTTAAAATGGAGCTATATTGAATGCTTTAAAATACATATTCACGACTTCTTTTCTATCTATGATTTCTCTTACACATGCACACACATGAACCATTTATATATGGCTGAAATCTAGCATAAAATATCTCATAATGTATCTGGTAATTTATTGCAATAAAGTATATTAATTTCCCTATTTTAAAGGACTTGTATTCGTTTCTTGCGTTTTTTATATACCGATATCGAAGCTCCACTGTTCTAGAATTCCTCTAGAACGTCGAGCACCAGTTTTTATATACACACTTTACTTGGCTTGTGGTGAACTCTCCGTCGGATATTCCTTTTGTCGGACTAGTGAACCCTTGCACAAGGCCTCCGTAAGTCTCCTCTGATCATGGATTCTCACATGGTCGACGAGCCGGTTGTACCCTAACACCGATTACACCTTTAGGGACCGATATGATCCAAACGGCTATTAGAAGTTCGCTCTTACCTTGAATCACGTTGGACCTCTGGACTTGTGCATAACATGGCCAGTGGGAAGATCGTGAATTCCACCTGACTGCCAATACGACGTGCGCGTGTTGTGCAACTGTTACTATCGCCAGTTACTCGTTGTTTTACGTGATGTACCCTTATCTCTCATCTATACTCTACTCGCTCGTCTATTCACGTTCTCTCTACTATCTCATCTATTGCTCTTAACTATTCTTGGTACTCTATATTGGCCATTGACTGATTGTCTAAAGATACAATATAACCAATGCCTGGCAATATATAAAGGGCCCGATCTGGTACTGGGATGTACGCCCGAAAGTGCTAGTGCCCATGGGAGTTAAATGATCAGAGTGTTTGGCATTACACTCAAGTGCTATCTATCTCGACTATCTATATGACAATCAAAACACAAAACGTGCTATACTCTCTCGATGTCTAGAATGACAAACAAGTGCTATACTCATCCTACTATTATTATACTTGTGCTAGTTGTGCTATGGCCATCCTGCTATTCATGCTATACTCGATACTTGTGCTATTTTTGGAAACTATACTCGATCTCATGCTATTGTGCTATCCTGTTACCTGTTGTGCTATTTCTTTCTATATTTTGACTCTCTTGTACCTGCTATCTTTAGATACTCTGCCATTAAATGCGTTAATTATTTAAAGCTTGCTTGAGCCTGAGATTTAAGTCCTATTGGGCGTTATCGCTCACCCTACGTTATTTGATGTTGTGTTCTCAGGTGAGACCGAGGATGACACATACACTCACGAGGAAGGGAATGACCAAGAGTGAAGCCAGGAGTACCCTCGAGTCATTATGTTATCTTAGAGTTGTAGTTAGTTATTTCCTTTTATTGCAATGTAATTGGGCCCTATAGAATGGCTCTGATATTAGTGGTTGTAACTAGACATTTGAAAAGTTATTAATGAGAAAGATTTGCTTTAGTATTATTCAATGTGCAATGGTTTTATGTCTAGTATTCGCTCTATAACTTTTTCTTGCAACTGCCTTCGCGCTCCGATATTCCGCGTCGGGGCGTGAATACACCACTCGAAAAAATCAACACCGGTGCAGAAGTAAGCTTAGCCTTCAACAATTGAAAGCTACTCTCACACTCCTCGAACCAGACAAACTTCACACCTTCCTGGTTAGCTTAGTCAAAGGGGTGGCGATAGATGCAAATCCCTCAATCAATCGCCGATAATAGCCCGCTAAACCAAGGAAACTCTGAATCTTCGATGGGGTCCTGGGGATCTCCCAATCTAATACATCCTGGACCTTCGATGGATCAACTGCTACACTAGCACCGGAGACAACATGTCCAAGAAAATGAACCTCGCGCATCCAAATATTGCACTTGATGAATTTTACATACAGCTTGTGCTCTCGGAGAACTTCTAACACTACCCTCAAATGCTGACGGTGTGTAGCCTCATCCGGAGAATAGACTAACACATCATCGATGAACACTACTACAAAACTATCAAGATAAGGTCTAAACACCCTGCTCATGAGATCCATGAACGTTGCAGGGGTGTTGGTTGGGCCAAACGGAAGAACCAAAAACTCATAATGTCCATAACGAGTCCTAAAGGCTGTCTTGGACACATCTTCACTCCTAATCCTCAGCTGATGATAGCCAGACCACCAATCAATCTTGGAAAAGACCGATGCATTCTGCAGTTGGTCAAATAAATCATCAATCCGCTATAAGGGATACTAGTTCATTACAGTTACCTGGTTTAGATTTCTATAATCAATGCACAACCTAAGCGAACCATCTTTCTTCTTTACAAATAATACAGGTGAACCCCAAGGAGATACACTAGGGCGAATAAATCCCTTATCTAGCAAATCCTGCAACTGCTTCCTTAACTCAGCTAACTCCCAAGTGCCATCCGATATGGAGCCTTTGAGCTAGTAGAGGTGCCTGGAAGCAACTCTATAGTAAAGTCTATCTCCCTAAATGGTGGCAATCCAGACAAATCATCGGGAAAAATGTTTGGTAACTCTCGCACTACATCAATCTCCTCAAGGATTGGTAACTGATCAGCCTTTGGTACTAATACCACGCTGGCAAGAAAAGCGTCACATCCCTTGTTCACCATTCTCATCGCCTTCATGGCGGAGATGACAAACCTTCCCGCTAAGTTCCTTGGTAACGGATGTGAAAACTCATCCTCACCAGGAATACGGAAAATGATCTTCTTTCCATGACAATCTACCAATGCATAATGCTCCTCTAGCCAATCCAGACTAAGAATTGCATCATAGACCTTCATCTTTAGCAAAAAGAAGCATCCATCTAGGACTCGGTCCTCAATGCACACAGGTAAAGACGGAATACACTTCCTAGTCGATACCGTTCCCGCAAGTGTATGCACAGACAAAGGGACCTCTAACTCCTCAGCCTCTAATCCTGACTCTACAGCTAACTGCCTAGCAAACCACTCGGAAATGAATGAGTGAGTGGCACCCGTATCAAATAAAACCCCAGTGTGCACACCCATGAAAAGAACCGTACCTTCGGTGACGTGCTCCGCCTACTAGGCATCCTCACGCGCTAACGTAAACACTCGAGCTTGGGCTCGAGGCCTTCCGTGTCTTCCTGTAGCTGGCGCTGCTATTGCTACGGCTGCTGAGGCTGGAGCTCCACGCTGGACTCTCTGTTGAAGTCTGGGACAGTCCCAGATCTGATGCTCACTGCTCTCGCACTTTAAGCACTTCCCCGCCAGCTTCTAGCATTCGGTATCTCCATGTGTCCTTCCACAGTGAAGACACTCCTTCTTTCCACTGGGCCTAACACCGAGGGATCGCGGTGCAGCTGCCTACTGACTGCTAGCTGCTATGGGACACTGCGGTGACTGGTATGCTGCCTTCTTCCTATTCTATCACTGGAAAGGAGGTGTAGACCTCTTCTGCACTGCCTTCTTCTCCTCTAGGTACTGCTCCATCTCGGCCTCCTACCTACACGCGGCGCTAAGAGCCTCATCTAGGGTACCATGATCAAACGCCACCGGCCTCGATCTCAGTGATGGCTTCAGGCCCATCACAAATTTCTTTGCCTTCCTGCGCTCATCAGTCACAATGTGAGGTGCATATTTAGACTATTCTACAAACCTTGCCTCGTACTCACGTACGGTTATGGAGCCCTGGGTAAGAGTAAGAAATTCCTGCTCCATCTTGTCCTGGATATGCTCCGGGATGAACTTGGCCGAAAGAGCCTCAGGAACTCGTCCCATGCTACCTCGACAGCGCCGTCCTCAAACTGGGTACGAAGTAAAGAGGACCACCATACATCGGCTCTCTTCTGCATCAATCCACCCATAAGGACCAATCTAAACAAATCTAAACTTAACATAATTACATGCAATTAAATAAAATAATACCTGAAGTATATAGGTGGCAAAGCTGATCTTATCCTCCTTAGCACACCTAATAGCTCAGAAAATTTCTCGATCTCCCTCATCCAGCTCTCCGCCAGCAAAGGCTGACTCTCCCCCTTAAAAGAGGGTGGAGCCTGTTGCCCAGGTGACTAGCCCAGAGGGGGGTGAATGGGTCTTTAAAATTTTATTTAGGTGACACCTGTACGTAAAAGTATACACAAAAACAATCTTCGATGTTGGTTAGTAACGGTTAGTATGAACAACAAAGTCACAAAGAATCAATCACACAACGCAAGGAATTATCCTGGTTCGGACCTCCTTTCCTTAGGAGTCCTATGTCCAGTCCCTGAGCAACAACTCAGGTTTTCACTAACTAGGGTACAGTCCCCCTATGGACACTACAACACCCAGCACAGCTGGTTTTCCTTCACAACAGAAGGGAATAACCACACCCTGGATACCTCACCAGGTCTTCCTTCACAACCGAAGGGAAACAGCACCCTAGATCCCACTAGGTCTTCCTTCACACACGAAGGGAAATACCACAAAGAGAATAGAATGAATTCAAGCCCCTAGATCAAGCTTTTTCAAGCCAAGATCTGAAGCAACAAGTACTGAGAGCAAAAGATCTAAACAAGGCACACTCTCAGAACTACACGGGCTCTCTTAGAAATTCTGTTACAGCACAGAAAGCGAAGAGCTAAGGATGATGAGGAATGAGATTCTTGGCTCTAGAGTTCTTGCAGAAGAATTTGAATGCTTGAATGCGAGATGGTTGTTCTCCACTCCAATTACTTTTCATTCTTCTCTTCTACCTTGTATTTATATCTCCTTTTGAAAATACGGCCGTTGAAGTAACCGTTGTCTCTTAAATTGATAGACGTTAGACTCCTTGACATTTGGAAGCTTCAACACTCTTTTATCCATTTGAGCACGCAAGGAGATAGGGTCTTCTGGTGTCTATATGGTCCAACGTTGTATGACATAATGTCTTTAGGACCCTGCATACATTAAATGCTAGAACAGTAGACAGCTAGGCTGTCTCTTGTTCTCAGTAAATGTTGACGTGAGTATTCACCAAAATAGCACTGCCAAATAGCTTGTTCTAAAAGATGTTGACAGAATATGCACAATAAGAAAAGGATATCATCTGCATGCATGCAAAGATACGTTCTGTCTTTATTAAATGCACAGCAGTCAGACAGATAAGAGAAGACTTTGACTATTCAATGCTTTAAGAGATAAGATAAATGTCAAGTCGATATAAACCATAAAGTCGTTGTCTATATGACTTATGAAATCGTTATCAATACTAACAAGTCATTATAGAGAGCAAATCGTTATAGAAAGCAACTTTATGTGTTCAACAAAGAAATCGTTATAAACACTTAACAAGTCGTTATGAGCTTTAAAGAAATCTTTGCAAGAAGCAAATCGTTATGAGCTATAAAGAAATCGTTGCGCAAAGCAAGCCGTTATGAGTTCTAAAGAAATCGTTGTGCAAAGCAAGTCGTTATGAGTTCTAAAAAAATCGTTGCGCAAAGCAAGCCGTTATGAGTTCTAAAGAAATCGTTGCGCAAAGCAAGTCATTATGAGTTCTAAAGAAATCGTTGTGCAAAGCAAATCGTTATGAGTTCTAAATAAATCGTTGCGCAAAGCAAGTCATTATGAGTTCTAAAGAAATCGTTGCGCAAAGCAAATCGTTATGGCGAGCAAGTTGTTGTGAATTCAAAAAAAAACGTTATGATAACTTGCGAAATCGTTACTGCGAGCAAGTAGTTGTGAATTCTAAAAAAATCGTATGATAACTTAAGAAATCGTTACGGCGAGCAAGTCGTGGTGAATTCTAAAGAAATCGTTATGATAACTTACGAAATCGTTACGGCGAGCAAGTCGTTGTGAATTCTAAAGAAATCGTTATGATAACTACGAAATCGTTACGGCGAGCAAGTCATTGCGAATTCTAAAGAAATCGTTATGATAACTTAAGAAATCGTTACGGCGAGCAAGTCGTTGCGAATTCTAAAGAAATCGTTATGATAACTTACGAAATCGTTACGGCGAGCAAGTCGTTGCGAATTCTAAAGAAATCGTTATGATAACTTAAGAAATCGTTACGGCAAGCAAGTTGTTGCGAAGTCTAAAGAAATCATTATGATAACTTAAGAAATCGTTACGGCGAGCAAGTCGTTGCGAATTCTAAAGAAATCGTTATGATAACTTACGAAATCGTTACGGCGAGCAAGTCATTGCGAATTCTAAAGAAATCGTTATGATAACTTAAGAAATCGTTACGGCGAGCAAGTCGTTGCGAATTCTAAAGAAATCGTTATGATAACTTAAGAAATCGTTGTGACGGGCAAGTTGTTACGAGTTCTGAAGAAATCGTTGCGATGACTTATAGAATCGTTGTGAGAACGATTTGTTTGTAATCAAATGATGTCACAGTAAAGAAGTCGTTCAGACACTTAAGAAATCGTTATGAATTCAAATCGTTATAGCACTAAAGGAACTCGTTGTGACTTTCAACAGAAGTTGATGTGGGCTTAGAGAAATATGATCTTGACAAGATAAAAGCTTCAGAAAGGTAATACTTACCAATATTGGCTTATTTGACCTTGGTATATTTTCTATACTTAAGACTTATGAAGAATGTGTTAGAATTTTTTGTTTGATTTTGTTAATCACCAAAATAAATATGTAATTAATTAAAATTAATGGGGACAGACTGAGCATCAATCTCCCCCTTTTTGGTGATGACAAAACTTAACAATAAGCATAAATAAAGAATCTGAATATTTGCAGAATGTATTTCAGACATGCTAAGTATTTTTCTCCCCTTAACAATAAGCATGAATAATAATAAAAAAATCTGAATATTTGCGGAATGTATTTCAGATATGCTTAGTATTTTTCTCCCCCTTTTTGACATTAAGCAAAAAAGATAATCTGAGACAAAGAATGAAGAGAAAAGATAAGCAGAGACAAGTAAATGTAGTTTATTCATTCTGAGGAGGCACAGGTAAGTAATAAGCAGGAGATAAAAGAGAGGCAAAATGAGAAATAATCTCCCAGGCATGCTCTTCCTGCCTCTCAAAGTAAGTCTTGAAGGGTCCAGGACCAACAGAATAATTAGGTCCCATAGAGGGAGCCATTCTTTTGAGGTGAAGGACCAACTGAGCTTCAAGGAAATCAATGAACGGATCTCTGTCCAAGGAGTGCTTGTAGAAGGAGAATTTTCCAAAGCTAGCACACGCAAGAAACTGATTAAGGGAAACAGGATAGAAGATCTGCCTATGCTTCAATTCCTGGCGCATGGCGACATAGACTTTGTACCTTGCCACCCAAATTTGAAGAGGATCATTTACAAGGTGGAGGGAATTCATATCCAAAAAGGTTGCAGCTGAGATTGGAGAGCGGCCTTCCCTGGCTAAGGTTACATTTGTATCCGACAATTGCTGAGCAGATAGGGGATAGAACTTGACCTACCCTGCAGGTGTCAGTCTTTCACATTCTGACAAGGCAGGGGCTAGAATCTCAGTATGGATGTGGCCTAGGTGGTACTCCCTAAAGATAAATCTGGGGAAAGCTACCACACTGCCCTTCTGAACTTTGATTCTGCCCATCACTCGTGCAAAACGATCAAAAATAACTGAGCCCGCTGGTGTATCCATGAGCAAAGAGTGAAGAGGAGGAAGATATGTAGCCTCTGGCAGCTGAAGAGTATCAAAGTCTACTTGAATTGCTGTAGTGCCAAGCTCAGGTCCAAGATTTCGGATGGCAGAGAGAAACTTGTTGTAGAGGACCTTATTTGAGCGTGCCCATTCTTCTTCAGATAGGGATTGAGCAGAAGAGAAGATCTTGGCCTTGACAACCTTGGTAAGAGAGGTGTAAGGTAGGATGGTTTGAAGATGGTCAGAAAGGTTTAGGAAAGGTAGATTGAAGAGGGTGGCAAATGCAACTTTTGTGAGGTATTCCCTATAGAGAGGCCTGTTTTTAGTGACCTCTGTGAGAGAAAACCACAAGGGAGGATACAACGGATTAAAAGATGAAGAGGTTTTTCTTTTCTTAGAGGGACGACAGGAGGGATCAGAGACATGAATATGCTGGCCAACTTTGAGAACAGATCCAAGAATAGTGTCCTCAAATTCGTCTTTGATGGGGCTCATATAGGGACCATCAATTTGAGCTCCTTCTGGAATGATGGTGATGAAGGAGGGAGGAGGATGAGGATGAATAAGAGATGGTGAAGGAGAAGAGGTGTGAGGAGATGGTCCAGCTGATGATGAGGGACCAGAGGAGGAGGCTCCAGCTGATGATGAGGCTGGAGGAACCTCAAGGATAGATGGAGATGGAGGAATATGAGTGGAAGAGGCAGGAGAAAAGGTAGATTGAGAAGGAAATGGTGTTGGAGAGGAAATGGGTCTTGGTTGAGGCTTTTTGAAGGTCTGGGGAGCAGGAGGTGCTGTAGAAGCTGAGAGTGGAGATGGAGGAACAGGTGTGTGAGAAGAAAAAGAAGGAGCTGGGGGCTTAGGTGCCAAGACTTCTTCTTCTACCACTGTCTACACAGGATCAGACTCCAATGGCCCTGATGGCCCTGACACCTTCTCAGCTGGCCTTGGAGGCCCTTCAACTTGCTTAGCTGGCCCAGATGGCCCTTGCTCATTGACCTCTGCCTCTGCTGCTACTGCTGCTGGTGCCGGCCCTGATGGCTCGGACACAGGAACTGACGGCTCTGATGGCCTGGAAGTATCAGCATCCAAATTCTGATCTGTAGGAGGTGCAGGAGGAGGAGGAGCTTGAGCTCCAACTGCCTTCAGAATCTCAGCTAGCATAGAATTCATGCTGCCCATCTCTTTGTTGAACCATTTCATGACATTTCTCATTTGAGAGATTTCCTTAGTGGTGGATGCTTGGCTCATAAAAACATCACATTGAAGAGAGCACAAGATCTCTCCTTGAGCATCTAATCTTTCAACGACAGGTTTCAAATTAATAACAATTTTCTGTCTCACCTGCCTCTCGAAAAAAGTATCTACTAAGAGTGGAACTTCGGGAACCACTTCTTTTCCTTTCTGCCTTGCCTCTGAAGCTGGAGGCTGCTGATCATCATCTGATTCTGAGGAGCTGGCTGTCTCCCCATCTCTAGGATCATTACCTGGGGGATTGTCATGTTCCTCCCCCTGAGCGCCATCATCATGTGAACTGGCAAAGACTTCATCAGCAGGCACACTGCCCATAGGCTCATCACATTGTGCTGCTTCTGCTGGTCCACCCTTTAATTGCTCCCCCTTAGTAGGAGCATCTTCTTCCATTGACTCTTGCTCCCCCTGAATGGGAGCATCTTCCATAACAATGTCTTCAGGAGCGACTGATTCCTCAATGTGGCCTAATGCCACAACTTCTTCCTCTGAATTTCCACCAACCTCTGGAGTTACTGGGGTGGAATGAATAGAATCCAACACCTCTCTAAGATAGAGGCAACAATGGAGGTGGGCAAAGGATCTGCTGCACCTGCCACTGCTTCTCCTACTGGTGCTTCTGGAGGTTGAGATTCGACTGTCACTTTAGGGGACCCTGCTAGCTCTGCTGTCCCTGCTACTTGAGCTGCCAATTCAGATGGTCCTGCTGCCTCTTGAACTGCTGATACAACAACTGTTGCCTCAACTTTTGCTGCTAATGCTACTGCTGCTGGTTCTGCTGATGCTTCTGGCACTTCTTCCTGAATATCTGGAATATCTCCTATAATGGCCTCTCCCTCTGCCACAGAGGTCTTAGACCAAATTCCATCAACAACTGAGAACCCACTCTTCCTCAGATTTCTGGACCTAATTGCTTGGCTCATCTTCTCAACTACTGCCCCAGATAGATCAACACCAAAGTGTTTGAAGATCTTGGTAAGCAAATGGGCATAGGGCAAAGAGACATTAAGCTTGCTCTTTGTATCCCAAATCTGATCATGGGCAAACCTCATCATTTCTATTATTACTTCGGCCATGTTGATCTCCTTGTTCTGTATGGCCCAGAACATCATATCTGAATCTGCCTTGGTACAAGAGGAGAATGTTGCACTTCTAGGAACCAAAATCTGACAAACTATGAAATGAAGGAGGCGGTTGAAAGCATTCAACTGATTGATATCTATTTTCCCATCTCTCAGTCTGAACCCTGGTCCTACAATGCCAAGACCTTTAGCTTGGGCGTCCACAGTATGAACCCCACTGTGACCGGTTGTGCTCACATCAAACAACATCTTCAGAAGATCATGATCAATCTTTATAGGGATACCTTTGACTGAAGACGTCATAGACCCATCTATCTCTGATTTCAAGCAAACATAGAATGCCTTCACGAGGTCTGGATAGCTTACCTCAGGGAAGGTTGAAATAACTGACCACTTCATCCTGCTTATGGTTGCTACAACACTGTGCATCCCGTTCATCTTAATATCAGCAACATCTACTACTTTATTCCCACAAACCTTGGTCTTCACAAATGTGAACCTCTCCTGCTGCTCAAGAGTATGGAACTCAGCACCGTAGCCCCCAAGACTTCTGGAGATGACGGATGCGGCCATGGAATCAGGTGAACAAGGTTTCTGGAGGGTTGGGAAGGAAGAAGGAGTGAAAGCCCTCAAGAAATTTGTCGCGGGAAGGAGAGAGGAGCTTCAAACTTGCAGAGAGTCAATGTCCAAATCGTTAGGGCATCGGCTTAGGCAACCAGACGAAAGAGGGAAAAAGGTAGAAGATGGGAGATGAAACGTCCCCACATCGATTTTTGTAATTGAATAAATGCTTTGTGGAAAGTGAGGCGCCAAAAGGCGGCAGAAAGCGACAAAAGAGTTTGACTATTCAAACCGACTTTAATAAAGAAGCGGCCAGGAAAGATAATTTGGATTTCTTTTGCTTAAAACCATGGAGGGAAAATTTATTTAATTCTGAAAATTTATATGCCAGTTTTAAACAGAAATCTTTTCACAAATTGCACATGCCCAATTCCCTTCTAAGAGATGTAAATCTCTCTTCAGGTAAGGCTTTTGTGAAGATATCTGCTAGCTGACCATTTGTATCAATAAATGAAATTTCAATATTACCATTTGCTACATGATCACGAATAAAATGATATATGACCTCAATATGCTTGGTCCTTGAATGTTGGACTGGATTTTTGGTGAGATTGATAGCACTGGTGTTGTCACACAATAGTGGAATCGATTTGATATTTAATCCAAAATCTCCAAGTTGTTGCTTTATCCATAGGAGTTGTGTACAACAACTTCCAGCAGCCATGTACTTAGCTTCAGCTGTAGACAGTGCCACTGAATTTTGTTTCTTTGATGACCAAGATATCAAACACCCTGCAAGAAATTGACAACAACTACTGGTGCTTTTTCTATCTACTTTGCATCCAGCATAGTCAACATCAGAGTATCCTACTAAACTAATTTCACAGGATTTTGGATACCACAGACCTAAATCATGAGTTCTAGCTAAGTACCTAAATATTCTTTTTACAGAGATTAAATGAGATTCTCTAGGATCTGCTTGATACCTAGCACACATGCATACACTAAATAAAATATCAGGTCTACTTACTGTTAAGTAAAGTAATGAGCCAATCATACCTCTGTAGATCTTTTGATCTACTTTCTTACCATCCTTGTCACCGTCCATCCTGGTAGATGTACTCATGGGAGTTGAGAGTGGCTTTATGTTTTCAAAACCAAATTTCTTTAACAGCTCCTTGATGTATTTTGCTTGACAAATGTGAGTGCCATCTTTTCCTTGCTTGATTTGTAGCCCAAGGAAATAATTGAGCTCTCCCATCATGCTCATCTCAAATTCTCCCTGCATCAACTTTTCAAAGTACTTGCAAAGGGATTAATCAGTAGATCCAAAGATAATATCATCTACATAAATCTGTACAAGTAGTATGCTTTTAACTTTTGGTTTTACAAATAGAGTGCTATCTACTTGACCTCTACTGAAACCATGGTTTAGAAGAAAAGAACTAATCCTTTCATACCAGGCCCTAGGTGCTTGCTTTAAACCATATAATGCCTTATGAAGTTTAAAAATATGATTAGGAAATTCTGTGTCATCAAAACCAGGGGGTTGTTCCACATAAACTTCCTCTTTTATAAAACCATTTAAGAATGCAGATTTGACATCCATTTGAAATAGTTTTAAGTCTAATGCTGATGCATATGCTAGTAATATTCTAATAGCCTCAAGTCTAGCTACAGGTGCATAGGTTTCATCGAAATCTATGCCTTCCTCTTGGGAATAGCCTTGAGCTACCAGTCTAGTCTTGTTTCTTAAGATCACACCAGCCTCATCCAATTTGTTTCTAAACACCCATTTGGTGCCAATAACTGGATGGTCTGATTGTCTAGGAACAAGTGACTATACTTTGTTTCTCTTGAACTGATTTAGTTCATCTTGCATGGCCAAGATCCAAGATTCATCACCAAGAGCTTCATTGACTGTCCTCGGCTCTATTTGAGAAACAAATGCTAAATAATCACAGGGTATCATGTTACCACTTGTTCTTACCCCAATAGATGGATCACCGATAATATTCTCAGGTGGGTGATCTTTCTTGTATCTCCACTCCTTTGGAAGATTTTCATATGTAATTTCCTTTTGTTGCATGTCTTCCAGAGGTGGATCATCCTTGTCCTCAATTGATGTATTCTTTAGTTTCTTGGACAGTTCATCCGCATCATCATTATCACTATCTTCTTCCTTTCTCAGGGAAGGGTTAGTTTCATCAAAAATAATATGTACAGTATGTTCAATTAATAAAGTGCATTTATTAAATACTCTGTAGCCTTTGGGTTTAGAGGTGTAGCCCATGAAGATGCCTTCATCTGATTTGACATCCAACTTACCAATGTCCCTTTTTCCATTATTGTGGATGAAGCAAGGACATCCAAATGTCCTGAAGTGACTGATCTTTGGTTTCTTTCCTTTGAACAGTTCATATGCAGTCTTCTTTAGGATTGGCCTGATCATTACTCTGCTGATAATGTAGCATGCTGTGTTGACTGCTTCAACACAAAAATACCTTGGTAGATCATATTCTGATAGCATTGTTCTTGCCATATCCAATAGAGTTATATTCTTTCTCTCAGCAATTCCATTTTGCTGTGGTGTCCTTGGTGCTGAGAAATTATGCTCAATCTCCGGATCATCACAGAATTTAGCAAATTTTTCATTCTGAAATTCACCACCATGATCTGATCAGATAGAAACAATGCTGAACTTCTGATCCTTCTGGACTTTCTTGCTGAAACTAACAAAGTTTTCAAATGTGTCATCTTTATGCTCTAGGAATGATACTCATGTGAATCTTGAGTAATCATCGACTATGACAAATCCAAAGTTCTTTCCTCCAAGACTGGTAGTTCTCATTTGCCCAAATAGATCCATATAAAGGAGCTCTAAGGGTTTTGAGGTGGTTACTACCGTTTTTGACTTGA
Source organism: Colocasia esculenta (assembly GCA_014218235.1). Lineage (NCBI taxonomy): Eukaryota > Viridiplantae > Streptophyta > Magnoliopsida > Alismatales > Araceae > Colocasia > Colocasia esculenta. The sequence continues at coordinate 114,506,284 of CM024760.1, read as the reverse complement.
AGGAGCTCTTGGTGTGCTTTCCCTTAGCACAAGATCTACAGACGCCTTCCATTTTTGCACTGACCTTTGGCAGGCCTTCCACAAGATTTTTATTTAGCAATTTTCTCATCGCATCTATGCTGCAATGACCCAGTCTTCTGTGCCACAGTTCAGTTGACTAGCTTTTATTTGCTGGCAGGCAAACATCCTGATCCTTGAGTTCTTCAAGATGAAGCGCATACAGGTTCTTCTCCCTATTGGCTTCGAAGATTACTGCTTCATCCTTTAGTATGCTGCACTTTGACTCTTGAAACTGAATCTGATGACCTCTGTCACAAAGCTGGCTGATGCTGATGAGGTTGTGCTTCAGCCCTTTGACAAGCAATACATCTTCAATGACTATTTTTCCTTTGTTGCTCACAGAGCCACTGCCAATTACTGTGCCTTTCCCATTGTCTCCATAGGTAACTATTCCTTCTTCAGCTTGGAGATGGGTGAATAGCTTCTGATTTCCTGACATGTGCCTTGAGCACCCACTGTCCAAATACCATTTGGATGCTCGAGTGTTACCCTGAAATAAAATCATGAAGTTTTAGGTACCCAAATTCTTTTGGGTCCTGATTGGTTAGTATCATTGATTTTACCTTTGATTATCCATTTCTTATGTTTTGTTGGGCATGTAGTTATGATATGTCCTAACTTGTTGCAGTGACTACAGCAGGATAATTTGGTTACTTTTTCCATATATTTGAAGTTAGCTTTGTATGCTATATCTTGTTCGGGTACAAATTTTGGTGTTGGATATGTTTTAGGATAAACTATGGTTTCTTCATTATCTGGGGGTGTATATCCTAATCCATTTTTCTTCTTACCTGATCTTTGGCACCTTTTAATATGAGGGAGTTTTTACCATTTGTGAATTTTTCTAATGTGCTAGATAACTCTATATTTTCTTCTGTTAGTGTCTTGATTTCAGTTTTCAATTCATCTGAACTTACTTGTTTTTCTAATTTAGTTATTTGTACATTCTTAGCTTTTAGATCTTCACATAACAGTTCATTTCTTCTTTTAAGTTCAGTTATTTGACTTTCTAATTATTCCTTTTCTGATTTTAGATCTGAGTTTGTATTTTCTAGACAAACTATGTTTTCCTTGCTTACTTTTAATAGTTTGGTTGCTTCTCTATATTTATTGTATAGTTCGTTGAAAGCTTCTTCTAAACTATCGGAATCTGAACCATTACAAGAATCAAAGGATGAGTCAGAGGTTACCTTTTCTTCGGTATTTGCCATGAAAGCCAAGTTGGCTTCTTCCTCATCACTGGTTGAGCTTGGCTCACTGTCTGAGTCGCTGCTGTTGCTCCATGCAGCTGCCATAGCTTTCTTCTTATATTTCCTGAACTTCTTGGAGCTCTCTCTCTTCCTGAATTCAGGCTTCTTGAGCTTTGGACATTCAGCTTTGATATGTCCTGGCTTTTTGCACTCGTAGTATATGGGCTCACTCTTCTTTTGATCCTTTCCATCTGTTTTCTTGAAGTCTTTATTTCTCTTGAAGTGTCTTCTACCAGATTGGAACTTCTTCTTCTTTGCTAGAATGCGTTGCAATCTTTTTGACAGCATGGCTTCTTTATCTTCACAGCCACTTGAGTTCTCATCTTCAGCTGATGACTCATCTGACTTGTCTTCTTCTGCTTTAAGAGCATTTAATGCTTCTTTCTGCTAGAGGACTATCCTAGCCTTTCCATATTGATCTCATGGGCCATGAGGGACCCAATGAATTTTTCCAAAGACATCCTTTTCAGATCATTAGCTTCTTCAATAGCTGTGACCTTTGGGGTCCATGAGGATGGTAAGGATCTAAGAATTTTCCTCACCATGTCTCCAATCTCATAGGTTTTTCCTAGTCCGGCTAACCCATTTGTGATATCTGTAAATCTACTGAACATGTGGGTTATGGATTCACCTGATTGCATCTGAAATCTTTCATATTGTGTAACAAGAATATCAATTCTTTTCTCCTTCACCTTGTCTGTACCTTCATAGGTAATTCTAAGCTTTTCCCACATCTTCATTGCGGATTTGTAGGCTGAAACTCTGTTGAATTCCTTTTTGCTTAGTGCACAGCACAGAATACTCTTAGCCTTACAGTTCAAGGAGATCTTTTTCCTATCATTATCTGTCCACTGAGCTTTCTCATTTGTGACTAGGAGATCGCCTTCTTCTACTATTGACCATATCTGATAGTCGTGACCTTGGAGAAAGTACTCCATTCTGGTCTTCCAGTAAGCATAATCTTCACCATCGAAGAGAAGGGGTCGGTTGACAGACTGACCTTCAATGTTACCTTGGGCTGCCATGAATCTTTACTCTTTAGATTGTTAGATCTTCTTCTTTGTCGAAGAGACTAGCTCTGACACCACTTGTTTCCCAGTTGACTAGCCCAGAGGGGGGGGGTGAATGGGTCTTTAAAATTTTATTTAGGTGACACCTGTACGTAAAAGTATACACAAAAACAATCTTCGATGTTGGTTAGTAACGGTTAGTATGAACAACAAACTCACAAAGAATCAATCACACAACACAACGAATTATCCTGGTTCGGACCTCCTTTCCTTAGGAGTCCTACGTCCAATCTGAGCAACAACTCAGGTTTTCACTAACTAGGGTACAGTCCCCCTATGGACACTACAACACCCAGCACAGCTGGTCTTCCTTCACACCAGAAGGGAATAACCACACCCTAGATACCTCACCAGGTCTTCCTTCACAACCGAAGGGAAACAGTACCCTGGATCCCACCAGGTCTTCCTTTACACATAAAGGGAAATACCACAAAGAGAATAGAATGAATTCAAGCCCCTAGATCAAGTTTTTTCAAGCCAAGATCTGAAGCAACAAGTACTGAGAGCAAAAGATCTAAACAAGGCACACTCTCAGAACTACACGGGCTCTTGTAGAAATTCTGTTACAGCACAGAGAGCGAAGAGCTAAGGATGATGAGGAATCAGATTCTTGGCTCTAGACTTCTTGCAGAAGAATTTGAATGCTTGAATGCGAGATGGTTGTTCTCCACTCCAGTTACTTTTCATTCTTCTCTTCTGTCTTGTATTTATATCTCCTTTTGAAAATACGGCCGTTGAAGTAACTGTTGTCTCTTAAATTGATAGACGTTAGACTGCTTGACATTTGGAAGCTTCAACACTCTTTTATCCATTTGAGCAAGTAAAGAGATATGGTCTTCTGGTGTCTATATGGTGCAACGTTGTATGACATAATGTCTTTAGGACCCTGCACACATTAAATGCTAGAACAGTAGATAGCTACGCTGTCTCTTGTTGTCAGTAAACCTTGACGTGAGTATTCACCAAAATAGCACTGCCAAATAGCTTGTTCTAAAAGATGTTGACAAAATATGCACAATAAGAAAAGGATATCATCTGCATGCATACAGAGATACGTTATGTCTTTATTAAATGCACAACAGTTAGACAGATAAGAAAAGACATTGACTATTCAATGCTTTAAGAGATAAGATAAATGTCAAGTCGATATAAACCATAAAGTCGTTGTCTATATGACTTATGAAATCGTTATGAATACTAACAAGTCATTATAGAGAGCAAATCGTTATAGAAAGCAAGTTTATGTGTTCAACAAAGAAATCGTTATGAACACTTAACAAGTCGTTATGAGCTTTAAAGAAATCTTTGCAAGAAGCAAATCGTTATGAGCTCTAAAGAAATCGTTGCGCAAAGCAAGCCGTTATGAGTTCTAAAGAAATCATTGCGCAAAGCAAGTCGTTATGAGTTCTAAAGAAATCGTTGCGCAAAGTAAGTCATTATGAGTTGTAAAGAAATCGTTGCGCAAAGTAAGTCGTTATGAGTTCTAAAGAAATCGTTGCGCAAAGCAAATCTTTATGAGTTCTAAAGAAATTGTTGCGCAAAGCAAGTCGTTATGAGTTCTAAAGAAATCGTTGCGCAAATCAAATCGTTATGGCGAGCAAGTCGTTGCGAATTCAAAAAAAATCGTTATGATAACTTGCGAAATCGTTACGGTGAGCAAGTCATTGTGAATTCTAAAAAAATCGTTATGATAACTTAAGAAATCGTTACGGCGAGCAAGTCATTGTGAATTCTAAAGAAATCGTTATGATAACTTAAGAAATCGTTACGGCGAGCAAGTCATTGTGAATTCTAAAGAAATCGTTATGATAACTTACGAAATCGTTACGGCGAGCAAGTCGTTGCAATTCTAAAGAAATCGTTATGATAACTTAAGAAATCGTTACGATGAGCAAGTCATTGCAAATTCTAAAGAAATCGTTATGATAACTTAAGAAATCGTTATGGCGAGCAAGTCGTTGCGAATTCTAATGAAATCGTTATGATAACTTAAGAAATCGTTACGGCGAGTAAGTCATTGCGAATTCTAAAGAAATCGTTATGATAACTTAAGAAATCGTTGCGATGGGCAAGTTGTTACGAGTTCTGAAGAAATCATTGCGATGACTTATAGAATCGTTGTGAAACGATTTGTTTGTAATCAAACGATGTCGCAGTAAAGAAGTCGTTCAGACACTTAAGAAATCGTTATGAATTGAAATCGTTATAGCACTAAAGGAAGTCGTTGTGACTTTTAACAGAAGTCGATGTGGGCTTAGAGAAATATGATCTTGACAAGATAAAAGCTTCAGAAAGGTAATACTTACCAATATTGGCTTATTTGACCTTGGTATATTTCCTGTACTTAAGACTTATGAAGAATGTGTTAGAATTTTTTGTTTGATTCTGTTAATCACCAAAATAAATATGTAATTAATTAAAATTACATGGGGACAGACTGAGCATCAGAGCCATCCTCTTGAAATGCTCCATGATGGAAGGACCACCATGGCCATGCTCCTGGGGAACTGGAGCTGGAGCCTGAGCCTGCTACAACAAGCAATACAAACAACACATAAGCAATATAATAATCATACATTAATTAAAAACAAACTACTTCTATCTAACATTTCTAACCTGTGCCTCCATCTGAGCCTAGAGTGCTGCCTGGGTATGCGCCTGTGTCTACATAGCCTATACCAGGCCTTGCATGAACACTCCATAATCTACAGGCGGTGGTGGAGGAAGTACAGTAGGACCATGGGGTACTGGGGCCTACTGCTCATCCCTCTCCTCTCGCCTCTGCTCATCCTCTCTAGCATGGGCACCATGCCTGCCACGAGAAGCCATAGTCTGAAAAAAAAAAATCAATCACAGTTAGAAACTAAGTTATTTAGCCCTAACCATGTTCTTAACTATCTTTCATTCATTATTAATCATTTCTACACATGTGGACAATTCTATAAAGACTTAGCATATTATGAAGATGATGGTTTACTCATGTACAATCTCAACCTTGTCCCTCTGATACCAATCTCTATAACGACCCTCTTTATACCGGTATGATTATACCAATCCACATCGGTATAGAGAACGCTGTCACAGTGGGACATTGACCCAACACTAAACGATAGGTTGATATGTACATGAATGTTAAAGAGTACAACGGAAATAAAGTAACAATTTCATTCCATTCTATCATCATCATCATCAATATCCACAGTCTGTATAACATAAGATGAAAGAAAATGCTAAAGTCCACATTTATACAACTTTCAAATGAATACATTATTCATCCTTAATTACACAATTCCAAATTACATACTATGAAATGAAATATATACCGTAGAGATCTCCAAAAAATAGCTACTCCTCGCGCTCGGAGTCACTCCTAACTATATCTTCCTCGGATGTGGAGACACATGTCACACCTGTAAGCCGAAGCAAGTATGAGTCTAAATAGACCCAACAAGCAATCCGTGAACCCAACCATACACATATCACCTACACATGCTAGAGTTCTATACAATTAAACATGGTACATGCTTTATATAACTCAAACAACTAAGTATGACAATCTATAACATGCTTTCTACACTTTTATTGAACATGCTTCAAGATGTAAATCTCATTCAACCTATTTGCAACTATACATAATTAAGGAATGGAATTAAACATAAAGCAAATAGCATACCTAGCATGGATTCTAATCATTTTCACATGCATTTAACACTAATATACCTACCTTTCGCTTGCTGTTTCAACATGAATTAAGCACATTCACATGGGTTTACACTTATTCACATGCTAACACGTTCATTTAACAATTTCACATTGTACATCTTTCACATTACACATGAACATATACACTTATTCACATTTTACACATAGTTGTCGTGACACATAGTCCAAACCACCACTAGAAGGACACACATATACACATTCGCATACCTATCACCTAGGCAATACAATGATAGATCTTGGTTAACTGTGCAGAACCGGGAGAAGCACTCTCCACCCTAACCAGTGGTACTTGTCCACCTCCAGGATTTCATCCTAATTGCCCATAGGATATCACACACATTGAACCTTCTTGTAGGGACTTTACTACGGTACAGTTCCACAGCCCTCTATGGTAGCAGTGTCACACATGGCACATTTTAACACATTTCATTTAAATCACATATTTTCTTACATTATTCACATGCACTAATCATTTCATGCTCATGTACTTAAATACACACAGATGGTTCAGTTTTTCCTAATATGATTCTATTAATCACTATATTAAACAACTCATACCACAGTCTTAATCATATTGTAATCATTGCATTATAGAAGAATTAAATTAACATGTTCAACTTGGCAAATATCCATTCTTAAATTAACAACCACACCTACTGTCATCAAAACAGAACAAAATATTTATCATAGGTTGAAGACAAATAACACATCATATGCTCATTTTTTCAGATTTTTTGGACTTATACACTAATTATAAATATTAAAACAGTTCACAGGCATATTTATCACTAATTTCACTTAAACAAGTTCCACAGTAAATCAGTCATTCTCAATAGTGCCAACACCTGTATACAGTCATCATATAATCATAGAAAATTTATAAAACCCTAAATCATATCAGATCTATTTATACAAGATTAAACATGAGCATTTTATGCTCTCAGTTCAATTATAGAAATTTTAGTAATTAACACGAATCACAAAAATTCGGTACAACCTCATGATATGACCTACTTCTTGTACCTGACTTCACATAAATTCTACAGTATACACAGACAACCACAGATCCAGAAAATCACAAATTTCTGATCAAAATCACATCTTTGAAAAATGGAAGAACTTGGCGGTACATGTGTTGCCACCAACATAGGGTTAACGACACAAGGTGTTGCCACTGACCCTGGAACATAACGGCAGAATATGTTGCCGTTAAGTTCCTATCTGCAGAACACAGACAGAACACACAAAATCAAGGTGATTGGGGGTTCCAGGACACGAGGAAAATTTGATAAAAATACCTGGGACCTACTAGACATGGTTATGGTTGATATACATAGGTTACTTGCCTCTTAAAAATTGAAGAATGGATTTAATTAGCCGATGATGCCCTCCTCGGCCAAGCCAAGAAGTGCCCCAAATCTTTTCTCGAACCGGTTCTGTGTTGATGTAGCTTGCACACCAAGGTCGGGGAAGCCTTCCTCTATGCTCAAAGCTCCTTCCAGTTGAAGAGGATCGCCGGAAGATGCACCAAGTCGTCGGATCAAAGTCTCCAAAGTTCTAGGTTCGCACAAAAGGTTCTAGGGTTTTGACAAAAGCCAAAAGAACCTAATCCGCCCTAATTTGGTGGTTTTATACATTATGGGAGTCGGGATACGCGTTTAGGTAGGGATCCTACCATTGCAAGATGGTTTACAAAATAAGAACCGAAGAAATCGCGGCCGTTTCCAGATCTGAAACGCACAGATTTTCGGGAAATAGATGTCCACATTCCTGGCCTTCTACTGGGAGTTGGCATCGATCAATCTGGACGTCGACTCTCCCTTAAACGTCCATGCATGTTGACGTTAACATGCACTTCGGCCAGAACACAGAAATGCCCAAAACTTACATACACTATATACATATACATGCAATACATAATGTACAACTTAAATATTATATATATATATGTATATATACTATGTAAATACAACAATATGTACATATTAAACTCATATAACATCATAATAATACACTATGTACAGAATAATTATATATACATGTATGCATATACATATATACACAAGACTATATACACAAGACAACTAAACATCACATGACCAAACAACTAAATAAAAGGGCAAAATTTGAGGGCCTTACAAGTTATTATTATATTGTAATGATAATTAATCTATTACTATATTGGTATATTATTACAATAATTAATAGAATAACATAGTTAAATTATGATTAACGTCATAGTATATTGTGATTAGTCTTATTGTAATAGCACATTAAATAATATTTCTACATTATTATAGAAAATAAAATAGTACTATTATATATTATCATATCCTAATAGGTTAGTAATTAACATAATAACATGGTCAAATTAATGATAACGCCACACTAAATTATGATTAGACATAGTGTAATGACATATTAACACTATATTATATTTCTATAGTAATTAATATTGGAATGTTACTATTATTATATTGCATCTGTAACGACCCCTTTTATACTGGTACGATTATACCAATCCACATCGATATAAAGTGCGTCGTCACAGTGGGACATGTACCCAACACAACACAGCAGGTAGAGATGTACATAAATAACAAAAGAAAGTATAGCGGAAATGAAAGAAATTCTTATTCCACCATCATTACACACATCCCACAATCTATATAGTAGAGAAGTAAATAAACAAAGTCCATGAATAATAAGTCCATAACATAACATTGTTTCACATACTAGCAAATGAAAAGTACAAGCTATGTAGATAGTCTTCCAAGTTCTCCGTTACTCCTCTCGCTCGGAGTCACTCCTCACTATCTTCTCCTCAATCTCGTGAACACCTGTCTCACCTGTATGTTAAAGCAAGGATGAGTCTTCATAAAACACTCAGCAAGCAACCTATTGGCACGTCCATACACTTATCACATTTATGCTACTCAATTTTTTTTTACATAAAGCATAACTTATCACATGGTTCATGTCACATTAAACAATTACTAATGAATGGTCTATAACATGCTACTACGCATGGACATCACTTAAATCATGGTATTAATAATAATTTATTCATGGCACATTTCCACATAACTTAATCGTGAAATCAAACACATGTTTACTAGTAACACTAGCATGATATCTATCACATTTCACATGCTTTTATATCACATATTCTCACATTTTTCTTGGTGTTTTAACATAAATATAACATAATCACATGGTTTCACATTATCTCACATTGGGACACATTAGCACATCACTTTCACATGATCACTTGGCACATTCATACATAGTTCACATCTTTACACAGTATTTTACCGTGACACATAATCCGAACCACCATAAAGAAGGAGACATCACACACATAACACATACCCATCACCTAGGCAATATAGTGATGAATCTTGGTAACTACGTAGAACCGGGAGAAGCCCGCTCCACCCTAACCAGTGGTACTTGTTCACATCCAGGATTTCATCTTGATGCCCACATGATATCACATACACATTGAGTCTTCCCATATGGACTTTTCTATAGTATGGCTCCATAGCCTTCTATGGTAGTAGTGTCAATTTTTGCACAACATTCACTTAATCACATTATTCCCGTTAATCACATGTTTAACACCATTTTACATGCACTTAATGGTCCATTTACATGTTCACGATTCAAACACATATATTTTAGGTCACATAACTTTCATGGCTATCTAACAGTATGAAAACATGCTTAACAGTGCCTAAACATGATACTAATCAACAGAAATTACAGTTTCGTGATTAATCATGCTTAATATGACTTTTAATGACTTACATTTGGAAACAATATTCATGGATGTCAGAACATGCTCAAATTTTAAACATAAACCGTATGCATGAAATATATCAGATGGTTAATTTTTCAGAAATTTCACTTTAGCACATCTATTTTTAATATTTAACAGAGGTCTCATGTAATTTAACATGATAATTCAATTAAACATGGTAGACAGTGAACTGATAGTTCTAACAGTCTTGAAACATACACACAATAATCCTAAGTTCATGGAAAATTTTTGTGGCAATAACACACATCATACATATTTACTACGAATTTAGATCTGCCATAACATACATAATTACTCATAATAGAAATTCTATAATTTGTAAATATGATCAGAAATTCAACAGGATTTCATGGTTTCATCTATTAAACTTATCTGATAAGAAAAATTTTATAAACATGTGCATACATTAAAAAATCCTCGAAAGATCACATCACATGTGTTGAAAACACTGTTCTGGAAAATCAAAAGAACTTGATGGCAAGGGGCTTGTCGTCAGGATGGGTTAATGGCATGATTGACTGCCGTCAACTCATGAACTTGATGGCAAGGATGTTTCCGTCAACATCCTGTCTGCAGAAAGTTCATATCGAAAACAAAAAAATAGAGAGGTTGGGGGTCCAGGACACGAGAAAAAAATCTAGGAAAATCATAAAACTCTAGGTGATGGTCTAGGGATGAAACCCCTAAGTTACTTACCTCTCTAAAAACCCTTGAAGATCGAATTTGGTGATGAATCCCTCCTCAGCCTAGCCAAAGAGGTAACCTTCCATGCTTCGATTCGACCTCCACGGTTTTACAGACGATCCCCCGATGTTAGGAGAGCTTCTCCACCTTCAGAAGAGTCTCCCCTTTGCAGTAGATCATCAGTGCAGTCTCTAGATCGCTGGATCAACCCTCTCAGGCTCTCTTTTTTCTCTCCCCAAAACCTAAAAACCCTTTCTGAGCCAAAGTCCTCTCTTTGCAGAGATGACTTAATTTTATAGGCGATTGGGGTCGTGGGAATCCTAGGAAATAAGAGTTCTGACCATTGTAGTGTTTCCTTATCTGTCTCTCAGAGAACTCAGAACAGTTTCAGATCCAGAATCCCATATGCAGCTGGAGAAGTTAACTGCCACTTTTATGCCGTCACCAAGAAATAAACGTCAATCGATGTTGACATCTAGATCCTCTGGCCACATTGTAAATGACACACATCTTGCCGTCAACCAGTCCTTAACGTCAATTGATGTTGACGTTATGAAGAATTTCGGGCAAAAAATTAAAACATTGGTTGTTGTTGTTGTGATGGTCTGCCCTGTCGCGATAGGGTTGCTGTCGTAGTACCCCTCCCGATCGCGAAGGTATCACGATGGCCAGGGGGGACGCGATAGTACCTGTGTTGCCTCAGGTGTTTCTGTGTCCTCGATTAGCATGTCAACGTGTGCCCCACGATAGCATTTGAGACCTTCTAGTGGGGAATGCGGCAGGTTACCTCCCTGCATTCAGTTACTAAGGATGACACCTTCGTGGCCATGTTCTGGCGGCGGTGCTAGGAGGCTCGCGTTTGTCTAATAATCGATTGTTTGGTGGTCAATCGATTATTAGCAGAGCAATATTTTACGTACTGACTGGTAGTGTTTCTGAGGTTGTGTCTTGTTCATGTGTGCCTTGGTTGGCCAACGGCCCTCTCGAGGGTCCATGCGTGCGTCGTGTTTGCTGGGCTTGTCGTAGGTCACGAGCCAGTAGCTTCGGCATGGTTTTTGTTGTGCTGCCTTGCCCTTCACCCTGTGCTCGGCCCTTGAGGGTCTGTTCTGTTCAGAGGTTGTCTTCGTTGCCTGGGACCCCCATCATTGGGAGCCTGTTGAGGGAGTGCTCTGGGCTACAAGCATGCTCGAGTTGGCAACCAAGTTGGCAGACTCTAAAGTATAGAGGAAAATGATGTTTGGACCACGAGGCTGAGTGGTTCATAGAGCTCTCTTGTTTGGGGTGGGACGTCAAGGTTGTCGGGGTGTCTTCCTCTCGGCATGGCCCAAATAGTCCCTTGTCTCACTGCCTCTCTCTGCAATGGTTCCAGAGCCACATAGTGGTGCTAGGCATGGGGCCACAACTTGGCCAGACTGTGATGTTGCTTGTGTTTATGTGTTCTGTGGCAGTTTTGTCTCGTTCTTCCCAGGAGGTTAGAGGTAAGAGCCAAATGGCGAGAAGAGAGGGTGTGGACAGTGTGTCCTCATCTTAGCTGCCAGTAGCGGTGTCTTGGTTGTTGTTGTTGTGACGACATTTCCTCATGACGTTTCCTAGCACAGCTCGTTGTCCTAGCCTGCACGATGGTTCTATCCTGGTGTGTCTAGCTTCCATGGGCGTTGTTGTTTTGGCCTTGATGGCCCGTGCTTCTGGTGGTTTCCACTTCGGTGTCCTCTCAGTTCTATAGTCCCATTCCCTGGTGCAAGTTCGTGGTGGCATCGGTGGGTGTGGTTTCCCGACCTCACGGTGTGTCCAGGGTCCGGAGTGGTTTGCTTGTGGGCCCTTGACCTTGTGGAGGTTTAAGGTAGCTGTGCTTGTGGTGAGACATTCTTCTCACATGGTTGTTCTGTGGTCTCCATGAGACCCCTATCTCGGCGGGCATGCGAAGACTTGTTTTCGTGTTGTGCCTGACTCCGTTGGTTTCTACGAGGGTCATGTGTGGCCTGATCTCGGTTGTTGGTCTTAGCATTATTCTCTATTCCATTGCTTTGTAGTACCCTAGTGTAGGTGTTCTCGCTTTACAGCTTTCTATAGTAGTTTCCTATTTTTGGAGTTCATGCTGCTTGGCTAGTGAGGGACTCGTAATCCCTAGTAGGCCATGTTGGCAAGGCTCACCCCCCTACTCCATTCAGCTAGGGGCTCGTCGTCGCGGGAGCTCGGTGTCAGACAGTTTGCAGAGGCAGCAGTGGAGCTGTGTGCTGTCAGCAGTAGTGAGGGCGAGCGTTGTGAGCTCTTGTACCTGAGTGAGTTGAGAGTTGTGCTTTGCAAGTTCTTATGGTATGCCCTTTAAGAGTTGCACCTTTCTTCTTGTACCTGTGTGTTTTCTTAGGACATGTTGTACAACTATATATCTTGTTATAGTTATTTAAATTTAGTACATATCTTGTTAGACTATTCTTCTAACTCTTCTGGGTTTTCGGATCCGTGGGTGGCGGCGCAAACTTCGGGGTCCCTGGCAGGGGTTCGGGAGGTCGGGTGGTTACAATTGGTATCAAAGCATGGGTCAATTGAGATTTGTAATGGGTTAATAACTATACCTATCCCAAATAATGGTACTAGTATGCTACTGACACTGTTCGTCTAGTGTTAGGCTTGTGCTTTCAGTTGTCCTACAAGTGTGTGGCTTCCCTGTAAGCTTTGCATACGTGGAGAGTGTGGTCGCTCGGTGTGTTCATGCCATGGTGGCTTGGTTGGCGGTCACTGGCAGTGGTCTTCCCAGTGTGGAGGATGATTGCAGGCAAGTCCAGGCACGGTGCTCTTGGTCATCCTCAGCGCATTTGGTTGTGTGTGTGTCGCGAAGGCTAAGAGAGCCTGTGTGTGGTGTGGCCTTCACCGATGCAGGATTGTTGTCTGTGGAACCGGTTGAGGGTGTCCCTACCTTGTTGGTTGTTCCCCTATTGTTGGGGTGCGTGTTGTGTTGGTCGTGTGTATGGTGTCTCTCATCTGTGCGCTTTTGTGTGTTGTGCTCTACTCAATTGGCGTCATTGCTCGAGCTAAGAAGACGTTCTGTGTGCCGTGTTGCATTGTTGGTTGAGCGCTGCAACACTTGTCTATGGTTTCTTGTCAGCCTTGTGCTGGCTGGTTGTGAGCTCCGGTGAGGTGCTCCCAGAGTCATTCTCTATTAGTTCTGGCAGAAGTGAGGTTTTCCCAGAACTATGTTGTGCTGATTTCTAGTTGTTGTTGCATTGCCCTCTGGGTCGAGGTGCATGGCTTGGTTGCCCTGTGTTCTGGTGAGGTTTCCCATAACCGTTTATTGTTGTCTTGGTGATGGTTTCTCCTAGGACTATTCCATGCTCGTTTCTGTTGCTGCTGTGCTACCTTAGGGTCTGAGATATGTTGTTTATTTGGCTGGTGCATTCTGGTAGATTTTCCCAAAACTGTGCCTTGGTGGTTCTGGTGGAGGTTCTCCCAGGACCTGCTTCTGATGCTTCTGCTTGTTGCGATGTTCGCTCTGAAGGTCTGTGTTGTTTTGTCATTTGGGTTGTGCATTCTAGTGAAGGTTCTTCCTAGGATTGCCCCTCTATCTTTCCTGGCAGAGGCTCTTCCTAGGAGTGTTCTGTGTTTGTTTCGTGCCACAGTTGTGTTGCTCCTGTGGTTTGAAGTGTGTTGTTGGGTTTGGTTGTCTGTTCTGGTGAAGTTCTCCTAGGATGACTTTCTATCATTCCTGGTGGAGGTCCTTCTCAGGGCTACTTCGTGGTGTTTTGGTTGTTGTCTCTCTCGCTCTCTCTCTCTCTCTCCTCTCTCTCTCGCTCTCTCTCTCCTCTCTCTCTCTCTCTCTCTCTCTTCATCTCTCTCTCTCTCTCTCTCTCTCATCTCTCTCTCTCTCTCTCTCTCTCTCTCTCTCTCTCTCTCTCTCTCTCTCTCTCTCTCTCTCTCGCTCTCTCTCTCTCTCTCTCTCTCTCTCTCTCTCTCTCCTCTCCTCTCTCTCTGTAGAGATGAGTTGTCGTTGCTTCCGTTGGACTGCCTATGTTACAGTCTGCCAGTCTGCTTAGGCGTTCCAAGTTAAAGTGTTGTGCCCTTCGCTGTGCGTCTTGCTGCTACATTAGCCAGCTTGAGTTGTTGTTCATTTCCAAGTTCTCGGTTGTGCTGGTGGGACTTTGTGTGTCCCCGTGGTTCGGGTGGTTTGCTTCGTCTCTCGCTCCCGGCATACTCTTGCACATGGTGGTCATGTGAGTGCAATCGGTGTCTGGATGGTTGTGCTTCTTGTGGAAGTGCCAGTCCTACATTGTGGTTTTACCTCTCTCTCGTTGGTGGTAAAGACTCGGTGCGTGTCTCCTTCCTCTACTTTTTTTGGGTTGCTTGGGGTGGTGATGCTCCACTGTGGTGTTGTGTCACCAGGGTGCACATCGTTCCGACCCTCTAGTGGAGTTATCTTCCTTTGACTTATTTTTGGGTTGGGCTGGTTGCTCCCCTCGTGTTGTCATTTCCTTATGGCACCATGGGTCGGTGGACCTATTTGTGCCATTTATCATTGAGATTGTTTCTTACTGCCTGCATGGACAATTTGGGGCATTGGGTCCCTGTTGGTTTGGTGCGAGGTTGTATCATTTTCTTGTTGGGTTGCTTGCATAAGCATTGTTCTGCTGTGCTTTGGTTTTTCTTGGTCGGCTTGCTCCTACAAGTGTTATTCCGGTGTGTGCTCAATTGTGCCTCGACTTGTGGCTTAGAGGCTTTTTGTGTCATCGTTTTAGTGTTTGGCCTCTCTATCGGTCGCGATGGAGGTGGTGCTTCTTACTCTTACGCGCAAGGGAGTCGCTGTGGTCTTTTGCTCCCCATGATGCAGCAAAATCAATGCTTCGTGTTTTGTGTGCTTTTTGGAGCCGACGTGGTTGTTGCACTCTTGAAGTTGTTGGATTTCTGTGTGCTTCTCTTGTGGGTCTCTAGTGGAGAGTCCCCTTCAGTGGGCCCTGTGTCGTCTCGACCTGTTGGTGCGGTTGTGTGTACTACACTTTAAGTGTTTTCTGATGCTTCATGTTTTTGTGCCTCAAGGGCTAGTGCCGGTGTGGCCTGTTGTGCCCTTTTAGGTTTGCGGTTCTTTGCATGTGGCTTTTGATAGGTCTCTTGTGGAGAGTCCTTTATGTTAGCCCATGCTGCTTTGGCAATTGCTGCACCTCTATTGCACTTTGCTTAGTTTTTATGCTTGTGGTAGCACCGTGTACTCGTGCTCGAGTGTTTCGGTTTTGCGCCATCTGGAGCCTTGGTGCATTGTGTTGTACCATGGGTGGCTTCTGGTGCTTGTGATAGCACCATTTGTCACGTCGTGTGCCTGATCATGAGCTTTCTGTGTTGTTTCATGACTTCGCCCGGTGTTGGAGGTGTTGAGCTTTCCGCCTCTGGGACACTTTGTGTTGGCTCGTGCCTTGCGGCTGTACCGTTACGACTATGGGGTGGCTGCTTTGCTTTGTCTAGGTAGCCCTATCAGTGGTATGCCATAGTTTTGTCGTGTCCTGTGTCCAGGTTTTCACTCTCGCTTTTGGAACGAGTATGTTCGGTTGTGGTACCCTGCTTCAGTTTGAGTCTCTTTAAGATCGACATGTTGTTATCGACCTCTGCGGTTGTTTTGGTTCCTGTGTAGATGTGCATCTTTTTGGTGGTTGGCATGTTGGTACACACGTTGAGCCCTGTGTGCGCGTGGAGAGTGTGCGGCCAACTCTTCGTTGGTTCTTTGGTTGTGTGTGGTGTTGGTGAGTTTGGAAGCCGATGGCGAAGTCTCATGTCAGTTCATCTAGTGACAGTGAGGCCTATTGGCTCGCTAGTACTCGACCATGTGGTTTGTCGACATTGTGAGATGTTCGGTTTTTGGTTTAACATCATACGTCTTCCATGCTTCCGTTGTGATGTGTCGAGTTGTGAAGTGTGTAGTTTTCCCAGTTTTGTGGCTCCACGTGCATTTAGTGTCCTTGTCGGACCACGAGAAAGGTCTGGGTGAGACCTAGGGGTGACAACAGATGCTATTTTTGCATGTTGATGTTTCTCCACATGCGTTTGGTGTCCTTGTCAGACCACGATGAAGGTCTAGGTGAGACCTAGTGGTGACAGCGGATGTCGTTTTTGCGTGTTGCGGTTTCTTCGCATGCGTTTAGTGTCCTTATTGGACCATGCGAAAGGTCTGGGTGAGACCTAGTGGTGACAACGGATGTCGTTTTCACATGTTGAGGTTTCTCTGTGTGCATTTGGTGTCCTTATCGGACCACGAGGAAGGTCTGAGTGGATGTTGTTCTGTGTGTTGAGGATTCCCCATGAGCGCGATGTTGCTCTGGTTGTTGTCACTCACGTGGCTTCTCGGTTGGGCTGGTGACCGATGCTAGCTGTAGCAACTTGGATTTTTCAAAAAATAAAAATTTAATAATTAAGTCAATGGGAAAATCAAAGGAAAGAGAATTATGTAAAACCCACTAAATGAAAAGAACCAATGGGCTTTGTTAAATGGATCCTCTAAAATTTAGTGGGCCAAAATAGGGATTTAAAAGGTGGAATAATAGGGAAATACCATAAATTCGTAACTTAAATATTACTTAAGTGGAAAAAGGGGTAATAAAGTATTAAAATAAGTAGTTTGAGTTGGAATTGGATTCCTAACTCTACCGTAATGGCTTGGCCACGAATTTAGCTCCCATCCTAACCCAAATAGGAAGTGGAAAGCTTGGATGGTGGAATTAAATAAAGAAAACTCAGAATTTAATAGGGGTTAGATTCCTATTAAGAAATAGAAACAAAGGAGACATAAATAGTCTTCAATCTCTCCATGGCCAGCCCTAACATGTTGCTGGGGCTTGCTGGACCTGGAGGAGAGGCCAAACAGGAGGAGATCTCATGGGGAGAAGGCTGCTCAAGTCCCCAACCCCCATTCTTCAAGTTCTAAGTCCTAGAAGATTAAACGAGCCAAAGGTAGGCATTCTCACTAGAAAAACCTAATTAAACTTCTCTGTAGATTGTTCCAACCATCAGGAACAAAACCCATCCCGTTTCATAATTTTCCATCGAGCCAATCTTTTGTTCTTGATTTTTGAAGTTCTGTAACTTTCATTAACCCGACCCTTCTTATTAATTCTAGATCTTCATGCATACTCATCCCCATGCCACAAAAGTTTTACTAGGGATACTGATGATTGTTAGGAGTCTTTTGTCCCTAAAAGCCCTAATTTTCATCCACCCTACTTCGTTAATTAAATCGTTCATCTCTAGTGTACATAGATTCATGTTACTTCATGTTTAACTTGTTAGAACCATGTCGAGACCATGATATTTTTTGAATTTCTATTTACTGGAAGTACTCTTACATGTCTAGATTTGTTTAGAATTGGTTTCAAGAATTTTCATCGCTTGTGCAATTAATTATGAATTTTTGAAGCACTCTGTGTCAAAACAAGGAAGGTTTGGACCGCAATCCAAGACCTATCCTTTTCTCGCTCAGCCTCAGGCGCAGGACCTGAGAACGCGACGGCCTGATGGGTCACGTTCTTAGGGCCCGTCACGACGCAGTCTCTGTCGCGTTCTGAATGTGACAGGCAATATTGTCGCGATCTGGATTCCTGACCTGACAGCCCTGTCGCGACCCATGAACGGTCATGTCGCGTTCTGTACTTAACCTGTCGTGACCCTTAGAAGAGTACGTCGCGTTCTGGCTTTTTGCATCAAAATCCTGAAATTTTGCAAGTCTCGACCTTCTACAATAATCTCTTACCCTTGTTAATTGTCTTAAAAACCAGTAAACGAAGTGGGTAAATTTGAATAAATTATTAAGTTATTTAAAACTCATCCACGTAATAATTACATTTCCATGATTCTCTTGTCACATGTGCACACACTTTAAACCATCCAATATGGCTTAACTTGGCATGAAAATATCTCATAATACATCTGGTAAATTTATTCCCAATTTTATAATTAAATTGCCATATTTCTAAAAAACTTGTCATTATTTTCATGCGATGTTTGGAATACCGTTACCGACGCTCCACTGTTCTAGAATTCCTCTAGAATGTTGAACACTTGTTTCTATATACACACTTTCTCTTGACTTGGACGAACTCTCCGTCGGATACTCCTTCTGTCGGACTAGTGAATCCTTGTTCAAGGCCTCCGTAGGTCTCCTCTGTTCATGGATTCCCACGTGGCCGATGAGCTGGTTGTATCCTAATACCTATGATACTCTTTAGTGATCAGTAAGATCCAAACGGCTATTAGAAGTTTGCTCTTATCTTAAATCACGCCAGACCTCTAGACCTGTGCGTAACATGGCCAGGGGAAGGGTAGTGAATTCCACCTGACTACCAACACCAATCTCCGTGTTGTGCAACTGTTACTATCGCCCGTTACTCAACGTTCTATGTCCTATAACCTGTAGTTCTCATCTATACTCTACTCGCTCATCTATTCACACTCTCTCTACTGTCTCATCTATTCATCTAGTACTCTCATCTATTTCTTGGTACTCTCTATTGGCCATTGACTGATTGTCTAAAGATAAACAATATAACCAATGCCTGGCAATATATAAAGGGCCCGGTCTGGTCCTGGGATGTGCTCCCGAAAGTGCTATTTGCCCATGGGACTTAAATGACTAGAGTGTTTGGCATTACACTCGAGTGCTATCTATCTCGACTATCTAAATGACAATCAAAAGTGCTATGTTCTCTCGTTGTCTATTGACAACAAAGTGATATACCATATATGTTGTGCTATTACTATATCTTGTGCTATTTAAGCTATGGCCATCCTTCTATTTGTGCTATACTCGACGCTTGTGCTATATTTGAAAACTTGTGCTATTTCAATCACATGCTATCATGCTATCTCTTACATTTGCTTGACCCTCTCGCTCTATCACTAGTTGCTCTACCTTTTTAATACATTAATCATTTAAAGCCTGCTTGATCCTGAGATTTAAGTCCTACTAGACGTTATCGCTCACCCTGCATTTTGGTTATGTGTTCTCAGGTGAGATTGAGGAAGAGACTTACACTCAAGAGGATGGGAATGACCAAGAGTGAAGTCAAGAGTACCCTAGCGTCTTAGTATTATGTTAGAGTCTTAAGTTCAGTCTTTTGCTTTATTTCAATGTAATTAGGCCCTATAGAATGGCTCTGATATTAGAAGTTGTAACTAGACATTGGAAATTATTAATGAGATGAATTTTTTTAGTATTTATTCTTGTTCAATGGTTTGACATCTAGTACTCGCTCTGTACCCGTTTACTTGCAACTGCCTCACGTTCCGATATTCCCCGTCGGGGTGTGACAGTTTTGTGGTATCAGAGCCTAGGTTGTTCTTAAGTATAGGATGATCTATGTTGACCTACCTTGACTAGAGTCAATTATCCTACCTATGTGAGATGTGTTTAGAACCATGGGTTGTTGGGTTGAGTGTGAATATAATACATTTCTCCTCACATTTTGATGATGACAAGTTGTGATTTTAATGCATAACCATTGGAACATGTGAAATACATCACACCTGAAATTACAATATTCAAAAAGCATGTTTCCAAGCACATTTATCATTTATATTCATGATAATATATTTATCTAATGATTTATGTGTTTATTTTCTCAGGGACAAACATTTTCTGCAAAGGTAGTGTCGACACAACCATCAGTGGTGTCGACACAATGGTTCAGAGCAAAGGCAGAAATGTGAAGAAAAGATCATCTAGTGTCGACACTAGTCCAGGGCAGGTCGACACTAGAGAGCCTTCCCAGAAGGTCTGCTGTTCAGATAGCCAAAGCAGGTCAACACCAAATGCAAGCAGGTCGACACTAGATGGCTCTCCCAGAAGGCCTGTTTTTCAGATGGTCAAAGCAGGTCGACACGAGATGAGATCAGGTCGACACTAGAGAGCCTTCCCAGAAGGGCTGTTTTGTTGTCTGGGACATGAGGTCGACACTGAATCATCTCAGGTCGACACTAGAGACCTCTCCCAGGGATTTGTTTTGCCAGTCTGGGAGAGTGTGTCGACACACCTCATGGGCAGGTCGACACACTCCGGAATCTCTGTGACTTAAACTTCCTCCTGGACACGTGGCACTCTAGGGAGATGTTGGATCAATCTTGGATCTTGTGCCCACGTACCCCAAGGGTATCTTTGGGATATTTAGGGTATAAATACCCTCCTATTGGGCATCCATCCATATGAGAACCTTCTCAGAGCCTCCAGAAACTGGTTGTGGCGGCAAGAGAGTCTCTCCTCCCTATTTTGCTTCCTCCTGTGCTTCCACACCACAATTCACACTTCTCCAAGCACAATAATCGAAGATTGATCAACATGAAGCATTAGGATCAACATCAAGGGAGCAGATCAAGTAGAAGCCAGCAATTGTAATGCACTCAAGGAAGATCCCAAGATCAAAGTTGCAGAGCATCGGCCACGAGACTTCAAGTGATCAAGATCCTTCCAATTCTGCCTCTACAAGGGAGTTTTCTTGAAGAACAAGAACTGTCAACCTCATGTCTTGAGTCTTTCTTGTTTCTTCTTGGCTATTCTAGAAATTGTGCATAATCGATTGCATCAATTCTCTTGAATTGGCCTTAATAGATCAGATCATTGCAAGAGGATCTAGATCTTGTTGCTTTTGTTCTAGCAAGTGATTGTGAGCCTCTGTGCTCAGGGTTTTGAGTCGTCGTACTCAAGTTGTGTAGTTGAGCAGTCTTGCTCAGATTCTAGAGTAGTCTTGCTCTAGGTAGTGTGTGAGTTGTCTAACTCATTTGTGGAGTTGTCAGGCTCCAGTGTGGGTTGTGTTACCCAGGTTGTTTAGTGGATCCTCACTGTGTGTGAGGGGTGGATGTAGGAGTCACGTGGTGTGATTTCCGAACCACCTAAAAATCTCTGTGCATTGGTCTGTTTGTGGTTTGAATTTACTCTTCGTTAGATGAATGCATAGGATCGTTTGAATCTATCTAATCAACTTGTTTACATACTCCAATTGCTTAACTCACTTAATCTCTCTTCAGATCTGTGAAATTTACTTTCAATCTAACTCTGATTCAAAGGTCTTTCAAAATTGTTTTATCTTCCGCATTAGTTGGCATAGATCTATTCAACCCCCCATTCTAGATCTTGTCCACATCTTTTATCGATCCTTCAATTGGTATCAGAGAGGGTTTACACTTGATCTGATCTGAGCAGTTTCTGAGTGTTCTGTGTGCTTGATTGTTTTGTTTGTTTTGATAAGTGTCTCCTTCTTTGCATCATCATTTTAATTAAATGGATTCCAGAGGATTCATAGCTGAGGGCCATTCCATTAATAGGCCACCATTCTTTAATGGAACAGACAATTCTTATTGGAAAAATAGAATGCAAGTGTTTCTTAGGGCCCAAAATTATGAAATCTGGAAAGTAGTGGAAGTAGGTCCCTATGAAAACCAGAGAGAGGAAGAAACCTGGACTAGGGAACAGATAAGAAGAGCTACATTGAATTATAGTGCCATGAACATGATTCAATGTGCTGTTCACCCCAAAGAGTACTCAAGAATCTCAATGTGCAAATCTGCCAAAGAGATGTGGGATAAACTTGAGGTACTCTATGAGGGAACATCTCAGGTTAAAGAAACCAAGGCTAACATACTTGTCTCTGAATATGAATTGTTCATGATGAAGTCTAATGAGACAATCTCTGAAATGTTTGCCAGATTCATGATCATAGTCAATGGACTAAAGGCCTTAGGTAAGGACTATACTGATGTTGACTTGGTAAGAAAAATTCTACGTTCTCTCTCTTCAATTTGGCACACAAAAGCCACTGTCATTGAAGATTCTAAAGATCTGTCAAAATCTCTTTGGATGAATTGATAGGATCTTTAATGACATATGAAATCAATTAAAGAAAAATGAAGAAAATAATCAAAACCAAGCCAGTAGCTTTAAAGGCCTCATCTAGTAATAAAGATAAGAGTCAGGATAAAACTAGTTCTGATGAGTCTGAGTCAAATGAGGATGAAATTGCCCTCATGACCAGGCAATTCAGAAAATTCTTGAAATATAGAAAAGGAAAAATTCTGGCAAAAAGAAATATTCATCAGGAAAAAGAAACACTTCCTTTTCTAATGCTAATTTTAACAAGAATAAAAAATCTAACGAAACTGTCATATGTTACAGGTGCAACAAGCCAGGACATATGAAGGGAGAATGTCATGAAAACAAGAAGGAGAAGCATAAAAAGATTCACAGGTTCAAGAAGCCAAAGGCCATGGTAGCCACTTGGTCTGATGAGGACTCAAGTGAAAAAGAAGAAGAAGAAAAATCCTCAAGCTCGAAAAGTGAGGAGATCTGCTTCATGGCCAATAGCTCAGATGGAAAGGTAAGCACATCTTTCGAAGATTTTTCAGTTGAAGATTGGCAAGATGCTTATGCAGAACTTCTTGAAAAATATACTGAAATGAGGAAAGAAAATAAGCATCTCAAAAAGAAAATTGAAAACATTTATCATAACCAATCTTCAAACAAAAGAATCTGTGAACTAGAAAATGAAGTAATGGAATTGAATGAAGAAAAAGAAAATCTTCTGAACTTGATTGATGAACTCAAGTTAGCCTCTCAAAAGGCCACCCAGGAATTCAAAGAATTATCTGAAAAGCTGGAAAAGGAAAACCAAGATAAACAACAGAAGATTGAAGAAATCAAAATCTTGGAAAACCAGCTACAAGAAAAGGATAAAGTTATTGAAACATTCACAAATGGTAAAGATAATCTAGGAGGCCTTGTTGGGAGCAAAAATGAGTTCAATTTCTCATGGACTAGATTTAACAAACAGAAACCTAAGAAAGATAAATCTGTGAGAAGAAGGATAAAGCACCATTAATTGAATTTGTCAAAGGTCCTAATCTTGAGAACATAGAAATAAAACAAACATCAAGCAAAACTCCAAAAATTCCAAAAACTCAGAAACAAAGCAAGCCAACCAGGTCGACACAGTCACCTGACAGGTTGACACCAGTCCATAAGAAGAAGGATTCTGTGGCTGTTGTGTCGACACCAGACAAGGTGAGGTCGACCTGCTCAACACCAACAAAGACAAACAACAAAATAAAAAATTCAAATAAAAATTTGAAAAATTAGAAAAAGTCAAAGGAAGTCATTCATGAAGAACCTTGGACTTCCAAGACAAGTTATCAAGCTGATTGGAACCAATGGCATTACAACCCATGTTGGTATCATCCCCAATTCTTCTATCCAAATTTTCTGATGTACCAACAAAATCCTTGGATTCCACCTCCTCATCTAAACTCTCATGCTCAAATGAAAACTTCCCCTCCTACCAAAAACAAAAACACTGGTGTTTTCATCCCAAAAAGAAAGAAGAAAGTGAAAAAGATAGAGAACACCACTGTAATAAAACAAAAATAAAAAACAAGTCAAATTTGGGTGAGAAAAGATTTGATAATGTTGTCCAAACTTTCTGATGGTCCCAACTCTGTTTGGGTACCAAAATCTTCTCTCCACTAATTGTTTTTGCAGGAAGGTCGTGCACCCAATTCAAATGTGTGGTTCCTTGACAGTGGGTGTTCACGACATATGACTGGAGATAGAGCTAAATTTTCTTTCCTGCTAGAGAAGGAGGGAGGTTCAGTAACATTTGGAGGTAAAAATAAAGGAAAGATCATTGGATCTGGAAAGGTTGGTCAAACTTCCTCAAACTCTGTTGATAGTGTTTTATTAGTTGATGGTCTTGATTACAATCTGCTAAGTATTAGCCAACTATGTGACAAAGGTCACAAAGTTGTGTTTGAATCCAATTTTGTAAGATCATTGATTCATCAACTGATAAAATAAAATTTTGTGGAAAAAGGGAAAACAATGTTTACATGATCGACCTTAATAAAACTTTTCTGAAAATCTTTGCTTTGTTGCTAATAAAGATGAAATTGCATGGACTTGGCACAAAAGACTTGGCCATGCAAGTTTCAGAACTTTAAATAAATTGTTAAGGCTGAATCTGGTTAAGGGTCTTCCTGAATCCTTTTCAAACATTGAAAATCAAGTTTGTGGGATCTGTGCCCAAGGAAAACAAACCAGGAAATCTTTTAAGAACTTCAATGAGGTACTCACATCTAGGCCACTAGAACTACTTCACATGGACCTTTTTGGCCCAACAAGGTTCTAAGTCTAAGTGGCAAGAGATATGGATTTGTAATCATTGATGATTTTACTAGATTTACTTGGGTTATCTTCTTGTCCCATAAAAGTGAAACTTGCCTTGAGTTCAGGAAATTCTGTACCACTGCACTAACAAACTTTTCATATAAAATCAAAAATATTTTGACTGATCATGGGGTTGAATTTGAAAACCAATCCTTTTCTGATTTATGTGCTGAACTTCAAATATTCCACAAGTTTTCTTCACCAAGAACTCCAGAACAAAATGGAGTTGTGGAAAGAAAGAATAAAACTCTTGTGGAAATGGCTAGATCCATGCTCTTAGAAAGCAATTTGCCCAAATCCTTCTGGGCTGAAGCTGTAAACACAACAAATCACATTCTGAATAGAGCTTTGATCAGACCAAATATCAGAAAACCCCCCTATGAATTATTGAAAAATAAAAAGCCAATTGTTTCTTACTTCAAAATCTTTGCGTGCAAATGTTATGTACACAACAATAATAAAGAAAATCTTGACAAGTTTGATGCTAAGAGTTAGGAAGCTATCTTCCTTGGTTATTCAGAAGTGTCAAGAGCTTTCAGAGTGTACATTCTCAAAAACAAAAATGTTGAAGAATCTCCACACATTATTTTTGATGAAAATTCCTTTTCAACTAACAATTCTAAATCTTAGAGAAAAATTCAAGACAGTGAAGAGGATGATTTCATTGTGGACTCCACCAACTGTTGAGGAGCTTGAAGACATTGGTGAGAACTTGAACATCAATTCACCATCTTCAAGTGGATCAGGTAACATTGCTCCAGATTTAAGTACCCCTCAACAGGTAATTTCTGAACATCGAATTTTGAGAGATCACCCATTAGATAATGTAGTTGGCAATTTGCATGATAGAGTTAGGACTAGATCATCATTCTTGCATGATATTGAAGAAGACCCACTAGCTCTAATTTCCCAGATTGAACCAAAGTCAATTGATGAAGCTTTATCAAGTTCTGATTGGATTAATGCCATGCATGATGAACTTCATCAATTTGAAAGAAATCAAGTATGGGAATTAGTACCTAGACCTAGTGACCAAACAGTCATTGGCACTAGATGGGTCTTCAGAAATAAACTGAATGAATCTGGTCAAGTCATAAGAAATAAAGCTAGGCTAGTTGCAAAGGGGTACAATCAAGAGTTTGGAATTGACTTTGAAGAATCATATGCCCTGTAGCTAGACTAGAAGCAGTTAGGATTTTCCTTGCTTTTGCATCCTCCATGAAATTCAAAGTTTATCAAATGGATGTTAAAAGTGCATTTTTAAATGGATATATCAAGGAAAATGTTTTTGTTGAACAACCTCCTGGATTTGAAAATGAAAAACATCATAACCATGTTTTCAAGCTTCATAAGGCTCTCTATGGTCTTAAACAAGCTCCAAGAGCTTGGTATGACCGTTTGAGTTCCTTTTTGCTTGAAAAAGGATACTCTAGAGGTAATGTTGATCAAACTTTGTTCACAAAAATAGTCAATAAAGAAATAATTGCAGTCCAAATTTATGTTGATGACATAATATTTGGATCAACCAATAAAAGCCTGTGCAATGAATTTTCAAATCAAATGAAAAATGAATTTGAAATGAGTTTAATGGGAGATCTAAAGTTTTTCTTGGGATTGCAGGTTAACCAAACACATGAGGGAATCTTCATCAGTCAAACCAAGTATGTGAAAGAACTTTTGAAAAGGTTTGACTTTCAGAACCTCAAGCACTCAAACACACCAATTGCCATTAATGCTAAGCTAGAAGAAGACTCTCATGGTAAGTCAGTAGACCCAAAGACCTACAGAGGTATGATTGGTTCTCTACTTTATCTTACAACTTCTAGACCTGATATTCAGTTTAGTGTGTGTTTGTGTGCTAGATTTCAATCTAATCCTAAAGAAAGTCACATGTTAGCTGTTAAAAGAATTTTCAAATATCTTGTTGGAACATGTGATTTAGGAATTTGGTATCCTGCTAATTGCAAGTTAGATTTGATTGCCTATTGTGATGCTGACTATGCTGGTTGTAAATTAGATAGAAAAAGCACAAGTGGCTTGTGTTTGTACTTAGGTGGGTGCCTAATCTCTTGGGCTTCTAAGAAGCAACATTCAGTTGCTCTGTCTACTGCAGAGGCTGAGTATGTTGCAGCAGGTAGATGTGGAACTCAAATTCTTTGGGTGAAACATCAACTTCTTGATTACAACCAAGAGTTAGGTTGTGTTCCCATCCTTTGTGATAACACAAGTGCAATAAATCTGTCTAAAAACCCCATTCAGCATTCCAGAACCAAGCATATTGAAATTAGGCATCATTTCTTGAGAGATGAGGTAGCAAAGAAATCATTTGAACTCCACTTCATAGAAACTGAAAAACAAATTGCTGACATCTTCACAAAACCCCTTCCTGACAGTAGATTCTCATCTTTAAGGAGAGAACTTGGTCTTTGTAAATGTCCATTAGGATTGGGTTGAGTGTTAGGCAAATTCTGAGGGGGAGTTCTTTGCATCATCATATTCATTTGCTTCCTTGATTCATACTGATCATATCTCTCTCTATTTCACTTCTATTTCTTTTTGACAATGAACTCTTCAACTCACATTGTGTTGAACTTCTTGGTATATCAAATGGTGATTTGAAGAAGGACAAGTTCTGCTTGTCTGGACACTTTCACTATGCGAGAGTATGTGTCTCCGCCAAGTACCAAGAAATGAAAATGCAATTATTGAGGGGGAGCTTTTATTGTTTAAAGAGAATCTTTCCTGATTTCAAAAACTTGCATATCTTTATTCTGATGAAAAGTGGTTGAAATCCTCATCTCAGGGGGAGCTAGAAAATTCAAGTCATATCTTTTGAAAAATTCACAACTTTTCTTGCATTACATCAATTTCCTTGCATGATGTCCTCATTAAAGCGTCTAGAGTCTCAAAATGATCCTTTGAGTGATCTACTATATTCATTTGTCAACTCTCACCTATATTCTTCAAAACTATAGAAATTCAGATTTCTTTCAAAGACTGAAGGACTATGTGTGCTTTGAATCTAAACATGTTTTTGTTTGCAATTGATGTTGGATATAGATGATGTCTTTTTTATCAAAAATCTCCAAAATTTGTCAATTCAACAGAGCAATGGCATATGTGCTGAGAAACTGCACACCTTCACAATGAATGAAGTGCCATGTATGTCATGAGGCACTAATGCTATCTCTGTTCAAAGGGGTTCAAAATAAAAAATAAATGAAAAGCAAAATAAATATGTCCTATTCCTTTTTGATGATGACTGAGTAACTGGAAATATTGGCGTCTAAAAAACGTATATTTTCATGTCAAAAGGTCATCATTTACCCCTTTGAGACTTGATAATGGATAAATCTTTAGTATCCAGGGACTATAGTGTGTGAAAAGCATTAGTTCTTGAGTGAACAAGATGTATCTCATTTGATAGTTTGTTTGAAAAACAAAAATGTTTAGAGCATTGGAGAAATGTTTTAAAAGAATCATTCTTATCCATCATCAAGTTGTCTTAAAAATGTTGTTTGTTTTCAACACACTTGTTTTCAGTCTAAAAGATTTTTTTTATTTCTTTGGACTTGAAGAATATGGTAGTGTGTAGTTGATTGTTAAATGTTTTATATCCCTCAAATTATCATTTTAATGACTCAAGTCACTGAATGCTCATATCCTGTTGGATATTGTGTAAAACTTGAATTGTGTTGAATTTTTGCAAAATTTAACAAATGATTTTTTTAGTCTCTTAAATATCCTTGAAATGATTATTCCACCCATTGCTTATCATTATAAAGATGTCCCAAAAGTCACATAATTTTTCCATACTCAAATCCAAAATTTTCATCAGGCCAGGTCGACACTACTCCATCTAGTGTCGACACACTTTCACTCAGGTCGACACTCACCTCCTCTAGTGTCGACACTGACCCCCCTGCCAGACACTTTTAAGCCGTGGGCGCCGGTTAAGCTTTTGATGTTCATGCGGGGTAGGTTATCCAGAAACCCCCTTTTCTTCTCCAGGTCGACCCGACGGTCGGCTTCTTCCTAGAATCCGGTAGGTTTTTCGAATCCATCTCCACTTCTACCCTCCTCCATCCCTTCCCTGTTCCTCTTCTCTCATTCCTCTCTCTCCATCGTCCCCTATTTTCTATTCCATGGCACCCAAGCAGCTTCCTCGCCGTGGAGCAAAGTCAAGGGCTTCGGCAAGGCCCAATCCGCTGGATGATGTTCTTCCTACTGAAAAGAGAACAAAAAAGCGCCATGACCCTACAAAGCAGCCAGGGTCTCCCTCTGCATCCCCATCACTTGCTAAGAGAGGTAGGGCTTCCTCTTCTGGTCCAGGTCGTCGGTCTGTGTACCCTAGAAGGAAAATCTTGGATTCCTCTCCTGAAGCTTCTGAGAAGTCCACTTCCACATCTTCATCCTCATCATCAGAGTCTTCCCAGCCCTCTAAGAAACCTCCTTCCAAACCCCTAAGTGCCAGAAAGACCATCCTAAAACCCAAGGCAGTAGACTTGGATGACAGTGAACTCATTGTTGCATTTCCTGAAGTTTTAAACTTCTTCAAATTCCAGTCTTGGCAG
Source organism: Colocasia esculenta (assembly GCA_014218235.1). NCBI lineage: Eukaryota > Viridiplantae > Streptophyta > Magnoliopsida > Alismatales > Araceae > Colocasia > Colocasia esculenta. Next base: position 114,476,927 of record CM024760.1, on the reverse strand, counting down.
TCTTTTATATCAGAATTTCACATCATATACCCTAGACTTGTCCAAGAATTCTATCAGAATTTGGAATGCACAGATGAAGGGTACAAGTCAAAGGTCAAGGGAATTGTCATAGACATGCCTACAGACATAGCAGCTACTATTTTCAAGATTCCAGATGAAGGAGAAGACTACCATAACTTTGAATTCAACCTTCATGAAGCCTATACCATCATGACTGGTTTTCCTTCAGATGAGTCTGATCCTAAGCAAACCCATGTCACAAAATTCAATACCAACACCTTTCCACCTGTGTTGAGGCTTACTCATCACATGCTCACTACCATCATCACACCTCAAGGTGGTGGGAGAGACAGGCTCACTGATATTCAAAGGTTTGTGCTATATTGTATGAGCAAGGACATCAAAATAAACCTCCATGTCATCATGTACCAGATTATCTCTGAGACCACTAGGGTAGATTTGCATAGATCACTTCCATATGCAGCCCTATTGACTCAAGTGTTCAAACACTTTGGTGTGTCTCTTGAGAATGAGAAATCTGAGAAAATTCCTAAGTCCAACATCTATTGCTTTAAGCATGTTCAAAAATTCATGGGCTTTAGGATTGTAGGTGATCAAGTGAGGAGAGGACCAGCTGCAGTAGAGGCCACTGTAGTTCAAGAGGAACAGCCTCCAGTACCAGAGGAACAGCCTCCAGCTCCAGAGGATCAGCCTCAAGTACATGAGGACCAGCCTCCCATGAATGAGGATCAGCCTCCTGTGGCAGCTCAGGTTGATGAACCATTCATTGCCCCTCATTCACCTCAACTTCAGTCCTCCTCCATGAACCTTGAACCTGAAATCCCATTCTTTTCTCCACCACCTCCAGTTCAAGCATCCTCTTCCTTTGGTGGACCTTCTGTTCCACCAGAGTTGTATACTTTCTTAAATGATAAGTTTGATGCTTTGAACACCTCCATTCAATCCATGTCAGAAAACTTTGAATTGAGGATTCAGAAGTTGGAGAATTCTGTGTCTGCCAGGTGCATTGAACAGAAAGCAGCCTCAGACCATGCCACCCAAAGATTCAACAGGCTCATTGGCACCTTGGCTGATGCTTCAGTGGACCTCAAAGAACATCAAGAGAAGTTGGAGACAGTCCTTCAGGGAATTTTGGCAAATTCCCAAACTGATGTCTTCAACACAAAGGAGACACTTTCTCAGATAACCAAAACAAGACTATCCTTTGCACACTTGGTGGATGACTTGGAGAGCATGAAGAATCTCTCTGCTCACATTGATGAAGAGATGTCTGCACTCAAGAGGGAATTCAAAGTTTTGAATAGGCCTGGTTGGTCAACTGGATCTTCTTCCTCTTCACAGCCAGTGTCAAATGAATTCACTGCACTTCAAGCTTCAATGTCAGAGAACTCAGAGAGGATGGAGCATCTTCTGCATACAAGACTCTCAACTATCCAAGCTCAAATGAAGTTTAGTCTAACTTCAATGGAAAAGAGGCTAACGGATATTGAGACCATATTGTTACCCCTTCCTCCTCCTCCTCCTCCTCCCCAATAATGTAATTCTTTTGATGATGTCAAAGGGGGAGAAGATAGCAAGTTGTAATACTCACATCTTTAATGAAATGAATAGAAATATTTGTGCCTTCAATGTGTCTGAAAAATGTTTTGAATCAATGTGAATGTAAATCTTTTGAATGAATGTGAATGTGATGAATGCTTGTCAAGCTGCTTGACCTTTGTGTAAGAATAGCTTATCTTTAGTAACATTGTGTATTTCATGTGTGCTACTTTCAAATGTCATTAAAAAATGTTCAAAGGTCCTTGACAAGTATAAATAAAAGGAAATGAAAATGCTTAAAATCACATTTCATTGAAACTCTCTATTTCCATATGAATTTAATGTTGCCATCATCAAAAAGGGGGAGATTGTTGGGTTGAGTGTGAATATAATACATTTCTCCTCACATTTTGATGATGACAAGTTGTGATTTTAATGCATAACCATTGGAACATGTGAAATACATCACACCTGAAATTACAATATTCAAAAAGCATGTTTCCAAGCACATTTATCATTTATATTCATGATAATATATTATCTAATGATTTATGTGTTTATTTTCTCAGGGACAAACATTTTCTGCAAAGGTAGTGTCGACACAACCATCAGTGGTGTCGACACAATGGTTCAGAGCAAAGGCAGAAATGTGAAGAAAAGATCATCTAGTGTCGACACTAGTCCAGGGCAGGTCGACACTAGAGAGCCTTCCCAGAAGGTCTGCTGTTCAGATAGCCAAAGCAGGTCGACACCAAATGCAAGCAGGTCGACACTAGATGGCTCTCCCAGAAGGCCTGTTTTTCAGATGGCCAAAGCAGGTCGACACGAGATGAGATCAGGTCGACACTAGAGAGCCTTCCCAGAAGGGCTGTTTTGCTGTCTGGGACATGAGGTCGACACTGAATCATCTCAGGTCGACACTAGAGACCTCTCCCAGGGATTTGTTTTGCCAGTCTGGGAGAGTGTGTCGACACACCTCATGGGCAGGTCGACACACTCCGGAATCTCTGTGACTTAAACTTCCTCCTGGACACGTGGCACTCTAGGGAGATGTTGGATCAATCTTGGATCTTGTGCCCACGTACCCCAAGGGTATCTTTGGGATATTTAGGGTATAAATACCCTCCTATTGGGCATCCATCCATATGAGAACCTTCTCAGAGCCTCCAGAAACTGGTTGTGGCGGCAAGAGAGTCTCTCCTCCCTATTTTGCTTCCTCCTGTGCTTCCACACCACAATTCACACTTCTCCAAGCACAAGAATCGAAGATTGATCAACATGAAGCATTAGGATCAACTTCAAGGGAGAAGATCAAGTAGAAGCCAGCAATTGTGATTCACTCAAGGAAGATCCCAAGATCAAAGTTGCAGAGCATCGGCGAAGGGACTTCAAGTGATCAAGATCCTTCCAATTCTCCCTCTACAAGGGAGTTTTCTTGAAGAACAAGAACTGTCAACCTCATGTCTTGAGTCTTTCTTGTTTCTTCTTGGCTATTCTAGAAATTGTGTATAATCGATTGCATCAATTCTCTTGAATTGGCCTTAATAGATCAGATCATTGCTAGAGGATCTGGATCTTGTTGTTTTTGTTCTAGCAAGTGATTGTGAGCCTCTGTGCTCAGGGTTTTGAGTCGTCGTACTCAAGTTGTGTAGTTGAGCAGACTTGCTCAGATTCTAGAGTAGTCTTGCTCTAGGTAGTGTGTGAGTTGTCTAACTCATTTGTGGAGTTGTCAGGCTCCAATGTGGGTTGTGTTACCCAGGTTGTTTAGTGGATCCTCACTGTGTGTGCGGGGTGGATGTAGGAGTCACGTGGTGTGATTTCCGAACCACCTAAAAATCTTTGTGCATTGGTCTGTTTGTGGTTTGAATTTACTCTTCGTTAGATGAATGCATAGGATCATTTGAATCTATCTAATCAACTTGTTTACACACTCCAATTGCTTAACTCACTTAATCTCTCTTCAGATCTGTGAAATTTGCTTTCAATCTAACTCTGATTCAAAGGTCTTTCAAAATTGGTTTAGCTTCCGCATTAGTTGGCATAGATCTATTCAACCCCCCCTTCTTGATCTTGTCCACATCTTTTATCGATCCTTCATGGGTAACTAGATAAAAAAATGAACTCACACACGCACAAATTAAACTCCACATTGAGATCCTAACAACAAGTTACTTTTGTAGGAATTAAGTAACTAAGATGACTTCCGAACGTGCTCAAATGAGGGGCATGCAACAGACCATCCAAGAACTCACCCGTGCCATTATGCAAGTTACCCAAGGAGGTGGAAACTACGGTAGTGCAGGCGAGCTGCATCGTAACTTTAGAAGCCTGAACCCACCTAGGTTCAGTGGATCCATGATCTGGATGAGGCTGAACACTGGCTAAAGGAGACGGAAAGAATTTTCCATGTTATGTAATGCGCAGCAGAGGATAAGCTGCTACTAGCTACATTCCAACTAGAGAAGGACGCCCGCGCGTGGTGGGAGTCAGTCGAAGCGACCAGAGCTAATGGTCAATTTACTTGGGCCGAAATTCAAGGAGGCTTTTAACTCCAAGTATTTCTCGGAGTGCATCCAAGAGAAGAAGGCCGCGGAGTTTGCTACTCTTAAATAGAGGAGCTTGATGGTGGCCGAGTATGAAACCCAGTTTTCAAGACTAGCACGTTATGCTGAACATCTAGTGAATACTGAAAGGATGAAGGCTAAGCGCTTTCTCAACGGAATTAAGTCACAATACATCACTCAACTGGGCCCTCTCGACATCCAAACCTATGCCGAGATGGTAAAGAAAGCTCAACTACTAGAAGATGCTATGGATTTCACTGACCGTATCAAAGGGAAGTTCGTAAAAAAGGAAATGATATCTGGTCAATCATCTGCTAAGCCAAACATTGGCAAAAGTGTCCCATCAACATATCGGAGGGACCCAGCCAAGAAAGGAAACCCAAGACTATTGTCCCCAACACTCTGGCGAAAAGTAACTGCAAGCACTGTGACAAGCCAGGTCACCCGGCTGACGAGTGCTGGAGGAAAGTCGGTGCATGTCTGCACTGTGGAAGCCGCGAGCACCGCATTCTCGAGTGCCGCTACTAAAGGAAAATGAGAGGCTCCTAATGCGCCTAAGAAATAGGGAAGGCTGCAAGCCCTGCATAATGAAGAACCCACTGAGGAAGGTGGCATGGTAGAAGGTATCTTACAAGTTTTCTCCTTGCCAGCATTTGTTTTATTTGATACTAGATAAACTCATTCATTCATATCTCAAAACTTTGCTGATTCCTTGAATGCTAAACCTATATCCATGGGATGCGAATTTTCTGTCACAACCCCACTGGGAGAGAAGGAGAAATTGAACAAATACTTTCCATCTGCCGATCTAATGATCGGAGAACATAACCTAAAAGCCGACCTGGTGTGTATGCCTATGGAAGGCTATGATGTAATTTTGGGAGCCGACTGGTTGTCCACTTATGGGGCAAGTGTCGACTATAAGAAAGGGAAAGTTGCTTTTTGTGACGACCCAACCAGCAAACTGGCCCAACAACCGTGCCAGTTGGTAGACTTCCCAGGAAGGTCACCCATCCTGGGACTACTCCCAACTGAGCACGCTTAACTTCAGAGTTCTTTTGCATCTCGAGCTCTGAAAATGACTAGTCCGGGTTGTTGGTAGTCTACTGATTTAGTCCATTTAACATATTCTTATATGGGGTGTTACAATCTACCCCTCTTATATAAGCAACGTCCTCGTCGCTGCTCACATATAGCACACAATCAAACCCCAGGCAGGCAGGATTCTAGAGGTGGCCCCCACAGGTTCAAGAGGTGGCTCCCACTATGTAGCACTTTGCGCCATTATGGCTTCAAGAGGTGGCTCCCATAGCGTAGCACTTTGTCCTGTATGGCACTTAGTTCCTGCACTTCCGGCTGGGTAAGGCTCTGATACCATTTATACAGGCGCGCCCCAAGGGGAAACACTGGGGCGAATAAATCCCTTATCGAGCAATTCCTGCAATTGCTTCCTCAACTCGGCTAATTCTGCAGGGGCCATCCGACCTTATGCAGAGGATGGATATCCCCGTATGGAAGTGGGAAGCTGTCACTATGGATTTCGTATCGGGTTTGCCTCGATCTAGAAGGGGCAATGACTCGATTTGGGTAGTTGTAGATAGATTCTCGAAGACTGCTCATTTCTTACCTATGAAGAAGAAGCAGTCAGTAGAGAGCTTAGCTAGATTGTATGTTAGCGGTATCGTTAGATTGCATGGTGTGCCGAAGTCGATCATTTCGGATCGAGATCCGAGATTACTTCGAGATTGTGGAAGGGTCTTCAGGATGCGTTAGGTTCGGAGCTTAAGCTCAGTTCGGCGTTTCATCCCCAGAACGACAGACAGTCCGAGAGGACTATCCAGATGCTCGAGGATATGTTGAGAGCGTGTGTTCTGGATTGGAAGGATGATTGGGAGCGTCATTTACCTCTTGTGGAGTTCGCATACAACAACAGCTTTCATGCTAGTATTGGAATGGCTCCATTCGAGGCGTTGTATGGTAGGCCCTGCAGATCTCCTTTATGTTGGGAGGAGACTGGTGATAGGCAGTTGATCGGACCGGAGTTAGTTCAGGAAACTTTGGATAAGATTCAGCTTATCAGGAAAAGGCTTGTTGCGGCACAGGATAGGCAGAAGAGTTATGCCGACAACAGGAGAAAGGATTGGAGTTCGAGGTTGGCGATCATGTCTTCTTGAAGATATCGCCTACTCGTGGAGTTGTCAGATTTGGCAGGCATAGCAAGCTAAGCCCTAGGTTCATTGGCCCATATGAGATTCTCAGACGTTTGGGCAACGTGGCGTACGAGCTAGCTTTACCCCCAGCTTTAGCTAGCGTTCACCCGGTATTCCACATATCTATGCTCAGGAAGTATGTCCGAGATCCGTCTCATGTGATTAATCATGAGCCAGTGGAGATCCAGCCAGATCTTTCGTATGTCGAGCAGCCAGTAGCCATTCTTGACCGGAAGGTTCAGCATCTCCGGAACAAGAGTATCGCATCGGTGAAAGTTCTATGGCGGAACTTCTCGCGTGAGGAGGCTACGTGGGAGCTTGAGGATGCGATGAAGAAGAAGTATCCCCTTTTGTTTGAGTAGTGTCATTCTAACTTCGAGGACGAAGTTTCTTTAAGGGGGAGAGGGTGTAAGACCCTCGAATTCTGTCGTGTTTTTCGTATTTATGTGTGTATATTGTGTTGAGTATGTATGTACGTATTTACGTGGATATTAAAATAGTATAAATACATGTGTTTATATTAAACGTAAATAATGTATGTATTGCATGATGATAGTGTGAATATAATACCATGTACATATTGCATGTATAGAAGCTTGGTATGCATGGTTTTCTGCATAAATTAGGGTTCTGGCCGAAGACCCTATTGGCGTCAACCCCTGGCCGCTGAGGTGGTGTCAGCGTCCAGCCCTGGACGCCAACACTCACTCCGGTGTCCAGCGATATGGACGTCAACTTCTCTGGCCTGCATGCGCAGCAGAGCTGCTATCTTCTGAATCAAGGCATGGCAACCATTGGGGGATGTCCCGCAACGGCTCTGAGGGTGTCCCATCACCCTAGTGAGTGGGGGAAAGACCCTCTTTATGTCTGAACCCGAATTGGCTCACCCCATTCTTCCCCTTCACCCTTGCAAGAGGAGAGAGGTGAGAAAGAAAAACCCTAGAGCTATCTGTGAGAAAAACCCAGTTTGAACCCCTAAAATCCGACCCCTTGAAACTGGTTTTGGAGATCTTCTGCATCAAGGAGGGAGCTGAAGCAAAGGGGAAGGCTTCCCCATCATCCCCTCGGCGTGGAGATCAACCAGGAGCTCGGAGGAAGGAGATCTTGGAGGTGCTTCTGCAACTTCTTGGAACTGCCCAAGGAGGTCTTCTTCGAGCTATAAATTTCTTGGAGGATTTTTAGAGAGACAAGTGACCTATCTATGGTGTCCCGTATGAGTCTAGGAGGTTTTTATGATTTTTGTGAAATTTTCCTCGAGTCCTAGACCCTCCATTTCACCCAATGTTCAGAGCTCGGGTCTGTGTTTCTGCACAGACCTGAGTAAACGGCAAGGTCCCTGGACGCCTGTGATGATCTTGGCGTCCATCGACCATGCCGCTGACTCTGAGTCAGCGGCCAGAGACCGCCGTCTAGTTCTTCAGGATAGAACAGTGAGCTGTTCTGTCCCTCTTATACGTTAATTTCGTTATGATTTCCGTGATGAGGATATATGGTATTCCTATAAGCTATGTATTTTGTGCATTGTGGTTGTGAATGAATGTGGTGTGTTGGTGAATGTGGAAAATTGGTATCTTTAAACTTGTGGGCATAACTTGTAGATAATTCTTGCAAATTAATGTTCCATGATTAGGATTAGTTAAATGTCTTGTTTTCAGTCTATCCATGAAGAATTGTGGGACATGTATGTATGTTCTGAATTTTGTAATTCATGCATACTTGTGGAATTGCTAGAAAGTTCGATTCGGTAAATGAAAGCATATAAAAATGGGTTGTTGTAACGGATTTATAAGTGTATGAATTAGGATGATGTTGTATCCTGAAATCATGCATTAGTGTTTTCTGTGCAAAACAGTAAGTGGGTAAATTTCAAATGTGTTAGACCCATGTTAGCATAAGTTGTGAATAATATGCTAATTAGGTGTTTGATTTTCTGTAAATCCTATTTAGCTCAGAAAAATCTGAAAATTTGAGGGTATGATTTTGAACCTTAAAACCGCATGTGGTTAAAATTTTAGGTTATTTGGAACAGTAAATAAAAGTTATGTGTTTTCATGTGAATTGTGAATAATTTGTACATATGATCGTAATGTGATTTTATTTTGTTTAAAACAGCATGATGGGTGTGTTTACTATGTGTTAAATCTTGAAAACTCTGTAGTACCATGTTAGGAAAAACAGAGGTGTTCATGTGAGTAAGAAAGTGAACGAAATGAAGAGTGCCAAGTGTAAAACCATGTGTAAACGTTAAATGTGTAAAAGTGTAAACTGTGCCAATGTGATACTGCTTCCGAGAAGGCAGCGGAGCTGTATCAGGGAAAAGTCCCCCTGAGAAAGTTCATTGTGTTAAGTGACCCTAAGGGCATTAGGGGGAAATCCTAGAGGTGGACAAGTACCACTGGTTAGGGTGGAGACTTGTTCTCCCGGTCTGCGCAGTCCAAGAGTCACCATTGCATTGCCTAGATGGTGCCTATGTGTTATGTGATGTGAATGTGTCCTTTGGTGGTTTGGACTATGTGTCACGGCACCTAAAATATGTGTAAAGTGTAATGTGTAAAGTGTATGTGACCATGTGTAAATGTGAAAGTGACATGTGAATGTGTATGTGTAAAGTGTAACCATGTGAAAAGAGGAAATTGTGAAAAAGGAAAATGTGAAAATCTAGATGTGCAATGTGTTATTGAAACCATGTGAGGCTAAATCTGAAACCATGTGAATTCAGAAAATGCATGTTATCCTTCTGTGTTTATGTGTGCAAAGTGTTTAGAACCCATGATAGGGACAACAAATGAATATGTGTGCAAGATGACATGATTGATTGTTCATAGATTATGTTTTAAGCAACGTTGTAGCTCTCATGTGTTGAATTATAGCCTTTGGACCATGTGAAATCAGCACCTAAAGCATGTGAAAAAGTTATGTATGTACTTAAGAACATGTAGAATCCATGCTAATTATGTTCTCCGTTTATGTATGTAAGTGTCCATGTTGATAACTCTCATGTTTGGTTCTTTATAAGGTTAAAGTTCATAAGTGAATGGATTAGAGACCATGTGATAGGTGAATGTTATAATTTGAAATCTGAAAGCATGCGTTATGTATAAAATTGTAGAACTTTCATGATAGGTTGAAACCTTGAATGAACTAGCATGCTATGTGTTGCTAATTGTATGTGCATGTAGAAACCACTAGGACTTGTACGTGTATATCATGCATAGTGTTACTTGCTGAGTCTCTGGACTCACTCCTTGCTTCGGCGTACAGGTGTAGTTGGTGACACGACACCGTTGGAGGAGACGGTGGAGACGGACTCCGAGAGTGGAGACTAGCCAGCTTTTGAGATCCTTGTGATTGTGTGTACTTCTTAGTATGTACTTGGACGTTGTATTAGAACTATCATTAAAAGAATGTAATATGTGGACATTTTGTATCTCTATTTCAGCAATTTAAATCATGTGAATTTTAGTTCCTTTTCGCAAATTGTAAACTGCATGTATGTTTAATGTGGATGATGAATGAATGGAGATAGTTCTCTTTTACTTCCGCTACTCTGTTATATATATTCGCGTGTATCTCAGCTGTTTGTATCGTTGGGTAAATGTCCCACTGTGAGGACTCTCGCTATACCGACGTGGGTTGGTATAACCGTACCGGTGTAACGAGGGCCGTCACACTTTTAGTGAGTTCCCTAAGTTGTCATTCACTGGGATTAGACATAAGAGACGGATGTCTCTAATCTCTGCCATAAAGGCCCACAACATGATAAGGAAGGTTGCTTTGCTTTACTTGCTGCTGTAATAGTGAAAAGAAGGGCTCTAAGATAGAAGACATCCACATAGTCTAGGATTACCCAGATGTATTTTCTGAAGATCTGCTAGGAATTCCCCCAGAACGTGATGTCAACTTCGCCATTGAGTTGATCCCTAGAGCTGCCCCAGTATAGCGTCAACCGTACCGGATGTCACCTTCCGAGTTAAAGGAATTGAAGGCGCAACTGATGGAGCTATTAGAGAAGGGGTTCATCAGACCAAGTACTTCCCTATGGGGAGCACCTATGCAATTCGTTAAGAAGAAAGATGGATCGATGAGGCTATACATCGACTATCGTCAACTCAATCAGCTAACCATCAAGAATAAGTATCCATTGCCTCGGGTCGATGAACTTTTCGACCAAATATCTTGAGCTCAATATTTCTCCAAGATCGTCCTTCGATCTGGCTATCATCAAATGAGGATCAAGGATGACGATATCTTTAAAACGGCTTTCAAGAGTAGGTATGGACACTATTAATTCGTTGTTATGCCTTTTGGTATAACAAATGCTCCTACAGCCTTTATGCAACTCATGAACAACATATATCGGCCATACCTTGACAAGTTAGTGGTCGTCTTCATCGAAGATATTCTTATATATTCAAAGACCAAAGAAGAACATGAAGAACATCTGAAGGTAGTACTGCAAGTCTTGCGAGACAACAAACTGTACGCAAAGCTGAGCAAGTGCGAATTCTGGCTCGAAGAAGTGTCCTTCTTTGGCCATGTCATCTTAAAGGACGACATCTCCGTTGATCCCTCCAAAGTCGAAGCTGTACTCAATTGGGTGAAACCAACCAATGTCACAGAAATCAGAAGCTTCTTAGGACTGGCTGGCTACTACAGGCAGTTCATCAATGACTTCTCCAAGATCGCCGTTCCTCTCACGCGTCTAACATGAAAGGAGAATCCCTACTCCTGGTATAAAGAGTGTGAGATGAGTTTTCAAACTCTCAAAGAATGTTTGACCTCTGCACCTGTTCTCGCTCTTCCAATAGAGGGTGAAGGTTTCTCTGTCTACACCGATGCATCAGGAATTGGGCTAGGGTGTGTATTGATGTAAAAAGAGAAGGTCATTGCCTATTTTTCAAGACAACTGAAGGCGCATGAAGTCAACTACCCTGTGCATGATCTTGAGTTGGCTGTCGTAGTCTTCGCCTTAAAAATCTGGAGATATTACCTATATGGAGAGCAATTCACTGTCTACTCAGACCATAAGAGTTTGAAATATTTATTCTCCCAGAAGGAACTCAACATGAGACAGAGAAGATGGCTAGAATACCTAAAGGATTTTGACTTCAACATCCAATACCTTCCAGGCAAGGGAAACGCCGTGGCTGATGCTCTTAGTAGAAAGCCGATGGCATCTGTTTCGAGTCTAGTTCTTGGCGAGATGCAACTACTAGAGCAACTCGCAAGGTTAGACTTGAATATTGAACATAGGGATGATTGAGTCTTGATTGCCAATATCAGGATTCAATCCAACATGCTAGAAGAGATTAAAGCTCAACAAGATAGTGATCCATTCTTGGTTCGCATCAAGGAAACTCTAGCTAAAAGACCTGACTTTGCTATGACGAAGATGGAAGGCTAGTATTCTAAGGAATGACATGCGTCCCCGACAATGAAGAATTGAAGAGGAAATTAATGGATGAAGCTCACAAGACAAGGTACACTATTCATCCGGGGGTACCAAAATGTATTAAGACATGAAAAGGACGTTTTGGTGGCCAAACATGAAGAGAGAAGTAGCCGAGCATGCCGATCATTGCCTGACTTGCCAATAGGTAAAAGCGGAACACCTGTGCCCTGCTGGCGTACTCAGACCATTAGATATTCCGGAATGGAAATGGGAAAGCATTGGCATGGACTTCATCATGGGTTTACCAAAGACTCGTGGTGGACTCGGCGCCATATAGGTCATTGTCGACCTTCTGTTCCACCAGAGTTGTTCTCATTTTTAAATGATAAATTTGAAACCTTGAACACCTCTATTCAAACCATGTCAGAAACCTTTGAGTTGAGGATTCAGAGATTGGAGAATACTGTGTCTGCCAAGTTCATAGAGCAAAAGCTGCCTCAGACTATGTAGCTCAAAGATTCAATAGATTAATTGATACAATGGCAGATGCTTCAGTTGAGCTGAAGGAGCACCAAAAAAAGTTGGAGATAGTTCTTCAGGGAATTTTGGCAAATTCCCAAGCTGATGTCTTCAATACCAAGCAGACACTACATGAGATCACCAGCACAAGACTTTCTTTTGCACATCTAGTGGATGATTTGGAGAGCATGAGGAATTTCAATGCTCACATTGACAAACAGATCACTGATTTGAAAATGGAATTCAAGATCATGCAAAGGCCTGGTTAGTCAGCTGGATCATCTTCTTCTTCACAACCCATATCAGCTAATCTCGACAGAATTCAAGCTACTTTGATAGAAAACTCAGACAGAATGGAACATTACTTGCATACAAGACTCACAACCATAAAAGATCAAATGAAGTCCAGCTTGACTTCCTGGAGAAAAGATTGTCAGACATTGAGACAATCTTAGTTCCCATTCCTCCTCCTCCTCCACCTTCTACATAATGTAATTCTTTTTGCTGATGTCAAAGGGGGAGAAGAAAGAAAGAGAACAAGAAATGATTGTAATGTTTGGAAAGATTGTAATGTTTACTCTTGAATGAAATGAAATGATTTTGCTTAGCTTGAATGAATTTCGTCATTTGTGTCTTCAATGTGATTGAAAATTGTTATGTGAATGTGAATGTATGAATGCTTGTCAAGTTGCTTGACCTCCTTTATGCAACTAACTTACTTCAAGTAACATTGTACTTCACTAGTACAACCATCAATTGTGACTGAGTTATATTTAAAGGTCTTTGACAAGCATGAACAAAAAGAAAAATAAGGACTTTGAATAACCAAAAATTGCTTAAAATCACATCTCATCAAAACCTCATTGTCATATGGATTTAATGTTGCCATCATCAAAAAGGGGGAGATTGTTGGGTTGAGGGTAATTTCATATCATTTCCCCTCTTATTTTGATGATAACAAATGTGATTTTAATGCAAACTAATTGAAACATGATAAACACATTTCACCTGAAATTTATATTCAAAAAGCATTTTTCAAAGCACACTTATCATTTGTACTCATAATAAAACATTTAACTAATGATATATGTGTTTAATTTTCAGGTACAAATACTTTTTGCAAAGGTGGTGTCGACACACCCCACAATGGTGTTGACACAACACCTCAGACCCCAAGGCAAAAAAGCTGAAGAAATGCTGAGACTGTGTCGACACGAGTCAAAGAGCAGGTCGACACTAGATCATTTCCCAGAACATCATGTTTTCAGGATTGGGACAGGAGGTCGACACCACATTCAAGCAGGTCGACACTAGATCATTTCCCAGAACAGTCTGTTTGCAGAATGGGACAGGAGGTCGACACAGGATGAGAGCAGGTCGACACTGGATCATTTCCCAGAATAGCTTGTTTTCAGAATTGGGACAGGAGGTCGACACCACCACCAGGGCAGGTCGACACACTACGGAAAGATTGCAACTTAAGATCGATGATTGCCACGTGTCATCCTAGGGCGATGGTGTATCAACCTAGGATCGTGTGCCCTTGTACCCAAAGGGTAACTTTGGAATCTTTTGGGTATAAAGAGTCTCCAATTGGCCATCCATCACATAGAGAGACCCAACGAACTCTTGGAGCCTTCCAAAAGTTTCCTTTGGCGGCGAGAAGAGCTCATCTCCCTCCTCTGCTCTCCTGGTGTCTTTTGAAGACCAATTCTCATCAATTCAAGTGTGAGAATTCGAGTGTGATCCTTGAAGAAGCAATTAAAGCGCCTCAAGGAAGCAGATCAAGTAGAAGCATCCGTTGGAGAAGATTTCAAGGAAGATCCCAAGTTCAAAAGTGCAGAGCATCGTTTGGGACTTCAAGAATCCAAGCTTCTTCCCAATCTGAGCTTCTACAAGGGAGTACAACTGAAGAACAAAGTCCTTTCATACAATTCTCACTGTACTTCTGTTCTTCTGAGACATTTTGAGATTCTGCAAGTGCTTCTCACAAATTCTCATGAATGTTCTCATATTCGACATGATCTGCTGCTAGAAGATCTATGTCTTGTGTTGGTGTCTAGCAAAGTCGTTTGTGAGCCATTGTACTCAGTTTGAGTCATCAAACTCAAGTGTTTGTTGAGCAGTCTTGCTCAGGGATCTAGAGTAGTCTTACTCTAGAGTTGTTGAGTTGTAAACTCAGGTGTTGGAGTTGTCTGGCTCCAGTGAGTGTGTTTCCCAGGTTGTTTAGTGAATCCTCACTGGGTGTGAGGGGTGAATGTAGGAATCACATGGGTGATTTCCGAACCACCTAAAAATCTTTGTGCACTTGTCTATTTGTGGTTTGATTCTATCATCCGTTAGATGCTTGCATAGGATCGCCTAAGATTCACTTAATCAACTGGTTTTTCACATCTATTTTATCAACTCACTTAACATCTCATCAGATTTGTAATCTTCACTGTTAAAATTGCCTCTGATTCTAAAAATATTTTTAAATTACTTAAGCTTCCGCAAAAAGTGGCATAGATCTATTCATCCCCCCTTCTAGATCTTATCCACACCTTTCCTCGATCCTTCAATTGGTATCAGAGCGGGTTTACACTTGATCTGATTTGATCTGAGCAGTTTTGAGTATTGTGTGTTTGATTGCTTGATTGTTTGCTTGCTTGCTGAGTATTTCTTCTGTGCTTTCTTTTTAAGTCAATGGATTCCAAAGGTTTCATAGCTGAGGGGCATTCCATAAATAGGCCACCATTCTTTAATGGAACGGACTATTCATATTGGAAAAAATAGAATGCAAGTGTTTCTAAGAGCCCAAAACTATGAAATCTGGAAAGTGGTAGAAGTTGGTCCCTATGAAAACTAGGGAGAGGAAGAAACCTGGACTAGGGAACAAATAAGAAAAGCCACATTGAATTATAGTGCCATGAACATGATTCAATGTGTTGTCATCCCAAAGAGTATTCGAGAATCTCAATGTGCAAATCTGCCAAAGAGATGTGGGATAAACTCGAATTACTTTATGAGGGAACATCACAAGTGAAGGAAACTAAGGCAAATATTCTTGTTTCAGAATATGAATTGTTTATGATGAAGTCTAATGAAACAATTTCTGAAATGTTTGCCAGGTTCATGGTTATTGTCAATGGACTGAAGGCCTTAGGTAAGGACTACACAGATGCAGACTTGGTAAGGAAAATCTTACGTTCACTTTCTTCAATTTGGCACACAAAGGCCACTGTCATTGAAGATTCTAAAGATTTGTCCAAATTTCTTTGGATGAATTGATAGGATCCTTAATGACATATGAAATAAATTTGAAAAGAAATGAAGAACACATAACTAAAACCAAGCCAATGGCACTTAAGGCCTCTTCAAGTAATAAAGACAAAAGTCAGGAAAAGACAAGTTCTGAGGAGTCTGAGTCAAATGAGGATGAAATTGCCCTCATGACCAGGCAATTCAGAAAATTCTTGAAATATAGAAAAGGAAAAATGTCTGGGAAAAAGAAGTTTTCCTCAGGTAAAAGAAACACTTCCTTTCTAATTTCAACAAGAATAAAAAATCTGACGAAACTGTCATTTGTTACAGGTGCAATAAACCAGGACATATGAAGGGAGAATGTCCTGAGAACAAGAAGGAAAAGCACAAGAAGTTCCAGAAGTTCAAGAAGCCAAAGGCCATGGTAGCCACTTGGTCTGATGAAGACTCAAGTGAAGAAGAAGAAGACAAAAAATCCTCAAGCTCTGAGAGTGAGGAAATCTGCTTCATGGCCAACAACTCTCAAGGAAAGGTAAGAATTTCTTTTAAAGATTTCACTGTTGAAGATTGGCAGAATGTTTATGCTGAATTAGTTGAAAAATATTCTAAAATGAGAAAAGAAAATAAACATCTCAAAAAGAAAATTGAAAACATTCTTCATAACCAATTTTCAAATAACAGAATTTGTGAGCTAAAAATGAAATAACAGAATTAAATGAAGAAAAAGAAAATTTCTGAACCTAATTGATGATCTAAAGCTTGCCTCTCAAAAGGCCACCCAAGAATTCAAAGACCTATCTGAAAAGCTGAAATGGAAAAACAAGAAAAATAAAAGATTGAAGAAATTAAAACCCTTCAAAACCAGCTAAAAGAAAGGGATGAAGTTATCCAAACCTTCACAAAAGGTAAAGATAACTTGGAGGCACTGCTAGGAACAAATATGACAACAACTTCTCATGGATTAGGATTCAACAAACAGAAACCAAAGAGAGACAAATCTTGTGAGAAAAAGGGCAAAGCACCATTAATTAAATTTGTCAAAGGTCCTAATCTTGAGAACACAGAAATCAAGCAAACATCAGACAAAACATCAAATAAAACACAAAACAAATCAAAAACTAAAAAATAAAAGAAGACAACCAGGTCGACACAGTCTCTGACAGGTCGACACCAGTCCACAAGAAGAAGGCTTCTGTGGTTGCTGTGTCGACACCAGTCATGGAGAGGTCGACCTGCTCAACATCAACAGCTACAAACAACTCAATCAAAAATTCAAATAAAAATTTGAAAAACAAGAAAAAGTCAAAGGAAATCATTTATAAAGAACCTTGGACTTCTAAGACAGCATTTCAAGATGATTGGACCAATCCTTGGAGCCAATGGTATGACAACCCTTGTTGGTATCATCCTCAATTCTTTTATCCAAACCTTTTGATGTACCAACAAAATCCATGGATTCCATCTCCTCATCTGAATTCCTATGCTCAAATGAAAAACTCCCCTCCCACTAAAAACAAAAATACTGGTGCTTTCATTCCTAAGGGAAAGAACAAACAGAAAAAGACTGAAAATACCAATGTAACAAAACAAAAATAAAAAACAAGTCAAATTTGGGTGAGAAAAGATTTACTAACAATGTTCAAACATTCTGATGGTCCCAACTCTGTTTGGGTACCAAAATCTTCTCTCCACTGATCTATTTTGCAGGAAGGTCATGCACCCAACTCCAATGTGTGGTTTCTTGACAGTGGGTGTTCACGACACATGATGGGAGACAGAGCCAAATTCTCATTCCTGATTGAAAAGGAGGGAGGGTCAGTAACTTTTGGAGGTAAAAGTAAAGGAAAGATCATAGGATATGGTAAGGTTGGTCAAACTTCCTCAAACTCTGTAGATAATGTTTACTAGTTGATGGTCTTGATTACAATTTGCTCAGTATCAGCCAACTATGTGACAAAGGTCACAAAGTTGTGTTTGAATCTGATTTCTGTAAGATAATTGACTCATCAACTGATAAAATCAAATTTTTTGGAAAAAGGGAAAACAATGTCTACATGATCAACCTAAATAAAAACTTTTCTGAAAATCTTTGCTTTGTTGCAAATAAAGATGAAATTGCATGGACTTGGCACAAAAGACTTGGCCATGCAAGTTTCAGAACAATGAATAAGTTGTTAAGATTGAATTTGGTTAAGGGTCTTCTTGAATCTTTCTCTAATGTTGAAAATCAAGTTTGTGGGATTTGTGCTAAAGGATAACAAACAAGAAAATCTTTTAAAAACTTCAATGAGGTACTCACATCTAGGCCACTAGAATTACTTCACATGGACCTTTTTGGCCCTACAAGAATTCTAAGTCTAAGTGGCAAAAGATATGGGTTTGTAATCATTGATGATTTTACTAGATTTACTTGGGTTATTTTTCTGTCCCACAAATGTGATGCTTGTCTTGAATTCAAAAACTTTTGTACCACTGTCTTAACAACTTATCCATATAAAATCAAAAATATTTTGACTGATCATGGGGGTGAATTTGAGAACACATCCTTTTCTGATTTATGTGCTGAATTTCAAATATTCCACAAGTTTTCTTCACCAAGAACTCCAGAATAAAATGGAGTTGTGGAAAGAAAGAATAGAACTCTTGTGGAAATGGCTAGATCCATGCTCTTAGGAAGTAATTTGCCCAATCCTTTGGGCTGAAGCTATAAACACAGCCAATCACATTCTAAATAGAGCATTGATCAGACTAAAAATCAGAAAAACCCCCTATGAATTATTGAAAAACAAAAAACCAACTGTATCTTATTTTAAAACGTTTGGGTGCAAATACTTTGTACACAACAATAACAAAGAAAACCTTAACAAATTTGATGCTAAAAGTCAGGAAGCCATCTTCCTTGGCTATTTTGAGGTGTCAAGGGCTTTCAAAGTGTACATTCTTAAAACTAAAACTGTTGAAGAATCTCCACATGTTATCTTTGATGAAAATTCCTTTTCAACTAATAATTCTAAATCTTGCAGGGAAAGACAAGACACTGAAGAGGATGAATTTATTGTGGACTCTTCACCAACTGTTGAGGAGTTTGAAAACATTGAAGAGAACCTGAACACACCATCTTCAAGTGGTTCAGGTAATATTGTCCTAGAAGTAGGTACTTCTCAACAGGTAATTTCTGAACATCGATTTTTGAGAGATCACCCATTAGACAATGTGGTTGGCAATGTACATGATAGAGTTAGGACTAGATCATCATTCCTGCATGATATTGAAGAAGACCCACTAGCTCTAATTTCCCAAATTGAACCAAAGTCAATTGATGAAGCCTTATCAAGTTCTGATTGGATTAATGTCATGCATGATGAACTTCATCAATTTGAAAGAAATCAAGTATGAGAATTAGTACCTAGACCTAGTGACCAAACAGTCATTGGCACTAGATGGGTTTTCAGAAATAAGTTGAATGAAAATGGTCAAGCCATTAGAAATAAAGCTAGGCTAGTTGCAAAGGGGTATAATCAAGAATTTGGAATTGATTTTGAAGAATCATATGTCCCTGTAGCTAGACTAGAAGCAGTTAGAATTTCCTTGCTTTTGCATCCTCCATGAAATTCAAAGTTTATCAAATGGATGTCAAAAGTGCATTTTTAAATGGATATATTAAGGAAAATTTTTGTTGAACAACCTCCTAGATTAGAAAATGAAAAACATCCTAACCATGTTTTCAAGCTTAATAAGGCTCTCTATGGTCTTAAGCAAGCTCCAAGAGCTTGGTATGACCGTTTGAGTACCTTTTTACTTGAAAAAGGATATTCTAGAGGAAATGTTGATCAGACTTTGTTCACAAAAATAGTCAAAAATCAAATAATTGTGGTCCAATTTATGTTGATGACCCGGTTGGCTAACCCAGAGGGGGGGTGAATGGGTCTTTAAATAAAATTTATCTGATAAAACCTGAACTCAAACAAACATAAAGAGTTCTTGGAAGGGATTAGTAATGGTTAGTAAAAGCAACAATCACACGATAAAGACAATCTCACAACACACAGATTTATCCTGGTTCGGATCTCCTCTCCTTAGGAGTCCTACGTCCAGTCCCTGAGCAACCCTCAGGATTTCACTAACTAGGGTACAGTCCCCCTATGGACAAAAACAACCATCCAGCTCAGCTGGTCTTCCTTCACTCCTGAAGGGAACACAACACCCTGGTACCACCAGGTCTTCCTTCACTTCCGAAGGGAAAAACACCACCCTGGACACCACCAGGTCTTCCTTCACACACGAAGGGAAGAACACAAGAAAATCTTGAAGGAAATGACTAGCCCCTAGATCAAGCTTTTACAAAACTCAATCTGAAGCTACAAGCACTGAGAGTCAAAGATCTACACAATGTGGACTCTCTCAGAACTAATCTAGCTCTTCCTTGATTTTTCTTCTCACAGCACGAGGAGCTAGGAGCCAAGATCAAAAGGAGAGAATTTCTGGCTCTAGTGATCTTCTGAAGACTTGAAAGTGGCAGAGTTCTAGACTCTCTTGAATGTCAATAATGCTTCCTTCATGGATTCATTTTTGTCTTCGGAACTTCGTCTTGTATTTATATCTCCAATTTGAATGAGGATGAAGAGATGACCGTTGTCTCACAGCTTTGGTGTACGTTAGACTGAAGGATCTGTAGAAACTTCCTGTCGACAGTCTTTTGTTCTTTGGAGCACGCAAAGTGATGAGATCTTCTTAGCTGGCTTGAAGTTCTTTCTGTGTCAGATGTTGTAGGATAGTATATCCTTAAGGTTCTGCAAGGTTGAGCTTTAATGGTAGACAGCTATACTATCTCCAGATGTCAATCAACGTTAGAGCAGATAGACACAAATATGGTAGTGACAGTTTATCGTTCTAGAAGATGCATGCAGAGGATACACGAGAATGGAAGATATGTTCTGTATCCGTGCAGAGATACGTTCAGTCTTTATTAAATGCATGGCAGTCAAACAGACGTGATGCGACTTTGACTATTCAACGTAGCTTAAATCAAGGAAAACATTTAATTAATGGAAACATGACTTATGCAGTCGTTATGAAAGTCTGATAGAATCGTTATGATCAAGTTGCTGTAGACTCATAAGAAGTCGTTATGATAACTTATGAAATCGTTACCACAACCAAGTCGTTCTATAACAGATGATATAAGAAATCGTTATGAAACATGGCAAGTCGTTCTGATTCTGAACAAATCGATATGAAACACTTATCAAATCGTTATGAGATGCAAGTCGTTGTAGCTTTCTAAAGAAATCGTTACGATGTCTTACAGAATTGTTGTGACGAGCAAGTCGTTATAACTCTCTAAAGAAATCGTTACGATGACTTACAGAATCGTTATGACGAGCAAGTCGTTATAACTCTCTAAAGAAATCGTTACGATGACTTACAGAATCGTTATGACGAGCAAGTCGTTATAACTCTCTAAAGAAATTGTTACGATGACTTACAGAATTGTTATGACGAGCAAGTCGTTATAACTCTCTAAAGAAATCGTTACGATGACTTACAGAATCGTTATGACGAGCAAGTCGTTATAACTTCTGAAGGAGTCGTTATGATAACTTACAGAGTCGTTATAACTTCTGAAGAAGTCGTTACGATAACTTACAGAGTCGTTATAATGAGCAAGTCGTTATAACTTCTGAAGGAGTCATTACGATAACTTACAGAGTTGTTATAATATCGACTTGTTTGACACAGCAAGGTTATTCAATCTTTCAAGTAAATCGTTGAACTTGAGAGGAGATCGTTATAGCTAATGAAGGAATCGTTATGGCTCTTCTGAGAAATGATGTATGTAAGTATTTACCACAAATGCTTGACTTTCTTTGTGCTTAAGGCTAAATAAAACAAGGTTAGAAAACTTTTGACAGGTTTTGTTTATCACCAAAATAAGCATGTAATTAATTTAAAAGTATATGGGGATGGACTGTTCATCAATCTCCCCCTTTTTGGTGATGACAAAACTATGATCATTATTTGAGTAGAACTTAACAGTAAAGAGGAATTAAAGTACTTCAATCATGATTCAAGAATGTGTCGGACACATGTAGGTTAAACATTCTCCCCCTTTTTGTCATTAAGCAAAAAGCAATAAGAAAGAGACAAAGAATAAGAGACAATGAGGAGAAAGAGCACAATTCATTCATTAAGGTTGAGGAGGTACAGGCAAATAAAAAGCAGGAGAGAGAAGGGAGGCATAATGAGAAATAGCTTCCCAGGCCTGCTCTTCCTGACGCTTGAAGAATTGCCTAAAGGCACCACTCTCAATGGAGAAGGTTGGTCCCATGGTTGGAGCCATCTTGGATAGATAGATGCTGCGCTGCTTGGTAAGAAACAGGTCATACTCATCTGGATCCATGGAGGAGCAGATGATGAGTGTTTTACCAAAACTTGCACAGGCAAGAAATTGATCCATGGTGACAGGGTAGAATATCTGTTTCTCCTTGAGTTCCTGGCGAAGAGCTAAAAACACCTTGTACCTTTCAGCCCAAACTTTGTAGGGATCAAGGACCAGATGGATTGAGTTCATATCCAAGAAGGTGGCAGGAGAGACAGGAGCTTTTCCTTCCCTGGCCTGAGCAGCATTCAGATGAGTAAGCTGTTGTGCTGACAGGGAGTAAAGCTTGGACCAATCGGAGGCATTCAGCCTTTCACATTCTGAGAGGAGAGGGGCAAGAACATCAGATTTGACAAACCCTCTATGATATTCCCGGAAGAGAAATCTAGGAAAACCAACTTGAAGGCCTTTCTGAATCTTGATTCTGCCCATGACTCTAGCAAAACGCTCAAAAATGATTGAGCCAATCGAAGATTCCATGATCAAGAAATGAATCTGAGGCAGGAAAATCTCTTCAGGTAAATGAAGAGTTGCAAAATCTACTCTGATTTCCTCAGACTGCTCAGAGTGGGTAAGGACCTTGATGGCTCTCTTGAACTGGCTAAGCTGAACTTCAGGCAATCTATTGAGATACCTGTAGTTGTTGAACATTTGGAAATGCCTGACCAGCTTGATGAGCTTCTGAATAGCAGGGGCCCAGGTGTTCTGGTGGTGAAACTGGAACCACTCAGAAAGGGTCAAAGAGTGATCCCTGGGAGGAAACCTTGCTGCCTTAGCCTGAAGAAAGCGATTGTACAAATCTTTATGAGATTTAGCCCATTGCTCCTCAGTTTTGGAGTGGGCTGAGGAGAAGATTTTGGATTTTTCGGCTTTAGACAGAGGAGTATAGGGAAGAATGACATCTAAATGGTCAGAGAGGTTAAGAAAAGGAAGATTGTGAAGAGTGGCAAAAACAACCTTTTGAAGGTATTCTTTGTACAGTGAGGTATGCTTGTGGGTGACTGTAAGAGAAAACCACAAAGGAGGGTAAAGAGGAGAGGTGGAGGAAGAAAGCTTCCGTTTCTTGGAGACAGTACTGGAAGAGTCTGTCTTGGAAAGGTGGTCTCCTACCTTTAGCACAGACCTAAGGATAACCTCTTCAAACTCATCCTTAATTTTATCAAGAAAGGGAGAGTCGATTTGGACATCCGTAGGAATAATAGTGATAAAGGAGGGAGGAGCAGGGGGGTTGAGAAAGCATCAGAATTGAGAGATCCTACTTCTGGAAATGAAGATGTACCAGAAGAGGAGGAGGCTCCAGCTGAGGATGCTGGAGGGGCCTCAAATTCTTGAGAAGAAGAAAGATGAGAAGTAGAAGAAACAGGAGAGGATGTGATAGGATGAGGAGGAAAAGGTGTGGGAGAGGAAATGGGCCTGGATCTAGGTTTTTGAAGGGAGGTGGAGCAGGTGGAGCTGTGGAGTTAGAGGGTGGAGAAGGAGGAATGGGAGTGTTGGTAGAAGTGGGAGCAATGGGTGGAGGATCTGAAACCACTTCTTCAGGCAAGGGAGGCAAAGGATCCAACACTGCCGGCCCTGGTGGCCCTGATTCCAATACAACTGGCCCTTGTGGCCCTGAGTCTTCAGCTGGCCCTGATGGCCCTGACTCTTCAGCTGGCCCTGATGGCCCTGACTCTTCAGCTGGCCCTGATGGCCCTGAGGGTTCGGCCTCTGCTGCTACCTGGGCTTCATCTGCTGGGGCTGCTGCTGCTGACTGCCCGGAGGGCTCAGGTACACTTGAGTGAGGCTCCTGAGCTGCTGGAGGAGCAGGAGCTTGAGCTCCAACTGCCTGAAGGATGTCAGATAGCATATTCTTCATGGTCCCCATTTCCTGATGGAACCATGTCATGGCAGAGCGAATCTGAACCAATTCCTTGCGGGCTGAGGCTTGGCTTAGAAAGATGGAATTCACATCAGACTGAAGTGAACAAAGCAGCTCACCCTGAACATCCAACCTCTCAATCACAGGTTTTAAATTGATGACAATCTTTTGCTTGACCTGTCTTTCAAATGGTGCATCAGCTAAAAGGGGTATTTTAGGAGCTATATCTTTCTCTTTGCCCTTTGTAGCTGGAGGAGGTGGATCATTATCCTCATCAGAACTTGATGAACTAGCTGTCTCCCCTTCTCTGGCATCCAAATTTTCAGACTCTCTCTGGTCTTCCTCCTGATCTCTGGTGGCTGGAGGTGCAACATCTGGTGTCTCTTGGGATTGCTCCCCCTCAAGTGGAGCATCTTCTGCAACGGCACCAGTCTCCCCCTGACAGGGAGCATCCATTTCCATCGAATCATCCTGAGGATTTTGCTGCTCTTCTTCCACTGGACCTTCTTCAAAGATGTGGCCTGATACCACAGACTCCTCCATAACAGGCAAGATGTCTTCTGGGAGAATGTCCTCAATTCTCCTTTCAGCATGAAGCACAACTGGATCTGCTGCAGCTGGCCTGTCTTCTTCTGCCCTCACTGCTGTTGCTGCCTCTGATTGATTTCTGGCCATAGATGGCCCTTCCTGCTCTGTTTCTACAAGGACTGGAACAGAACCTGATTCCAGTGGCAATTCGGGCATCACAGAATCTGCCTCCAACTGGGATTGAGCAACTGAAGGCTCACCAATGAGTCCTTCACCTTCTGCAACTGAGGCCTTGAACCAGACCCCATTGACTACTGAAAAACCGCTCTTCTTTAAATTTCTGGACCTGATAGCTTGGCCCATCTTCTCCACAACTGCCCCTGAGACATCTACACCGAAGTGTCTGAAGATTCTGGTGAGTAAATGGGCATAGGGCAGGGACACATTCAACTTGCTTTTAGTGTCCCAAATCTGCTCCCTGGCAAATTTCATTCTCTCTATCATCACTGCGGCCATATTGATTTCCTCATTTTTAATGGCCCAGTACATCAGGTCGGAGTCAGCCTTAGTGCAAGAGGAGAAGGTTGCACTTCGGGGAACCAAAATCTGACAAACAATAAAGTGAAGGAGGCGGTTGAAGGCACTTAACTGATTGATA
Source organism: Colocasia esculenta (assembly GCA_014218235.1). Lineage (NCBI taxonomy): Eukaryota > Viridiplantae > Streptophyta > Magnoliopsida > Alismatales > Araceae > Colocasia > Colocasia esculenta. The sequence goes on along the minus strand of CM024760.1, from coordinate 114,452,016 downwards.
TCTAGCTTGCCATCCCTCATCTTGAACCCTGGCCCAACAATCCCCAAACCCTTTTCTTGGGTTTCTACTGAATGAATTCCACTGAAACCGGATGTGCTTACTCCAAATAGCATCCTAAGCAATTCCTGGTCGATTCTGATTAGGGTGCCCTTGACTGAAGAAACGAGGGCCCCATCTTCTTCTGTTCTTAAGCACACAAAGAACGCCTTTACCAGGTCCGGATAACTTACCTCTGAGCAAGTGGTAAGCCCTTTCCACTTCATCTGGTTGATCTTCTCAATGATGCTGCTCATTCCATTCTTCTGCAGATCTGAAACATCTACTTCCTTGTGACCACAGAGCTTTGTCTTCACAAAGGTGAAACGCTCCTCCTGCGCTGGGGTGAGGTATTCGGCGCTGTAGCCACCCACACTGCCGGCAATAGCTGGTGCGGCCATGGATTCAGGTAGGAGAAGGTTTGAAGGGTTGAAGAGAAGGGTGACGAGAAGAAACCCTCAAACGATTTCGCGGGAAGGAGATGGAAGCTTCAAATTTGCAGAGGATAGAGGCAAGAGTCGCTAGGGCATCGGCTCATGCGTCGGGACGAAAGAGGGGAAAAGGTGAATGAGGAAGAGGAATCGTTAACGCATCGATTTAAAGAATATAAATGCTCCAAAAGGTGAGGCGTCAGAAAACGACAAGCGAGGTTGACCGCCTTGAAGGACTATGACTTATCGGACGGAACGCTTAAACTGAGACTTTTGAATTGATTTTGCCACAAAAGGAGAGAGAGAGAACCTTCTTAAATTCTGAGAATTTTTATACCAGCTTTAAATGAAGATCTTTTCACAAAATACACATGCCTAACTCCCTTCTAAGAGATGTAAATCTCTCTTCAGGTAAGGCCTTTGTGAAAATATCTGCTAGCTGATTGTTTGTATCAATAAACGATATTTCAATATTGCCATTTGCTACATGATCACGAATAAAATGGTATCTGACCTCAATATGTTTGGTCCTGGAGTGCTGAATTGGATTTTTGGTGAGGTTGATAGCGCTGGTGTTGTCACATAGCAGAGGAATTTTCTTGACTTTGAGTCCAAAATCCTCAAGCTGTTGCTTTATCCATAAGAGTTGTGTACAGCAACTTCCAGCAGCTACGTACTCGGCTTCAGCTGTAGATAGTGCTACTGAATTTTGTTTCCTTGAGGACCATGAGATTAAACACCCTGCAAGAAATTGACAGCATCCACTGGTGCTTTTTCTATCTACCTTGCATCCAGCATAATCAGCATCAGAATATCCTACTAATTTTACATCACAGGAGTTTGGATACCATAGTCCTAGATCATGAGTCCTGGCTAAGTATCTGAAAATTCTTTTGACAGAAATTAAATGTGATTCTCTAGGGTCGGCTTGATATCTAGCACACATGCATACACTAAATAATATATCAGGTCTACTTGCGGTTAGATAAAGTAATGAACCTATCATACCTCTGTAGATCTTTTGATCTACCTTCTTACCATCCTTGTCACTGTCCATCCTAGTTGATGTACTCATTGGTGTTGACAGTGGCTTGGTGTTTTCAAATCCAAATTTCTTTAGCAGTTCTCTGGTGTACTTTGCTTGACAGATGTGAGTTCCTTCCTTTCCTTGTTTGATTTGAAGTCCAAGGAAGTAGTTAAGCTCTCCCATCATACTCATCTCAAATTCTCCCTGCATTAGCTTTTCAAAATACTTGCACAAGGATTCATCAGTAGATCCAAAGATGATGTCATCCACGTAAATTTGAACCAACAGTATATTTTTGGCTTTTGTTTTTATAAAAAGAGTGCTATCTACTTGACCTCTACTGAAACCATGTTTTAGGAGAAAAGAACTAAGTCTTTCATACCAGGCTCTAGGTGCTTGTTTTAAACCATATAAAGCCTTATGCAATTTAAAAACATGATTCGGAAAGTCTGTATCATCAAAACCCGGCGGTTGTTCCACATAAACTTCTTCTTTTATAAAACCGTTTAGAAAGGCAGATTTAACATCCATTTGAAATAACTTTAAATCTAATGCAGAAGCATAAGCAAGTAAAATTCTAATAGCCTCAAGTCTAGCCACTGGTGCATAGGTTTCATCAAAATCTATGCCTTCCTCTTGACAATAGCCTTGAGCCACCAGTCTGGCCTTGTTTCTTAGAATTACACCAGATTCATCCAATTTGTTTCTGAACACCCATTTAGTGCCGATCACAGGATGGTCTGATGGTCTAGGAACAAGTGACCATACTTGGTTTCTCTTGAATTGATTTAATTCATCTTGCATTGCTATTATCCAAGATTCATCAGTTAAGGCTTCATCGACTGTCTTAGGCTCTAATTGAGATACAAAAGCAAGGTAATCACAGGGAATCAAGTTACCTCTTGTCCTTACCCCTACCGATGGATCACCAATGATGTTTTCAGGTGGGTGATCTTTCTTGTATCTCCATTCCTTTGGAAGAGTTTCATGAGAAATTTCTTCTTGTTGCATTTCTTCCAGAGGCGGATCATCCTTATCTTCAAGTGATGTGTCTTTCAGTTTATTGGACAGTTCATCTGCATCATCATTATCACTTTCTACTTCCTTTCTCAAGGAGGGATTAGTTTCATCAAAAATAATGTGTACAGACTGTTCAATCAATAAGGTACGTTTATTAAACACTCTATAGCCTTTGGGTTTAGAGGTGTACCCCATGAAGATGCCTTCATCTGATTTGGCATCCAACTTACCAATATCCCTTTTTCCGTTGTTGTGAATAAAGCAAGGACATCCAAAGGTTCTGAAATGGCTGATCTTTGGCTTCTTCCCTTTAAACAGCTCATATGCAGTCTTCTTCAGGATTGGCCTGATCATGACTCTGTTGACAATGTAGCTGGCTGTGTTGACTGCTTCTGCCCAGAAATATCTTGGTAACTCATATTCACAAAGCATGGTTCTTGCCATATCCAAGAGAGTTCGGTTCTTCCGTTCGGCTATACCATTTTGTTGTGGTGTCCTTGGTGCTGAGAAATTGTGCTGAATTCCTTGATCATCACAGAATCTAGCAAACTTTTCATTTTGGAACTCACCACCATGATCAGATCGAATGGATACTATACTGAACTTCTGATCTTTCTGGACTTTCTTGCTGAAGCTAACAAAATTATCAAAAGTATCATTTTTGTGTTCTAAGAATGATACCCATGTGAATCTTGAGTAGTCATCTACTATAACAAATCCGAAATTCTTTCCTCCAAGACTGGTAGTTCTCATTGGCCCAAATAGATCCATATGTAGGAGCTCTAAGGGTTTTGAGGTGGTCACCACCGTCTTTGACTTGAAGGAACTCTTTGTGTGCTTTCCCTTAGCACAAGGTCTGCAGACACTTTCTAATTTACTATTGATTTTCGGTAGACCTTCCACAAGATTCCTCTTTCTGAGCTTGCTCAAGCCATCCAAGCTGCAGTGGCCTAGCCTTCTGTGCCACAGATCAGTTGATTTGTCTTTGCTGGCTGCCAGACACACATTTTGCTCTTTGAGTTCTTCAAGGTAGAGCACGTACAGATTCTTCTCTCTATTTGCTTCAAAGATGACTGCACCATCCTTTAGTATGCTGCATTTTGACTCTTGAAATTTGATTTGATGTCCTCTATCACACAGCTGACTGATACTTATGAGGTTGTGCTTTAAACCTTTGACTAACAGCACATCTTCTATGACTGTTTTTCCTTTGCTGTTTACTGAACCACTGCCAACTACAGTTCCTTTTCCATTATCTCCATAAGTGACTGTTCCTTCTTCATCTTGGAGATGGGAGAAAAGCTTCAGGTTTCCTGTCATGTGCCTTGAGCACCCACTATCCAAATACCATTTGGATGCTCGAGGATTAACCTGAAATAAAGACATCAAGATTTAGGTACCCAAGTTCTTTTGGGTCCTGATGGGTCAGTATCATTACTTTTACTTTTTATTATCCACTTCTTATGTCTTGTTGGACAGGTGGATTTTAAATGTCCTAGCTTGTTACAGTGACTACAGCATGATGTTATTGTTACTCTTTCTATGTACTTAAAATTCGCTTTATATGCTACATCTTGTTCTGGAGTGAATTTAGGAGTTGGATATTTTTCAGGATAGATCATTTCTTCTTCATTAACTGGAGGTATGTATCCTAAACCTCGTTTGTTCTTACCAGATCGTCTAGCACCCTTTAGTAATAAGGAGTTCTTCCCATTTGTAAACTTTTCTAAGGTGCTTGCAAGTGTATTGTTTTCTTCATTTAATTCTTTTACCGTTTTTCTTAAATCATCTGAGCTTTCCTGTTTTTCTAATTTAATGATTTGATTGTTCTTGTCTTTTAAGTTTTCACATAATAGTTCATTTCTCCTCTTAAGCTCCATTATCTGTCTTTCTAGTTCTTCATTTTCAGATTTTAAATCTGAGTTGGTATTTTCGAGACAGGTGATATTTTTCTTGCTAAGCTTAAGTAATTTAGACACTTCTTTATACTTATCGTAAAGTTCATTAAAGGCACTTTCCAAATTATCGGAATCTGAATCATTACAGGAATCAAAAGAGGAATCAGAGGTTACCTTATCCCTGGTATTTACCATAAGAGCTAAGTTGGCTTCTTCTTCTTCACTGCTGGAGCTTGACTCACTGTCTGAGTCGCTGCTGTTTTCCCATGCAGCTGCCATGGCTTTCTTTTTGTATCTTCTGAACTTCTTGGAGCTGTCCTTCTTTTGTGATCATTTTTCTTTAGCATTGGACAGTCTGCCTTGATATGTCCAGGCTTCTTGCATTCATAGCAAAGTGGCTCATTTCTCTTCTGATCTTTTCCGTCTGATTTCTTGAGATCTTTGTTTTTCTTGAAGTACCTCCTACCAGACTGAAACTTCTTCTTCTTGGCCAAGATTCTCTGCAATCTTCTTGACAGCATGGCTTCTTCATCATCACTATTTTTGCTATCTTCACTGTTATCCAAGGATTCTTCAGATGAGTCCCCATTAGCTTTAAGCGCATTGGACTGCTTCTTTCTACTGGAGGATTCTCCTAATCTTTCCATATTTATTTCATGGGCCATGAGAGACCCGATGAGTTTTTCTACTGACATTCTCTTAAGGTCATTAGCTTCTTCGATAGCTGTGACCTTTGCCGTCCATGAAGATGGCAAGGATCTGAGAATCTTCCTTACCATATCTGCAATCTCATATGACTTTCCTAGACTGGCTAGACCATTAGTGATGTCAGTAAATCGACTAAACATTTGAGTAATAGACTCACCTGATTGCATTTGAAATCTTTCATACTGAGTGACAAGAATGTCGATTCTTGTCTCCTTTACTTTGTCTGTACCTTCATACGTAATCCTTAGCTTTTCCCACATTTCCATGGAGGATTTGCATGCTGAGACTCTGTTGAACTCCTTCTTGCTTAGAGCACAACATAGAATGCTCTTAGCTTTACAGTTCAAGGAGATTTTCTTTCTATCTTCATCTGTCCATTGTGCTTTCTCATTTGTGACGACCAGATCACCTTCTTCCACTATCGACCAGATTTGATAGTCGTGGCCTTGTAGAAAGTATTCCATCCTGGTCTTCCAATACGTATAATCTTCACCGTCGAACAAAGGAGGTCTGTTGACAGACTGACCTTCGAAGTGACCTTGGGCTGCCATGGATCTTTACTCTTCAGATCGTTGGATCTTGTTCTTTGTCGAAGAGACTCGCTCTGATACCACTTGTTGCCCGGTTGGCTAACCCAGAGGGGGGGGTGAATGGGTCTTTAAATAAAATTTATCTGATAAAACCTGAACTCAAACAAACATAAAGAGTTCTTGGAAGGGATTAGTAATGGTTAGTAAAAGCAACAATCACACGATAAAGAAATCTCACAACACACAGATTTATCCTGGTTCGGATCTCCTCTCCTTAGGAGTCCTACGTCCAGTCCCTGAGCAACCCTCAGGATTTCACTAACTAGGGTACAGTCCCCCTATGGACAAAAACAACCATCCAGCTCAGCTGGTCTTCCTTCACTCCTGAAGGGAACACAACACCCTGGTACCACCAGGTCTTCCTTCACTTCCGAAGGGAAAAACACCACCCTGGACACCACCAGGTCTTCCTTCACACACGAAGGGAAGAACACAAGAAAATCTTGAAGGAAATGACTAGCCCCTAGATCAAGCTTTTACAAAACTCAATCTGAAGCTACAAGCACTGAGAGTCAAAGATCTACACAATGTGGACTCTCTCAGAACTAATCTAGCTCTTCCTTGATTTTTCTTCTCACAGCACCAGGAGCTAGGAGCCAAGATCGAAAGGAGAGAATTTCTGGCTCTAGTGATCTTCTGAAGACTTGAAAGTGGCAGAGTTCTAGACTCTCTTGAATGTCAATAATGCTTCCTTCATGGATTAATTTTTTGTCTTCGGAACTTCGTCTTGTATTTATATCTCCAATTTGAATGAGGATGAAGAGATGATCGTTGTCTCACAGCTTTGGTGTACGTTAGACTGAAGGATCTGTAGAAACTTCCTGTCGACAGTCTTTTGTTCTTTGGAGCACGCAAAGTGATGAGATCTTCTTAGCTGGCTTGAAGTTCTTTCTATGTCAGATGTTGTAGGATAGTATATCCTTAAGGTTCTGCAAGGTTGAGCTTTAATGGTAGACAGCTATACTATCTCCAGATGTCAATCAACGTTAGAGCAGATAGACACAAATATGGTAGTGACAGTTTATCGTTCTAGAAGATGCATGCAGAGGATACACGAGAATGGAAGATGCATGCAGAGGATATGTTCTGTATCCGTGCAGAGATACGTTCAGTCTTTATTAAATGCATGGCAGTCAAACAGACGTGATGCGACTTTGACTATTCAACGTAGCTTAAATCAAGGAAAACATTTAATTAATGGAAACATGACTTATGCAGTCGTTATGAAAGTCTGATAGAATCGTTATGATCAAGTTGCTGTAGACTCATAAGAAGTCGTTATGATAACTTATGAAATCGTTACCACAACCAAGTCGTTCTATAACAGATGATATAAGAAATCGTTATGAAACATGGCAAGTCGTTCTGATTCTGAACAAATCGATATGAAACACTTATCAGATCGTTATGAGATGCAAGTCGTTGTAGCTTTCTAAAGAAATCGTTACGATGTCTTACAGAATTGTTGTGACGAGCAAGTCGTTATAACTCTCTAAAGAAATCGTTACGATGACTTACAGAATCGTTATGACGAGCAAGTCGTTATAACTCTCTAAAGAAATCGTTACGATGACTTACAGAATCGTTATGATGAGCAAGTCGTTTTAACTCTCTAAAGAAATCGTTACGATGACTTACAGAATCGTTATGACGAGCAAGTCGTTATAACTCTCTAAAGAAATCGTTACGATGACTTACAGAATCGTTATGACGAGCAAGTCGTTATAACTTCTGAAGGAGTCGTTACGATAACTTACAGAGTCGTTATAATGAGCAAGTCATTATAACTTCTGAAGAAGTCGTTACGATAACTTACAGAGTCGTTATAATGAGCAAGTCGTTATAACTTCTGAAGGAGTCATTACGATAACTTACAGAGTTGTTATAATATCGACTTGTTTGACACAGCAAGGTTATTCAATCTTTCAAGTAAATCGTTGAACTTGAGAGGAGATCGTTATAGCTAATGAAGGAATCATTATGGCTCTTCTGAGAAATGATGTATGTAAGTATTTACCACAAATGCTTGACTTTCTTTGTGCTTAAGGCTAAATAAAACAAGGTTAGAAAACTTTTGACAGGTTTTGTTTATCACCAAAATAAGCATGTAATTAATTTAAAAGTATATGGGGATGGACTATTCATCAATTTCAAATCAAATGAAGAATGAATTTGAAATGAGTTTAATGGGAGATTTAACATTTTTCTTGGGATTGTAGGTTAACCAAACATCTGAAGGGATCTTCATCAGTTAAGCCAAGTATGTCAAGGAACTTCTCAAAAGGTTTGACTTTCAGAACCTCAAGCATTCAAGCACACCTATTGCTATAAATGCTAAGCTAGAAGAAGACTCAAATGGTAAGTCAGTAGACCCAAAGACCTACAGAGGTATGATTGGCTCTCTACTCTATCTTACAACTTCTAGACCAGATATTTAGTTTAGTGTGTGTTTGTGTGCTAGATTTCAGTCTAATCCTAAGGAAAGTCACATTTTAGCTGTTAAAAGAATTTTCAAATATCTTGTTGGAACATGTGATTTAGGAATTTGGTATCCTGCTAATTGCAAGCTAGATTTGATTGCCTATTGTGATGATGACTATGCTGGGTGTAAATTAGATAGAAAAAGCACAAGTGGCTTGTGTTTATTCCTAGGTGGGTGCCTTATTTCTTGGGCTTCCAAGAAGCAACATTCAGTTGCACTGTCAATTGCAGAGGCTGAATATGTTGCAGCAGGTAGATGTGGAACTCAGATTCTCTGGGTGAAACATCAACTTCTCGATTACAACCAAGATTTAGGTTGTGTACCCATCCTATGTGATAATACAAGTGCAATAAATCTGTCTAAGAACCCCATTCAGCATTCTAGAACCAAGCATATTGAGATTAGGCATCACTTCTTGAGAGATGAGGTTGCAAAGAAGTCCTTTGAACTCCATTTCATTGAAACTGAAAAACAAATTGCAGATATATTCACCGAACCCCTTCCTGAAAATAGATTTTCATCTTTGAGGAGAGAACTTGGTCTTTGTAAATGTCCACATTCTTCATCTCTCTTTAGGTTTGGGTTGAGTGTTATGCACTGTCTAAGGGGGAGTTCTTTTCATATCATAACCCTTTGCTTCCTTCAGTCACACTGTCCATATCTCTCTCAATTCCACTTCCATTTCCTTTGAACAATAAATTCTTCAACTCTTATTGTGTTGAAATTTCTTGGTATATCAAATGGTGACTTGGAGAAGGACAAGTCAGGCTTGTCTGGACACTTTCACTATGCGTGAGTGTATGTCTCCGCCAAGTACTAAGAAATGAATATGCAATTGCTGAGGGGGAGCTTTTATTGTTAAAAGAAAATTATCTTTCTTGATTTCAAAAACTTGCATATCTTTATTTTGATAGAAAATGATTGAAATCATCATCTCAGGGGGAGCTAGAAATTTCACAAGTCATGACTTTTGCAAAATTCATAACTTTTCTTGCATTTCATCAATTTCCTGCATGATGTCATCATTCAGATGTCTAGAGTCTCCAAATGATCCTTTGAGTGATCTATCATATTTTTACTAATCAATTGTCAACTATATTTTTCAACCCACAGAAACTCAGAACTCTTCCAAGATTGAAAACAACTTGTGTCTTGAAATTAAAACATCTCTTTGTTTGCAACTGATGTTGGATAAAATTGATTTCTATCTTACAAAACTCTCAAAATTTTGAAAATTCAACAGAGCAATGGCATTTGTGCTGAGAAACTGCACACCTTCACAATGAATAAAGTGTCATGCATGTCATGAGGCACTAATGCTATCTCTGTTCAAAGGGGATAAAAATTCAAAAATAAATTCAAAATACAGCAAAAAATGTGCTACACTTTTTGATGATGACTGAGTAACTGGAAATATTGGCGTCTACAAAACGTATATTTTCATGTCAAAAGGTCATCATTTACCCCTTTGAGACTTGACAATGAATAAATCTTAAGTATCCAGGGACTATGGTGTGTAAAAAGCACTAGTACTTGAGTGAAATAGATTTATATCATTTGATAGTCTGTTACAAAAACAAAATAGGTGTGTTAATGGAGTTTTGTTTAGAAAGAATCATTTTCATTCATCATCAAGTTGTTCTTTAAGATTGTGTTTTATTTTCAAAACAATTGTATTCAGTCTAGAGGATATCTTTATTTCTTTAACGTTGAGAAATATGGTAGCTTATAGTTGATTGTTAGATATATTATATCCCTCAAATCATCATTTCATTGACTCAAGTCCTTGAATGCTCATATCCTATTGGAAATTGTTTAAAACTTGAATTGTGATGAATTTTTGCAAAATACTACAAATGAATTTTTAAGTCTCTTAAAAATCCTTGAAATGACTATTTCTCTCATTGATTATCATTTTAAAGAAGTCCCAAAAATTCTCAAATTTTCTTTCCTCACAAAAATTCAACTTTTCTTCATAGGCCAGGTCGACACCACATCTATCCCGTGTCGACACACACCCTAGGTCAGGTCGACACTAAAGTCTTCCAGTGTCGACACTGCATCCCTTGCCAGACTTTTTAAATCGTAGGTTCCGGTTTAGCCCCTGTTGTTCCTGCGAGGTATTGCACCACTGCAACCCCTTTTTAGGCATCAGGTCGACCCGACGGTCGTTTTTCTCTCATTTCCGGCAAGAAATTCCACAAACTTCTCTCTCAATCACATACCTTTATCAATCATCTCCTTCTTCTCTTTCATCCACTCCTGATTCCACTCCAACCTTGCAACCATGGTGAGAAAATTGGGTTCTCACCGTGGAGCAAAATCTCAGGCCTCATCTAGGCCAGTTCCGGCAGAGGTTGATGTTCCTCAATCCGAAAGAAGAACCAAACGGCGCAATGACCCTGCAGAGCAACCAGGGTCCTCCTCTGCATCTCAGCCAGCAGCCAAGAGAGGTAGACCCTCTTCTTCGGGCGGAGGTAGGGGTTCTACCAACCCTAGACCTAAGAATCCGAGCTCCTCTTCTGGAGATTCTGAGGAGTCATCATCATCTTCGTCCGAGTCTTCCCAGTCTCAAGAAACCAACCCCTCAGAGTCCATCAGTGCAGCTAAGCTAATCCTAAAGCCTAGAATAGTGGATTTGACAGACATTCAGCTAGCAAATACCTTTCCAGAAATTCAGACCTTCTTCTCTTTTCAGTCTTGGTTAATCTTCATTTCTGAATTTCAAATCATGTATCCAAGACTTGTTCAGGAATTCTACAAGAATTTGAAATGCACAGATGAAGGGTATCAGTTAAAGGTTAAGGGGATTGCTATTGACATGCCAACAGACATAGCTGCCTCAATTTTCAAAGTACCAGATGAAGGGGCAGATTATCATAATTTCGAATTTAACCTTCATGAAGCCTATACCATCATGACAGGCTTACCTGCTGATGAATCTGATCCCAGACAAACCTTTGTCACCAAATTCAATACAAACACATTTCCCCCTGTGTTGAGGATCATCCACCATATGTTGACCACAATCATTACCCCTCAAGGTGGTGGAAGGGACAGGCTCACAGATATACAAAGGTTCATTATCTATTACATGGCAAAAGAAATCAAAATCAATCTCCATGTAATAATGTATCAGATTATATCTGAAACAACCAGGAAAGACCTCAAGAGATCTCTTCCATATGCTGCACACCTAACTTCAGTGTTCCAGCACTTTGGTGTGCCTTTGGACAATGAGAAATCCCAGTCTATCCCTAAATCCAACATCTATCGCTTCAAGAATATTCAGAAATTCATGGGATTCAGACTGGAGGGTAATCAAGTTAGGAGAGGGCCAGTTTTAGTTGAGGCCCCTCAAGTTCAGAAGCACCAGCCTCATGTCCAAGAGGAACAGCCTTAAGGTCAAGGGGACCAGCCCCAGGGTCAAGAGGAATAGCCTCAAGCTCAAGCGGACCAGCCCCAAGGTCAAGAGGATCAGCCTCCTTTGAATGAGGATCAGCCTCAAGTCTCAACTGAAGGTGATATACCATTTCATGCCCCACTCTCACCTCAGTTTCAACCCTCCTCCATGCACACTGAATTTGACATTCCACATGTCTCTCCACAACCCACATTTCAAGCATCCACATCCTCTGGTGGACCTTCTGTTCCACCAGAGTTGTTCTCCTTTTTAAATGATAAATTTGAAACCTTGAACACCTCTATTCAAACCATGTCAGAAACCTTTGAGTTGAGGATTCAGAGATTGGAGAACACTGTGTCTGCCAAGTTCATAGAGCAAAAAGCTGCCTCAGACTATGCAGCTCAAAGATTCAATAGATTAATTGGTACAATGGCAGATGCTTCAGTTGAGCTGAAGGAGCACCAGAAAAAGTTGGAGATAGTTCTTCAGGGAATTTTGGCAAATTCCCAAGCTGATGTCTTCAATACCAAGCAGACACTACATGAGATCACCAGCACAAGACTTTCTTTTGCACATCTAGTGGATGATTTGGAGAGCATGAGGAATTTCAATGCTCACATTGACAAATAGATCACTGATTTGAAAATGGAATTCAAGATCATGCAAAGGCCTGGTTGGTCAGCTGGATCATCTTCTTCTTCACAACCCATATCAGCTGATCTCGACAGAATTCAAGCTACTTTGATAGAAAACTCAGACAGAATGGAACATTACTTGCATACAAGACTCACAACCATTCAAGATCAAATGAAGTCCAGCTTGACTTCCCTGGAGAAAAGATTGTCAGACATTGAGACAATCTTAGTTCCCATTCCTCCTCCTCCTCCACCTTCTACATAATGTAATTCTTTTTTGCTGATGTCAAAGAGGGAGAAGAAAGAAAGAGAACAAGAAATGATTGTAATGTTTTGGAAAGATTGTAATGTTTACACTTGAATGAAATGAAATGATTTTTGCTTAGCTTGAATGAATTTCGTCATTTGTGTCTTCAATGTGATTGAAAATTGTTATGTGAATCTGAATGTATGAATGCTTGTCAAGTTGCTTGACCTCCTTTATGCAACTAACTTACTTCAAGTAACATTGTACTTCACTAGTACAACCATCAATTGTGACTGAGTTATATTTAAAGGTCTTTGACAAGCATGAACAAAAAGAAAAATAGGACTTTGAATAACCAAAAATTGCTTAAAATCACATCTCATCAAAACCTCATTGTCATATAGATTTAATGTTGCCATCATTAAAAAGGGGGAGATTGTTGGGTTGAGTGTAATTTCATATCATTTCCCCTCTTATTTTGATGATGACAAATGTGATTTTAATGCAAACTAATTGAAACATGATAAACACATTTCACCTGAAATTTATATTCAAAAAGCATGTTTCAAAGCACACTTATCATTTGTACTCATAATAAAATATTTAACTAATGATATATGTGTTTAATTTTCAGGTACAAATACTTTTTGCAAAGGTGGTGTCGACACACCCCACAATGGTGTCGACACAACACCTCAGACCCCAAGGCAAAAAAGCTGAAGAAATGCTGAGACTGTGTCGACACGAGTCAAAGAGCAGGTCGACACTAGATCATTTCCCAGAACAACATGTTTTCACGATTGGGACAGGAGGTCGACACCACATTCAAGCAGGTCGACACTAGATCATTTCCCAGAACAGTCTGTTTGCAGAATGGGACAGGAGGTCGACGCAGGATGAGAGCAGGTCGACACTGGATCATTTCCCAGAACAGCCTATTTTCAGAATTGGGACAGGAGGTCGACACCACCACCAGGGCAGGTCGACACACTACGGAAACATTGCAACTTAAGATGGATGATTGCCACGTGTCATCCTAGGGCGATGGTGTATCAACCTAGGATCGTGTGCCCTTGTACCCAAAGGGTAACTTTGGAATCTTTTGGGTATAAAGAGCCTCCAATTGGCCATCCATCACATAGAGAGACCCAACGAACTCTTGGAGCCTTCCAAAAGTTTCCTTTGGCGGCGAGAAGAGCTCATCTCCCTCCTCTGCTCTCCTGGTGTCTTCTGAAGACCAATTCTCATCAATTCAAGTGTGAGAATTGGAGTGTGATCCTTGAAGAAGCAATTGAAGCACCTCAAGGAAGCAGATCAAGTAGAAGCATCCGTTGGAGAAGATTTCAAGGAAGATCCCAAGTTCAAAAGTGCAGAGCATCATTTAGGACTTCAAGAATCCAAGCTTCTTCCCAATCTGAGCTTCTACAAGGGAGTACAACTGAAGAACAAAGTCCTTTCATACAATTCTCACTGTACTTCTATTCTTCTGAGACATTTTGAGATTGTGCAAGTGCTTCTGCATAATTCTCATGAATGTTCTCATGTTCGACATGATCTGTTGCTAGAAGATCTATGTCTTGTGTTGGTGTATAGCAAAGTCATTTGTGAGCCATTGTGCTCAGTTTGAGTCGTCGAACTCAAGTGTTTGTTGAGAAGTCTTGCTCAGGGATCTAGAGTAGTCTTACTCTAGAGTTGTTGAGTTGTAAACTCAGGTGTTGGAGTTGTCTGGCTCTAGTGAGTGTGTTTCCCAGGTTGTTTAGTGAATCCTCACTGGGTGTGAGGGGTGGATGTAGGAATCACATGGGTGATTTCCGAACCACCTAAAAATCTCTGTGCACTTGTCTATTTGTGGTTTGATTCTATCATCCGTTAGATGCTTCCATAGGATCGCCTAAGATTCACTTAATCAACTGGTTTTTCACATCTATTTTATCAACTCACTTAACATCTCATCAGATCTGTAATCTTCACTGTTAAAATTGCCTCTGATTCTAAAAGTATTTTTAAATTGCTTAAGCTTCCACAAAAAGTGGCATAGATCTATTCATCCCCCCCTTCTAGATCTTATCCACACCTTTTCCTCGATCCTTCAAAGATTTAGTGTAAAAGGAAAGCTCAGTCCTAGATTCATCGGTCCTTTTGAAGTGCTCGAAAGGGTCGGTGAGGTTGCATACCGACTGACGTTGTCGCCAAACTTGGCATGTGTGCACAATGTGTTCCATGTCTCCATGCTTAGTAAATATGTATATGATCCTACGCATATCATTCACCATGAGAAGTTGGTGCTGAACAAGGACATGACTTACGAAGAGAAGCCGATCAAGATCCTTGAACGAAAGGTGCAACAACTCAGGAACCGTCCCATCCATTTGGTTAAAGTTCAATGGAATAATCGTGGAGTGGAAGAAGCCACATGGGAACCTGAAGGAATCATAAGACAGAACTACCCCGGTCTTTTCGGTAAGACATTCTCTCCATTATGATCTTATGAATTTGGGGACCAAATTCTTTTAAGAGGGGGAGGATGTAGCAACCTGGATTTTTCAAAAAATAAAAATTTACTAATTAAGTCAATTGGAAAATCAAAGGAAAGAGAATTAAGTAAAACCCACTAAATGAAAAGAAGTAATGAGCTTTGTTAAATAGACCCTCTAAAATTTAGTGGGCCAAAATAGGGATTTTAAAAGGTGGAATAATAAGAAAATACCCTAAATTCGTAGCTTAAATATTACTTAAATGGAAAAAAGGGTAATAAAGCATTAAACCTGACCCTTCTTATTAATTCTAGATCTTCATGCATACTCATCCCCATGCCACAAAAGTTTTACTGGGGATACTGATGATTGTTAGGAGTCTTTTGCCTCTGAAAGCCCTAATTTTCATCCACCCTACTTCATCAATTAAATCGTTCATCTCTACTGTACATAGATTCATGTTACTTCATGTTTAACTTGTTAGAACCATATCGAGACCATGATAGTTTTCGAATTCCTATTTACTAGAAGTACACTTACATGTCTAGATCGTTTAGAATTGGTTTCAAGAATTTTCATCGCTTGTGTAATTAGTTATGAATTTTTGAAACACCCTGTGTCAAAATAATGAAGGTTTGGACCACAATCCAAGACCTGTCCTTTTCCCGCTCGGCCTCAGGCACCGGACCTGGGAACGCGAAGGCCCGATGGGTCGCGTTCTCAGGCCCCGTCCCGATGCAGTCTCTGTCGCATTCTGAACGCGACAGGCAGTACTATCGCACTCTGGATTCCTGACCTGACAGCCCTATCACGACCCATGAACAGCCATGTCACGTTCTGTACTTGACCTATCACGACCCTTACAAGAGTACGTCGCGTTCTGGCTTTTTGCATCAAAATCCTGAAATTTTGCAAGTCTCGACCTTCTACAGTAATCTCTTACCCTTGTTAATTGTCTTAAGACCAGTAAATGAAGTGGTTAAATTTGAATATATTATTAAGTTAATTAAAAGTCATCCATGTGATAATTACATCTCCATGATTCTCTTGTCACATGTGCACACACTTTGAACCATCCAATATGGCTTAACTTGGCATGAAAATATCTCATAATACATCTGGTAAATTTATTCCCAATTTTATAATTAAATTGCCATATTTTTAATGAACTTGTCATCGTTTTCTTGCGATGTTTGGAATACCGTTACCGACGCTCCACTGTTCTAGAATTCCTCTAGAACGTCGACACTTGTTTCTATATACACACTTTCTCTTGACTTGGACGAACTCTCTGTCGGATACTCCTTCTGTCGGACTAGTGAATCCTTATTCAAGGCCTCCATAAGTCTCCATTGCCCATGGATTCCCACGTGGCCGACGAGCTGGTTGTACCCTAATACCTATGATACCCTTTAGGGATCAGTAAGATCCAAACAGCTATTAGAAGTTTGCTCTTATCTTAAATCACGCTAGACCTCTGGACCTGTGCATAACATGGCCAACGGAAGGGTAGTGAATTCCAACTGACTGCCAACACCAATCGCGCGTGTTGTGCAACTGTTACTATCGCCCGTTACTCGACATTTTATGTGCTATAACCTGTCGTTCTCATCTATACTCTACTCGCTCATCTATTCACACTCTCTCTACTGTCTCATCTATTCATCTAGTACTCTCATCTATTTCTTGGTACTCTCTATTGGCCATTAACTGATTGTCTAAAGATAAACAATATAACCAATGCCTGGCAATATATAAAGGGCCCGGTCTGGTCCTGGGATGTGCGCTCGAAAGTGCTATTTACCCATGGGACTTAAATGACTAGAGTGTTTGGCATTACACTCGAGTGCTATCTATCTCGACTATCTAAATGACAATCAAAAGTGCTATGTTCTCTCGTTGTCTAGTGACAACAAAGTGCTATACCATATACGTTGTGCTATGGCCATCCTGCTATTTGTGCTATACTCAACGCTTGTGCTATATTTGGAAACTTGTGCTATTTCAATCACATGCTATCATGCTATCTCTTACATTTGCTTGACCCTCTCGCTCTATCACTAGTTGCTCTGCCTTTTTAATGCATTAATCATTTAAAGCCTGCTTGATCCTGAGATTTAAGTCCTACTGGGCGTTATCGCTCACCCTGCGTTTTGGTTATGTGTTCTCAGGTGAGACCGAGGAAGAGACTTACACTCAAGAGGATGGGAATGACCAAGAGTGAAGTCAAGAGTACCCTAGCATCTTAGTATTATGTTAGAGTCTTAAGTTCAGTCTTTTGCTTTTATTTCAATGTAATTGGGCCCTATAGAATGGCTCTGATATTAGTGGTTGTAACTAGACATTCGAAATTATCAATGATATGAATTTGTTTTAGTATTTATTCTTGTTCAATGGTTTGACGTCCAGTACTCGCTCTATACCCGTTTACTTACAACTGCCTCACGTTCCGATATTCCACGTCGGGGCGTGACACTAGCTGCTACTGGTAGTGTGAGGCTATTCTCCTAAGTGTTGTGCTTGGCTCTCAGGCATTTTTCGGGTTGCTGTCGACAACTATGTACTCTGTCGGGTTTTGCTGGTGACAGAGTGGGTTGCTGGTCAGTTGGTTCCATCAGCGGTCTGTTGGTGGCTGCAGCTGTGCAGTTTGCGGCTAGCATTTTTTACTGTTCAAGCCAATTCTGGCATTGCTTGTGTAACGACCCTCTTCATACCGGTACGATTATACCAATCTCTGTCGGTACAAAGGGCGTCATTATAGTGGGATATTAACCCAACACTAAACGATAGGTTGATATGTACATGAATAACAAATGAGTACAGCAGGAATAAAAGAAATAACTCATCTTATTCCATCATCATCACATCACTCCACAGTCTACATAGTGAATGTAAATAACAAAGTCCACATTATTACATTTCCAAAAGAAATACGTTATGACATTGTCCATATGAATAACATCTTTTACATACTATGGAAAGAAAATATAACTACGAAGAAATCTTCCACAAGTAACTACTCCTCGCACTTGGAGTCGCTCTTCGCTATGCCCTCTTCAAGTACAGGGTCACCTGTCTCACCTATATGCCGAAGCAAGTATGAGTCTAAAAGACCCAGCAAGCAATCTAAGGACATGACCTTACACACATCACACACATGCTAAACTATTAACCAATAAGGAAACAAATGCTATCTTTTAAACAATAAACGAATTACATGGCATATGCTTTATATCACTTTAACAATTAGACATAAACAACCTATACATATTTTCTATAAATGCTAAGTAACTCGATTCATATTGCAAATCATAATTCATATCAATCATATTCTTAACATAATCAAATATCCATAAATGACCAATAACATGCTTTCTACATATAATGTATATAACATGATTCATGGTCTCATACTTTATTCAAATCGTTGCACAATTATACAAATTTAAATCATGGGAATGTGTACTTGGTAAATAACACTCCTAGCATGATATATAATCATTTTCACATACATTCTTAACACTTATTCACATAATTAGCTTGCTGTTTTAATGTAAAATTTTCATATTCACATGCTAACACATTCCTACTACACTAACATATATTCACTTTTCACATTACACAATTTCACATAACACTAGTACATGGGTTTTATTAGACTATACAACATGATACTAAAAATGATATCATAATTAATTAAAATTACATTAATACATGTATAATATGAACATATGCATCTTCTACCTTGGCTTTCATATGCATTTACTCTCACATTTACATTCACTTTTATTTACACTTGATTTCACGCATTTTTCACATAGTTTTCACTTGCACATTCACTTATCACATGTCACATCACTTGCACTTATCACTTGCCATATTCACATGTCACTTTACACGTTATTCACTTTTTACACTTAATTTTCCGTGACACATAGTCCTAACTACCATCTAGAGGAACACACACACTCATATCACATAGCACATAACACTTCACTTAACACACACTCACCACCTAGACAAACTAGTGACGAATCTTGGTAAACTATGCAGACTGGGAGAAGACCTCTCCACCCTATCTAGTGGTACTTGTCCACCTCCAGGATTTCATCCTAATGGCCTTAGGATAACACTTATACGTTGAGCCTTCCCATATGGACTTTACTACAGTACGGCTCTCAGACCTCTATGGTAGCAGTGTCAATATTGGTCAAATTTTACACATTACCACCTTGTCACATGTTTCATTCGTTTACATACACATTTTAACTCATTTACATGCACTTTAACATAATTACACATGGTTCAGTTTACAGTACATGATGCTTCTGTTCACAGTGATAACTAACTCATAACAACATCCTGTTGGGTTTACATGTGTTATGTTTGTTTTTGATGATGAACAATCCTAATTAATGTTATCAGCATATTTGCAACATGATCAAGCAAATGGTAATCAGGAAAGAACATCTCAAGTGATTGTTTAAATGTTCTCTATATCTCACTAACAATGCTCTTAAATGTAGGTGTGAGTGTAGGCAAGACAATGTGTTGAGCAACTACCCCAAAGAAATTAAGATTTTCTTAAATTAATATATCTATTGTTTTACTATGACAAAACTCTTGAAATAGAGCTTTTACAAAGAAAATATATTAGTTACAAATCACAAAAATCATACAGATATATTACAGGACTATAGCTCTAATTTACTGAATTCGGTTGTTAACTTTGACTGTTAACTTCGACTCCCTCATAAACGAAGTCAAATAACCTTGAATATTTTGTAAGTCCACAACTTTATATGTAATTCGACTGATGACTCCGACTGTTACAGTCTAATGCCTTTCAAAGTTCAAAACATGATTCGACTGTCATATTCGAATGTCATCTTCGACAACCACAGATATATATAACTCACTAATGACTCCGATTGCTATAATCGAATGCATTACAAAATTCAATACCTAATTCGACTGTCGTCTTTGACTGATACAGTCGAATGCTTCAGAATTTGATCTTCATGGTATCAGACTGCTGAAGTCGAATCACCTTTACTTTTTTAATCGAATTGCCTTATTCTCTCTAGTCGAATCATAGTTATTTATTGAATCGAATTGCATGTTATAGATTTATCTTCACTGGTAATTCTATACTTAACTCTCTTCTGAAAAGGATTAACACTTAGTGTAAGATTACTTCTTAATCTTCTCATACAACCTCTTAATAAACCTTCAATATTTTATCAGTCCATCAAAACTGTCATTATCCTATTATTTTATTATTTTATCCTCTGTTAGGACAAGTCATATTAGTCTTAAAATATTCATCTAAATCCTGTGCATGACATTTTTGATATATTTTAAGAAATAATCCTTGAATTGTTCAATGCCTTTGCTCCAAATTTTGTTGGATTCATTAGACACTATGCATTTATGAATTCTCAGGCGCATGGCATTTGACAGGACTCACCTATCACTGACAGACCCATACTTTGCCTATTTAGCATATTTGTCTGTCTACTTTTCCTTTTAGAAAGCTTGTGCATACGAGGTTTCCATACCTTTGTCTGTACTTATCTGACTTACCTACCTCATAGGTATGGAGTTATCTTTTCTTTCTGTCTTGTCTTTGTAACAGGCATTTATTGGAGCATATTTTTTTTTAGCATGACTCCTTCACAGTCTATGTTGATAAGAGCTTATCTTCTAGCTGTGAACGACTACACCTCCTCTGAAGACTTTGGAAAGATGCAAAACTGAAGGACTTCTGGACAATAAGCTCATCAAGATCCAAAGGAAACTAGAGCTCTCTCCAAACGGACAAATTACAAACGGTCACAAACTCCAGCGGCTATCTTCTAAATGGCTATATTCTGAAGTGTATAAAAGGAGCTTATGTTTGAAGAAGGAATATACACATATAACACAAGAAGACAACATACAAGCTTCATTCGAATTCCTTCAAGTCTCACAAGCCCTTCTGAAAGCTAAAGTCTGAGAGCTTTTTCTTCCTTAGAAGACTTTCTCTGAAGCTCTCCTAGTAGTGTTGGGTGGCAATTGTAATTGCTTACTTCCTTTAGTCCACCCTTGTATTTCAGATAGGATTCGTATCTCATCTCTGATCCATTGAATCCTTCTGAAGTCTGTGTTTGTGCTCAGTTCTAAGACAAACACAAAGGTCATTTTATTTTCTCTTGTGTAATTTATGTAGAAGTCTGTTTCTGCATTGCCCCTCCTGTGTAGGGAAGGCCTTTGTAAAAGGCAGTTGTTGTACCCCTGATTAGGGAAGACTTTCTAAGGGAGCAAGTGGGTTTGTAATTCCTCTCAAGGGTGAGAGAGGGCCAATTCATTGGCAGATAGTGAAAATCTCAAGTGGTTGGCTTGAGGACTGGATGTAGGAGTTCCATGTGGTAAGGGCCGAACCAGGATAAACTCTTGTGCATTTCTATGTGATTGTTTTTTCGCCAAGTTCACACTTGAATCACACACCACACACTAAGTACTAACTCATCTATTTAGTGTTGTGCATTTTAGAAGAAAATTTTAAGAGTTAAGAAGTCCTATTCACCCCCCTCTAGGACATCTAGTTTGCCATTTCGATCCAACAAGTGGTATCAGAGCGTGGTCTTCTCAGAAGAATCCAAGAAGATTTAAGAAGAAATGGCATCCGAAGCTCACAACTATGAAGGCCAATCAGTTACAAGGCCACCATTTTTTGATGGTGAAGATTACCAATACTGGAAGATACGAATGGAGTGCTTCATTAGAGGTACTGATTTCAACTTCTGGTGGGTAATAGAACAAGGTGACTATCAAATCCTTGGAGAAGCCTCTTCTTCTGGTCTTTCCATTGCAGATATGAGAAATATGTCTTTAAATTACAAGGAAAAAAATTATCTTTGTTGTACTTTATCCAAAAAGGAATTTAACAGACTTTCAGCATGTAGAACAACTAAAGAAATGTGGGATAAGCTTCAAGTAACATATGAAGGTACAGATAGGGTGAAACAAACTAGAATAGTATACTTGTATCTCAATATGAACAGTTCAAAATGCTCCCCAATGAGAACATAACTCAAATGTATAATAGATTTTCAAATATAATTGTAGGATTAAGTGCTTTAGGGAAGGTCCTAACTAATGAAGAGACAGTTAGAAACAAACTGAGATCTCTAACTAATGTCTGGACTCCTAAAGTTACAGCCATAGAGGAAGCCCATGATCTTACACAATTATCTATTGATAAACTAATTGGATCCCTTATGGCTCATGAAATCAATATGGAAAGATTCTCTGAAAACTCTTCAAAAAAGAAAATATCAAATGCCTTGAAGATTGCAGATTCCTCTTCATCTGAAGACTCCAAAGAAAAGTCAGATGATAGTGATGATGAGGCAATGCTTTCAAGAAGACTGCAAAGAATTCTGGCAAAGAAGAAGAAATTTGGGTCAAAAAGGTTCTTCAAGAAGGATAAGAAGAAAGAGCCGACTTGTTATGAATGTAATTAGCCAGGACACTACAAATCTGAATGTTCCAAGCTTAAGAAGAAGGATCAAGTTGAAAGATCAGACAAGAAGAAAGGCAAGGAAAAGAAGTTCAGAAAATTCAAGAAGAAGGCAATGGCAGCAACATGGACAATGAAGAAGCATCTAGTTCAGAATCATCTAGTTCAGAAGAAGAAGAAGAAGAGAAGGCAAATCTAGCCCTTATGGCAGGAGTAGAACAGGTAAACTCAGAAACCTCATTTACTTCCTATTCTGAATCCGATTCTGATAGCCTTGAAGATGCTTTTAATGAACTTTATGAAAAATATAAAAAAGTAGTAAAACAAATGAAAATAGTGAAACTAAATCTACCGAACCAAGAAAAGGCTAACACCTTTCTTAAAAATGAAACAGAAAGGTTAAACAAAAGATTAAGTGAAACTAAAAGAACTAATGAACTATTGTGCGAAGATTTGAAAAATAATAATAACAAAATTTTGGAAATAGAATCAAATCATAAGGAACTCACAAATGAAGAAATGTTGCTAGAGGAAAATAATTATCTAAAAGCCACCATAGAAAAGATTTCTAAATGCAAAACTTCTTTATTTGTCAATATAAAAGCTTCTAGAGTAGGAAAGAAGAAATATGGATTAGGATACACACCTCCTCCAAATTAAGAAGATATTATCATCCTAAAGTGTATGCAACCCCTAAATTTGTGGCAGAAAAAGAAATCAAAAATACTAAGAAGGTAAATCAGCATATGTACAAACAAAAACAGAAATCTAACAAATTTGCATATAAGAAGAATGCTTTTGATTTATGTTGTAGTCACTGTAATCAATTAGGACATACAGTTAGCACATGCACCACTAGACACTTGAGATGGATTCTTAAAACTAACCATCAAGGACCCAAGAAAATTTGGGTACCAAAAGTTACAACTTAGCTTTATTTGCAGGGTCGTCTGAGGGCATCTAAATGGTATTTGGACAGTGGATGCTCAAGGCACATGACAGGTGATAGGAAGCTATTCACAACATTTAGAAATGAAGTTGGTCAAGTAACTTATGGTGATAATGGGAAAGGAAAAGTACTAGGATGTGGAACAATTGGTACTAAGGAAAAAATCTAATTGAAGATGTTATGTATATAGAGGGACTGAAGCATAATCTAATTAGCATCAGTCAACTATGTGATAAAGGGCATACAGTGAATTTTCAAAATGATAAGTGTATCATCCAGAAAGATAACTTGATAATTTTCGAAGCTCAAAGGGTAAAGAACCTATACACTTTGTAGTTGGCAGAATTAAGAGAAGTAAACTTATGCCTTGCAACCACCAAAAGTGAAGAGTCTAAGTTGTGGCACAAAAGACTAGGTCATGCTAGTACTTCTGTTATCAAGAAATTGATAAAGCATGATCTGGTTGAAGGTCTTCCCAAAATGAGAATCAAGAAATCTAGAATTTGTTCAGCTTGTGTAAAAGGAAAACAGGCCAAGACCTGATTTCAGTTCAAGACAATTGTTACTGTCACGCCCCTCCAATTTAGCAGCAGAATAAATCGGAGGAGAATGTGAACAACGAGTATGGTAACGACAATTGCACATACTTTCGTAAACATCAGAG
This sequence comes from Colocasia esculenta, assembly GCA_014218235.1. Lineage (NCBI taxonomy): Eukaryota > Viridiplantae > Streptophyta > Magnoliopsida > Alismatales > Araceae > Colocasia > Colocasia esculenta. The sequence goes on along the minus strand of CM024760.1, from coordinate 114,427,945 downwards.
CAACTAAGGAACAATAATTGATATAAACTCTTGATTTTATTATAAAATTACTAAGACCATTACAACCACTAATTCAAAGCCAATACATAGGGCTCAATGACATCATTACATTAAAAAGAAATCTAAAGCAATAACTACTAGACTCCATTGTACTAGGGCAACTTCATGACTTGACTCTGGGTCACTCATCACACTGGTCCCATCCCATTGGTGTGTGTGATGTCATTGTCTGACTTACCTGAGACACAATAACAAATAACGAAGGGTGAGCGATAATGCCTAGTAGGACTTAAATCTCAGGATCAAGCAGACTTTAAATAATTAATGCATTAAATGGCAGAGTAACTAATGATATAGAGAGTCATGTAGAGTCGAGAAAGTAATAGCACAAGTAACGTGGTTCAGATAGCAGATGAATCAAGTGTAGTATGATGATTAAAGTCAAGTCACGATAGAAATGATAACAACGCAACAACATATAACACAATGGCAAGCAATAGCAAGCGACAGGTATAGCAAGGAGAGATAGTAGTTGGTCATGTAAGGAGTAAATTGCACTTTGATTGATTTTCATCAATCGAGATAGTATAGAACTTTTGATTAACTTTTGTCAATCGAAATAGTAATGGCACTTTGGTTATCTGTAGATAGCCGAGAGAGTATAGCACTTTTATTGTCATTAGAAAACGAGAGAGTAGAGCACTTTGAATGCGATTAAGTCACGATAGTACGTAATAACTCAAGATAGCAAGTATCAAGTAGAGCAAGTAGAGCGTATGACAAGATAGTGTGTAACGAGATAGCGTGTATGGTTGCACAACGGTGCACTAGTAGAATACGACAATAGTCACTTCTAGGACAGTAGCCGTTCAGTAACAGTCTGCGATAGCACAGTAATCGCACAGTACATCTGAACTCTTCAGACTAATAGTATAACAGTTTGTGATAGCACAGTAATATCACAGTATGTCTGAACTCCTCAGATTAAAAGGATAGAAGTCAGATGTCTAGCCAATATAGTATAGTCAGAACTGGTGCAATGCAAACACCGTCAATAGCCCCTGCAGGTATTTTCGGGTGGCTCTCTGCCCCCAGGACTAGATTGGAGCCCCTCGGACACTCTCCGTGCCCTGCACAGTATGCATTGGATACAGTAGAGTCACAAGACCCATATTATAGCTCTAGACAGTCAAGAACTGTACAAAACAGTAGGAGCCACACAGCTCAAGGGTACGAAGAGAGTTCCAAATGAATAGACAAGATAGATGAGATAGTAGAGTGAACTTGAATAGATGAGCGAGTAGAGTGTAGATGAGATCTTATGGTCGTTGCACGTGAAACGTCGAGTAAACAGGCGATAGTAATAGTTGCACAACACGCGCACTTGGTGTTGGCAGTCAGGTGGAATACACTACTTTTTTGCTGGCCATGTTACACACAGGTCCAGAGGTCTAGTGTGATTCAAGATAAGAACGAGAGCAAATTAAGGCTATTTGGATCTTGTCGATCCCTAAAGGATATCATAGGTGTTAGGGTACAACCAGCTCGTCGACCAAGTGGGAATCCATGGACAGAGGAGACCTACGGAGGTCTTGGTCAAGGGGTCACTAGTGCGGCGAATGGAATATCCGACGGAGAGTTCACCACAAGCCAAGAAGAGGCTTTCCTATCGTGCTAGAGTGTGTGCGCATGCCGCGCGTGAGAATCGCTCGAGTGCATTTGTGTGAATCCGATTATGGAAACTTCGTTTATAGAAACTCAATTTATGGAAAGTATCATGAGTAATAAATCATGAAGTAATAACCGTGCATGACCAATTTTAGCAAGTAACTACGTGTTTTAGCAAGTTCGTTAACAAGGCAAGAATGTGAATAATCGGTAGGTAGAGAGCATGATCATGAACTTAGGATCAATTAAAAGTCATGTGAACATGTTTTAAATTTCATATGGGTTTTTAAATGCATGATAAGACTTCTAGAACCTTCCTAGAATGGATCAAACTCACACATGCAAAGAACGACACAAAACGATGGAAACCAAGATGTATGCCCCTTAGAAGGCAAATGCAGTCCCATCCCTTCACTTCCTTAGGTCAGAACTCATTGATTTTTTATTCAAATATTATATATTAATACGACAAATATTATATATTAATACACCATATTGAAGCCCTTTGAATGAAGAAACCAGCAAAGAAAACTGCTCGTCAATCCGAGGTCTATATAAAAAGTTATGGCTGATTAAGTGGACATAGGCAGAACGTGACACATTGCCTGTCGCCTTCTGAAAATGAAGGCGACCATCATCTTGTTGCCTTCTGAAGATGACCACGAAACTGTCTGATTTTTGGTATGGGTCGCGACCATGATGTTGTCGCTTTATGGTAGCGACGTGTCGACCTGTCGCTACCTGAAAATGACGTTTGGGTTGCTTTTTCTACCTATTTCCAACTCCGACTTGGATTAGGTTTGACACCTGTGGGTTTGAAAAATCAAAACAAATTTTAGGGTGATCCAAATCGGGTGAAACCACCTTTTTTAGTTAGAGTACTTCTAATACTTTGCACAGTAGTAAATAATCGAGAAACAAACGTCGTTTGTCTATGTAATAAGACATATTGGGACTGACTACATGAATCTGATACAGTGTTCAAGTTTGGATTAATACTCTAAACATGGTCAACAAAAATTGGAGAAACCAGTGCCAAATGAAAATAGACTTATAGAGTAACAAGTTTATGTTGAACACTTGGTCTCAAAATGACTCCACAGAGAGGTATGGAACTTGTAACACAAGTCAAGGTTAAATCATGACAGTGCATCATCAAGATGATCCAAGATTTAATTCGTGACGAAGGATGGATGAAAATTAGGGCTTTTAGGGGCAAAAGATGCCTAACATCCATCAGTAACTCCAGTTAAAATTTGAGAGCACGTGTAAGGCCCTCGAATTTTGTTGCATTATTTTAATTTCGTGTAAATAATTCATGTTGTGTATGCATAGATGTACATTTCTACGTATGTATTAACTATTTATACTTATATATATGCATGTGTATAAGTTAGTTGTAAATAATGTATGAATGGTATGATGGTAGTGTGTACATGATAATACATACATATGGCATGTATATATGTATAGGTTATGCATGGTTTCCTGCATGTTTTTTAGTTCTGGCTGAAGGCCAGCTTGGCGTCAATATCAATGGACGTTTGCGTTGTGTAGGCGTCAACCATATGGACGCCAACACTAATCCCAGCGTCCAGCGATGTGGACGCTAATTTCTCTGGCTTACATGCGTTGCAGAGCCGGAAATCCCGGGAACAAGCTACCCTAACCATTGGGGAGCTGTCCCCAATGGTCTGAAAGGCTTCTTGTCAAGCCTGCGTGAAAGGAGAGCCCCTCTCCTATTTACCGAGCCTTTTGCAACCTCAACATCCCTCTCTTGGCTCTCTTTGCAAGAGGAGAAGAAGGAGAAGAGAAAACTGTGAGAAAACCCCACCCTTTGCAAGCTTGGATCTGACCTTCTGAAGCTGTTCCTGGCCATCTACCACGACAAGGAGCTAGCTGAAGTGAAGGAGGAGACTTCCCCGACCTCATCTTGGAGTCATCTTCGTCCTAGAACCTGGAGGAGAGCAATTGTGGAGCTTCTTGGGACTGCCCAAGGAGAACTTCTCCGGCCATTTAGATCTGTCTGGAGTATTTTCTAGAGGCAAGTAACCTACCCCTATCGTCCATGTAGATGTCAAGTAGGGTTTTATCATTTTTATGTATTTTTCCTCGTGTCCTAGATCCCCCATTCACATTTTTTTTTAGAGTTCGGTCTGTGTTTCTGCACAGACAGGAACTTGGCGTCAATGCCTTGACACCAAGATTCCCAGTGTGCGTCCAGCGATCTTGCCGTCCATTCCTGGAATGGCCAGAGACTGCCGTTAAGTTCGTTTGGGCAGAATAGTGAACTGTTCTCCCCTTATATATGATTACTTTCGATGTGTTTTGCGATGAGGATATAATGTAAACCTATTATGCTATCTAATATGAATGTTGAATGTGTGATAAGGCCTTGTAATTTCTGTGATTTGGCATAAATGGTTTATTTATGGAGAATGTATGCACGATGAGACCTAGACCATGTCCGTTACCGTGTATGAAATTCATGTGGAATTGGATGCCCTAAATTTTTCTAAACCAAGAATGGGTGAATCAGTCCATGCTCTAAATTTTTGGGAATTTCTCCATGCTCATCTGATTTATTGTGTTTTCTGAAATGAAAATTTGAAAACCATGCGTAGGGTTGTAGAATCTTCAGTAAATCGTGTGTTGTGAAATAAATCCCCGGGAAATTTCTGTGGTGTTGTGTATATTGGGTTCAGGGTTATGACTTGTTAAACTGAAATTTCATGTTACGCACCATGGTCGATTGAATCACGAAAGATATGAAAATTGATGTTTGATTTTCTATAATTGCCTCATGAGTCAGAAAAATCCAGAATTTTGTATGTGAGGTCATGAACCCGAAATCAGCATGTGGTTAAATTTTCAGGTCGTTTGGACAACTATATAGTAAAATATGAATTTTTCCTTGCCAAAATGTGAACAATGCATTTTAATGTGGGTATAATTTGACATGTGTGTGCGATCTGATTTATGCAAATTACTGAACATGTGATCCCTGTAAATTTTAGAATCATGTTAGGAAAATATAGCCTTGTGTGAATGAGAAAATGAATGAGAGGTAAACGACATGTGTAGAGATATGCGTTAAAATCGGTAAATGTGTAAATCGTGCCAAGTGTGACACTGCTTCCATTGAGGGCAGTGGAACCGTATCAGGGAAAAGTCCCCCTGAGAAGGTTCAATGTGTTGTGATCCTAAGGGCATTAGGATGAAATCCTGGAGGTGGACAAGTACCACTGGTTAAGGTGGAGACTTATTCTCCTAGTCTGCACAGTCTAAGAGTCGTCACTGTAATGCCTAGGTGACGTCTATGTGTATGTGATGTGATGTGTCCTTCTATGGTGGTTTGGACTATGTGTCACGGCACTAAATGTGAATGTGAAAATGTGTATGTGTTCATGTGTAAGAACTGTGGATGTGAACAATGTGTAAATGTGCATGTGTAAAGTGTAAATTATGTGAAGGAGAAATTGTGTAATTATGTCAAACCAAAACGTGAGGGTTGTGAATTTGTGATCCATGTTGTGGTAATCTGAAATCATGATAAAACAGTAAACTAAATGTACTTATGATCATGCTTTACATGTGTAAATTGCCTAGAATCCATGTTAGAAACGATTCTTAGTGGTGTGTAAGTAATCCCATGCTTGTTTGCCCTCATGTTGTAATTTAAATTGATTAAGTAGCTCTTGTGTGTTGGGTTATGCTTTCTAGTCCATGTAAAACCAGCAAGCTTAAAGAAAATGAAATGGTCATGAGCATGTATAGGAATGCATAGACATTCATGCTAAGTGTGTTCTTTTACGAAGGCATTGAAATCATGCTAAACTTGCTTTCATGTTTTAGTTTAATTGAAAGTAGGACTTCCATGTGTTGGAATGATTAGAGAACATGTGATAGGAGATTTTGATTTAGAAAATCTGAAAGCATGAATCATGTGTTTAATTAATAGAACCACCATGATAGGTGTTAATTTCAATGACAAGCATGCTACATGATTGTGTCTTGTAAATGTGTATGTAAAACCTGCTATGACATGTACATGTATGATAGATGTAGTGTTATTTTCTGAGTCTTTTAGACTCATTACTTGCTTCGGCGTACAGGCGTAGTTGGTGACGACACACTTGCGGAGGAGGCAGTGGAGACCGACTCCGAGCGTGGAGATTAGATCGTTGGTGTACTTTGCGATATTTTGATTTCATAAGTGTGTAATTGCAACATTGTACTAGCATTATCATGGACAAATGTTTAAGTGTGGACAATTATGTATTTGATTTTCAGAAATTTAATTATGTGGACTTTTAGTTCTTTAAATGTTATTGCAATCATGTATGTTAAATGTTGATGATGAATGAAATGAAGACAGTGGTTCTTTTACTTCCGCTACTCTGTTCTTATATTCACGTGTATATCAGCTGAATGTTATTGTTTGGTAAATGTCCCACTGTGGCAATGTTCACTATACCGATGTGGGTTGGTATAACCGTACTGGTATAATGAGGGTCGCTACAGAGATTGGTATCAGAGCAACCGATTGAGATTGCACATGAATATACATAAGTCATCATCCCCATTACATGCTAAGTCTACATAGGAATGTCCACATGTGTAGAAAACACTAATAAGAAGTGGAAATGAGATAAGAAAATGGTTAGAAAACTTAGTAACCTAGCTAATGGTGGCTGAAATTTATTACAGCCATGGCTTCGAGAGGTAGGCGTGGCGGAGCGCCCCGCCATGAGGACGAGCCGAGACGTGACGAGCGGGCGGAGCAGCAGGCCCCGGCACCGCAAGGTCCTGTACTTCCCCCACCGCCGCCTGTGGATTATGGAGTATTCATGCAAGGTCTGGTGCAAGCCATGCAGACGTAGGCTCATACCCAGGCAGCACTCCAGGCACAGTTGGAGGCTCAATTTAGACTAATAAAATGATTTATAGTCTATTTTATTCAATTATGCGATATTGTGTTGATTGTGTATTGCTTGCTGTGTAATGTAGCAGGCTCAAGTACCAGCTCAGGACCATGGTGGACCTTCTACCATGGAAAGATTCAAGAGGATGCTGCCACCCTCTTTTAAGGGGGAGAGCGACCCATTGTTGGCAGAAAGCTGGATGAGGGAGATAGAAAAGATCTTCCGAGCCATCAGGTGTGCAGATGAGGATAAGGTCACATTAGCCACCTACATGCTACAGGTATGCTTTAGTTTATATGCTTGTATGTTTTGTTAAGTTAGATTTGTTTAGATGGTGCTTATGAGCGGTGTACTGCAGGAAAGAGCTGATGTATGGTGGGCTTCATTGTTGCGTACCCGGTTTGAGGACGGAGCCATTGATGTTGATTGGGATGAGTTTGTGAGCCTCTTTCAGGCCAAGTTCGTCCCCGAGCATGTTCAAGATCGGATGGAGCAGAAGTTCCTCTCTTTGGCTCAAGGCTCCATGACCATGCTAGAATATGAGGCCAGATTTTCTGAACTCTCTAAATATGCACCTCATATCGTGGCAGACGAGCGCCGGAAGATAAAGAAATTCGTGATGGGCCTGAAGCCATCACTGAGGACGAGGCTCGTGGCGTTCGACCACCGCACTTTGGACGAGGCCCTCAGCGCTGCTTGTAGGAAGGAGGGTGAGATGGAGCAATATCTTGAAGAGAAGAAGGCTTCGCAGAAGAGACCTGCAGCTATGTTCCAGTGACAGGACAAGAAGAAAGCGGTGTACCCGGCACAACAGCGATCAGTGGTAGTCGGCAGTTCTCAGGTACCTTCTGTACGTTCCCCTGGTGTGAAGAAAGAGTGTCCCCACTGTGGGAAGACACATGGTGGTACCGAATGTTGGATGATTATGGGAAAATGCTTGAAGTGCGGAAGCAGCGACCACAAGATCAAGGATTGTCCGAGACTTCAGCAGGGAGTCCAGTGCGGAGCGCCAGCCCCAGCGGTAGCGGCAGCAGCTCCAGCTATAGGAAGACCAGGAAGGCCTCGAGCCCCAGCTCGAGTGTTTGCTTTAGCTCGCGAGGACGCCGAGCAGGCGGAGCATGTCCCCGAAGGTACGGTTTTACTTTTAGGTGTGCACACTCGGGTTTTGTTTGATATGGGTGCTACTCACTCGTTCATTTCCGAGCGGTTCACTAGGCAGTTAGCCCTAGAGTCAGGTGTAGAGTCTGAGGATTTAGAAGTCCCTTTGTCTGTGCACACCCCTGCGGGTACGGTATCGACTAGGAAGTGCATTTCGTCGCTACCTGTGTGCATTGAGGATAGAGTCCTAGAAGGGTGTTTCTTCTTGCTAAAGATGAAGGACTATGATGCTATTCTTGGTCTGGATTGGCTAGAGGAGCACTATGCGATAGTGATTGTCGTCGAAAGAGGATTGTTTTCCGCATTCCTGGTGAGGACGAGTTCTCTCACCCCTTGCCAAGGAACTTGGCGGGAAAGTTAGTCATCTCTGCCATGAAGGCGATGCGCATGGTAAACAAGGGTTGTGACACTTTTCTTGCCAGCGTGGTACTAGTACCAGAGGCTGATGAGTCACCTACTCTTGCAGAGATTGAGGTAGTGCAGGATTTTCCAGATGTCTTTCCTGATGACTTGTCTGGATTGCCACCGGATAGAGAGATTGAGTTTACCATAGAGTTGCTTCCGGGCACCTCTCCTATCTCGAAGGCTCCATATCGGATGGCACCTGCGGAGTTAGCCGAGTTGAGGAGGCAGTTGCAAGAGTTGCTTGATAAGGGATTTATTCGCCCGAGTGTTTCCCCTTGGGGCGCACCTATATTATTCGTCAAGAAGAAAGACGGGTCACTTAGGTTATGCATTGACTACAGGAAGCTGAACCAAGTGACGGTGTAGAACACGTATCCCTTGCCCCATATTGATGATTTGTTTGACCAGTTGTGAGATGCATCAGTCTTTTCTAAGATTGATTTGTGATCTGGTTATCATCAGTTGAGGATTCGGAGTGAGGATGTGTCCAAGACGGCGTTTAGAACCCGTTATGGACATTATGAGTTTTTGGTCCTTCCTTTCGGATTGACCAATGCCCCTGCAGCGTTCATGGATCTCATGAACAGGGTGTTTAGGCCTTATTTAGATAGCTTTGTCATAGTGTTTATTGATGATGTGTTGGTCTACTCTCCGGACGAGGCCACAACCGTCAGCATTTGAGGGTAGTGTTAGAGGTTCTTCGTGAGCACAAGCTGTCCGCTAAGTTCAGCAAGTGCGATTTTTTGTTGCGCGAGGTTCATTTCCTCGGGCATGTTATCTCCGGTGCTGGTGTTGCAGTTGATCCAGCAAAGGTCCAGGCAGTTATGGATTGGGAGATTCCCAAGACCCCTTCGGAGATTCGTAGTTTTATTTATTTAGCTGGTTACTATCGGCGATTTATTGAGGGATTTTCATCCATCGCCGCCCCTTTGACTCAGCTTACCAGAAAGGGAGTGAAGTTTGTTTGGTCCGAGAAGTGTGAGAGTAGTTTTCAATTGTTGAAGACTAAGCTCACGATAGCCCCGGTGTTAGTCTTACCGAGCGGTGTAGAGGGTTTTGCTATCTACACGGATGCATCTCGGATTGGTTTAGGCTGTGTGCTAATGCAACAGGAAAGGGTAGTGGCTTATGCTTCTCATCAGTTGAAGGAGCATGAGAGGAACTATCCGACTTATGACTTGGAGCTCGCAGCAGTGGTTCATGCACTAAAGATCTAGAGGCACTATCTTTATGGTGTCAAATTTGAGGTGTTTACCGACAACAAGAGCTTGAAGTATCTTTTCTCCCAAAAGGAACTAAACCTGAGGCAGAGAAGATGGATTGAGTTCTTGAAGGACTATGACTTCGAACTTCAGTATCACCCTGGGAAGGCGAATGTCGTAGCGGATGCTCTGAGTAGAAAGAGGCCATCTCTCCAGCAGGGTTGGAAGATGTTGGAGGATGCGGCTTACGAGTTGACTGAGTTAGAGCCATCGCTATGCCAGGCTTTTGTAGCTCAGTTATCTCTTAGGTCCTCGGTTTTAGATGAGGTGATCGAGCAACAGAAAGCCGACCCTAGACTCTTAGAGTTAGTGGGCAAGGCAGGCATTGCTCGTGATGAGGACGATGTGATTAGATTTCATCACCGTGTTTGTGTCCCTGAATTGGTAGATGTCCGTGAACATGTGTTAGCGGATGCTCATAGATCGTGATTCTCTATTCATCAAGGTAACACTAAGATGTACCAGGATTTGAAGAGATCCTTTTGGTGATCTGGCATGAAGAGGGATGTAGCAGATTATGTGTCTAGGTGTTTAGTGTGTCAGCAAGTGAAGGCCGAGCGACAACGACCATCCGACCTTATGCAAAGGATGGAGATTCCAGTTTGGAAGTGGGAAGCTGTCACTAAGGACTTTGTTTCGGGTTTGCCTCGATCTAGAAGGGGCAATGACTCGATTTAGGTAGTTGTAGATAGATTCTCGAAGACTGCTCATTTCTTGCCTATGAAGAAGAAGCAGTCAGTAGAGAGTTTAGCTAGATTGTATGTTAGCAGTATCATTAGATTGCATGGTGTGCCGAAGTCGATCATTTCGGATGGAGATCCGAGATTCACTTTGAGGTTGTGGAAGGGTCTTCAGGATGCTTTAGGTTCGGAGCTGAAGCTCAGTTCGGCGTTTCATCCCCAGACTGATGGACAGTCCGAGAGGACTATCCAGACGCTCGAGGATATGTTGAGAGCGTGCGTATTGGATTGGAAGGATGATTGGGAGCGTCATTTACCTCTAGTGGAGTTCGCATACAACAACAACTTTCATGCGAGTATTGGTATGGCTCCATTTGAGGCATTGTATGGTAGGCCTTGCAGATCTCCTTTATGTTGGGAGGAGTCTGGTGATAGGCAGCTGATCGGTCCGGAGTTAGTTCAGGAGACTTCAGATAAGATCCAGCTTATCAGAAAGAGGCTTGTTGCGGCTCAGGATAGGCAGAAGAGCTACGCCGACAACAGAAGGAAGGATTTAGAGTTCAAGGTGGGTGATCATGTCTTCTTGAAGATATCACCTACTCGTGGTGTTGTTGTAAGGTTTTGTATAGAGCGTAGCGGAAACGCGAATCCCTCAGGTAGATATCGTTGCTGGTGGTCGGATCGAACAAAAACGGAGAAACCACGCATAGGCAGATCTCATCTTTACCTTTGCGGGGTTGCGTAACTCCCGAATCCGGGGAGGAGGTGGCGCAAGAGGCGCCAGTGCTTCAAGCCGTTCAAGTGTCCGGCTTCTAGACGTATCCACGCGAGCTCCGGACACAGACGGGATCTCCTCGTTCTCCACGCGTCTCCCGAATCTCAGCTCCACCATGTGTAGGAGAGAGGAGAGAGAGGATGGGGGGCACCCTGGGAGAGAGAGAGGAGGGGGCGGTCAGGGTTAAGCCTGGAGCTTGGCCCAGGGTTTAACTCTCAGCGTATATCTATAGACACCGCGGTTTTTCACAAAAACCCAGTCATTGTCTATAAAGAACACCTTGCCCAGTCTGCTCGGAACTCTTATGCGTGTGACTCTCTAGGCCCAACTGCTAGTCCAGTTTTCAGCCCATTAAGCTCAATAACTCTTTATTGACTTATGGTAATTAATTAACATCTCATATTAATTAATTACACAATCAATTATCGTCTCACGATAATTGACCGGGCTTCCAATCAAGTTGGGTGCCAAGCAACACCACTTGATCCTGGAAAGCATTGGGGTTCAGCAACCCATTCAAGGAACCTTTTGTATCATCAGTTACCACGTGACTTTAATCCTTCGCTCGTACAATGCTCCCGAGTGCACTTAGGGTATGGTCAACTGTCAAACCCTAATGTGTGTACTCACTTGGTTTAGATGCCGCATAACAATATCAGAAAACTCCTTTTCTGATAAGTAGTCTTGCCCTGGCCAGGGACTATCAGGCATCCTTCTGTAGAGCATTCACTCTCCTATTACCGAGAGCGAGCGATCCCATATTGACCACACAATCACCTTCGAAGGTATTCCGCTAGATCCGATCACTTAACTGATTAAGACCTCATGGCTAGAGATCTATAAGTCAAGGTCAAAACCCAGAAGTCCACCAACAAGGTGTCCTTGGTGTCTCAGGTCTAAGGACCAATCACGCCACTGTGACAATGAATCTAGCTTGTTGACAGTTAGGTAACATTACCATCCAGCGATTCATAACGGATCAGTTCAGTGAACTCATTCTCCAATGAGCACCTACAGATTCACCTTAGTGTCTCCACACAAGTGACTATGAGACCAGTCACCCTCATCATATGAGCAGGTGCAACCTATACTAGTCTAACCGGATATTCAATGTCCTTCTTGAATATCCTCCGACTAGGAACAATTAAGAATATACATTTAAAGGATATTAATCTCATTGTTATGATCTCATCATAATTAATATCCATTGCATATATTCATGGACTTCATAATGAAACGATAAACGAATTACACATAATGAATATAAAAGCCTTATTATTAATATCAAAGAACAAGATTGTACAAGTTATGATTGGCTTGAGGACACCCATAACTAACAGTTGTCAGATTTGGCAGGCATAGTAAGCTGAGCCCTAGATTCATTGGCCCATATGAGATTCTCAGACATTTGGGCGACGTGGCATATGAGCTAGCATTACCCCCATCTTTGGCTAGTGTTCATCCTGTCTTCCACGTTTCGATGCTCAGGAAGTATGTCCGAGATCCGTCTCATGTGATTAGTCATGAGCCAGTGGAGATTCATCCAGATCTGTCGTATGTCAAGCAACCAGTAGCTATTCTTGACCGGAAGGTTCAACATCTCCGGAACAAGAGTATTGCGTCGGTGAAGGTTCTATGGCGGAACTTCTCACGAGAGGAGGCTACTTGGGAGCTTGAGGATGCGATGAAGAAGAAGTATCCCCTTTTGTTTGAGTAGTGTCGTTCTAACTTCGAGGACGAAGTTTCTTTAAGGGGGGAGGGTGTAAGGCCCTCGAATTTTGTTGCATTATTTTAATTTCGTGTAAATAATTCATGTTGTGTATGCATAGATGTACATATCTACGTATGTATTCACTATTTATACTTATATATATGCATGTGTATAAGTTAGTTGTAAATAATGTATGAATGGTATGATGGTAGTGTGTACATGATAATACATACATATGGCATGTATATATGTATAGGTTATGCATGGTTTCCTGCATGTTTTTGAGTTCTGGCCGAAGGCCAGCTTGGCGTCAATATCAATGGATGTTTGTGTTGTGTAGGCATCAACCATATGGACGCCAACACTAATCCCAGCGTCCAGCGATGTGGACGCTAATTTCTCTGGCTTGCATGCTGAACGCGCAGCATTGTTGCTTGTGCACTTCCGTTGTCTAGAGTTCCTTGCACAGATCAACAAGCCCACCTTCTCTAAACTGTCTCACAGATTTAAAATAGCAAATATGAACTAGTAAAATGGTGAGCACAGGTCATATCCACGGAGAGGCCGAATAGAATTTGATTTAAACTACTTTGATTTGAAAACACTCTCCACCAAAATAACATTGCATTAAAAGTAATTCTGTAAACAACATCAATTAAATTTCTCACAACTCGATAGATCAAACATAATGAAAGAACGAGTTGAATTGAATTCAAGAAACTTTGTATCACTGTACCCTCGCACTTGAGGGATCGAGCCGGTAGACAGAAATCTAAACTAGAAACACACGAACTTCTAATTCTGAAATGATTCGGAAAGATGACAAAATACGAATTCTCAAAAGAACACTATCAACTCAATGTACCCCTACGACTCAGGAGATCAGATAGAAAATAAGAACAAGAATCTACAATACTACTCAAATAAGCATCATCAAGTCTGAAATTCTTAATGCATTAAACTGAACTACAAGTCTTGTTGATTGATCAAATTAAGCATCATATCTACTGAGGGCAATACAAACTGTAAGCAATGCAATATACCCTCACAGTTCGAGGGATGAAGAACAAGTCAAATAATGAGATATCACTTGCAATATCAAACTTCCGATCTGTACAGAGAAGAGAAGTTTACTAATCGAAATAGAAATCTCCAAGAATAAAAACAGAAGAGGAATCAAACTATCTGATCTCTCAAATGTTAATTGCTCTCCGCTAACTCTAAAAGCTCCACAACACACCAACCAGAATTACAGAAGACGGATCCCCTTGCTTCCCCTTCTAGCAGCAAAGAAGAAGCCCACAAAATTGCAGTCGCCTTCCAGATGAACAGAGGAAATCGCCTGGATCGTCCTTCTCCCCTTACAGATGCTGAAAACTCACAAGCACCGAACTACACAGATCTGCACAGAATAAAACCCAAACATCTCCAACAAATGCTGAACATAAACGAAAACAAACTCACTCCTCCGGAAGAACAACAGAAGAGAAGGAGAACATCAAAATCCCAAAAATCTGAACTAGACAACCAATTGCTGAACTAACACCATCTCAACCATTACAGATGAAAATGGAACAATAAAACTCAAAAAAAAATTCCAAAACTCCCAATCCGTCTCCCTTCCTGCTCTGCTGAAAGGAAAAGTGCAGAAAGAAATGGCACAGAAAAATATCTCCAAACTCTCTACTGGAGAAGCCCTTACAGAACCGAAGAAGAAAACCCAAAAAATTATTGAACCAAAACCCTCAACCCTCACAGCTCTACTCAAAAGAAAACTACAGAAAATAGAAAGAGCTAAAATCTGAAAAATTAGCTAACCCCCCAAGAAGAGGACCTCGGGTCCTTTTATAGATGCCCGGGCGCCTCCCGGATCACCAACGCACCAGGATCGCCATCACTCCACATCCGGATCGCCAACGTCGCACAACCTCCAGCTCAGCACGAGCTCTTCAACAGATCTGGCCACTGCATGCCCAACCTCCATCGCTCTGCCCAGCAGATCGCCTGGGCACCGTGCTCTGCACAAGATGCCAGCTCAGCCGCCTTCACAGTTGCTCACACCCGCGTCAACACACCATCGTGCTCAGCCCTGGCCTCATCCATCTGAGCTCCAGCTCAGCAGGTCCAGCACACCAGCGCGCCTCAGCATCAAACCGTCATGCCATCGCACAAACCGCCTGTGTTTCCCGCCACAGCACCATGCGCCCTCCTCAGCCAGCTCAGCAGTGACCCAGCCGCCATCAGCACCAGAGCGCCATCGCTCTGCCTCCGGGCTTCAGCAGCCCGCGCCAGCCACCATCTGACCAATCCGCACCAGCCAGCCCGCATCGCGCCTCCTGGTCTGCAAGGGCTGCTCACAGGGAGCTCCTCCAATTGCTGCGCACCAGGGGCTCCAGCTTCCATCTCCTGCACAGCCGCATGCGCAGCACCACCATCGCCTGCATCTGGCCCGGCCCACACCAGCAGCATCGCGCCAGCTCCCCTGCATGCACCATCCATGGCTCCGCCATCTCCAGCAGCTTCAATCGCCAAATCGCACAGCCACTGTGCTGCTCAAGCACCATCGCCGCCCAGCAGCAGATCCTGCCCGCCCTAGCCCCAGCCTTGGGACTTCCAGGAGTTTCTGATGGAAAGACAGCAATATAATAGGAAAGGTTAGGATAATATTGGATTAAAAAAAATGGGAAAGGGTTGTGGCATCACGGGGTATTAAAATGTTTTGTTTAATGAAAGTGGATGGGATATGTGTAAAAATTTATTATTTATATTTACTTATACTTATTTGTTACTAAAAATATTTACAACAATCTTATTGTAAAAAAATTTATTTACAACATTTATTTACTAAGATTTCTTATGTACCTAATTTGTCAAAACAGTGTATTCTAACCCATTCTTAACTAACATGTTCAAAATTTTATTCATAGTTGAAAACTAAAGTCAATGCGCACATTATTTATGGACAACTGATGTCTAAACTTAACTAAATGTATGAAATTTAACATAAAAATTTTGTAATTATCACTCCCCCCTACTTAAACATTGCTAGTCCCTTAGCAATAAAAAGTACTCAAAATGTAAGACTAGAAGATATAACATCTCATGCTAAACAATCATCATGTAAAAGATTAATGTAGAGATATGTCTTTCCTAATTGTACGGGATTATGGCAAGAAATTATTGCACGAGTGATAGCACACTTAAGAGTTCACATCAGCCCTTCTGATGCTCCTTTGTTTCAGCTAGTATTTGAGATTAGATCAATTCGAGGGAGAAGAAAAGAATTGTGAATAAGATCCTTGCTCAGTCAGGTCGGGTTGTTTCTCTCAGTTCCATCCTGCCCATCTTCCTTGAGGATTATTTCTCTGAGTTGGGGACTTTTGTCCCTTTATTTGCACTTTGTGCACTCAGATTTTTTTCTTTTTTCATCCACAATGCTGCACAACCCATCACTTTTCAAGAGTAGCGAGTCCAACTTTACTCAGATCCGGGGCATTTTTCATGGATTTTCTTTTGCTTTTTGCTTTTGATTTTTCTTTTCTTTTCCTCTTTACGGAAGGATGAACAGTCGGGTTCCTTGATCACACACCTTCACTTCCTTCACAATTCACTTAAGGGGAAGGGAGAAAACCAATCACCTCTCTCCTACTAGCCTTGACAAATTTGCTACATTCGGGTTCAGCTAGTCTCAATGGCTGTGTAGTGTGTGTATGAAACTTCTTGCCATGAATCCTTACATAAGGTAGACAAGAAGTACATGTAATCACTTACTAGATGCTATCTAACATAGATGTTTGCAAAGGAGTGTGACAACCACAAAATTTTAATGGTTAAAGATCAGACACATAGTCTGGGATGCGTAAAGCCATGAATTTTTATTCCAAAATGAAACATTGTGAAGTTTTTATTTGCATATGTACAGGCTCAAGAAAGAAAATGAAACAATGGTGGGGATGGGGACTATGAATGCATGTTTTATTCTACCTCTCCCCCCTACTTATGCACAGGAAAAGAAAGTAAGACAGAGAATTACCTGATGAAGGAAATCTGTACACTTGGGTTGCCTCCCAAGAAGCGCTAAGTTTATCGTCTTCAGCCAGACGCAATTAGGCTTCACTTGGCTCATCTAGCTTGGTAGACTCAACTTTCAAGGAAGGCGGGTTTTCAAAAAAATGCTTTAACCTCTGCCCGTTAACAGTGGACGATTGTCCAGTTTTAGGATCAAGAATAACGACAGCGCCATTGTCATAGACTTTGACAACCATGTAAGGCCCATCCCACCGGGACTTCAATTTTCCCGGAAACAGACGAAGTCTAGAATTAAACAACCAAACTTTATCATGCACTTGAAAAGTTTTTCTATGAATGTTTTTATCATGGAATGCTTTGGCCTTGGCTTTATAGATCTTAGAACTTTCGTAGGCCTCATTTCTGAGCTCTTCTAGCTCATTCAGATGAAGGGTCCTTTGCTGACCAGCTTTGGCTAAGTCAAGATTGACTTGTTTAATAGCCCAATAGGCTCTATGCTCAAGTTCGACCGGCAAATGACATGATTTTCCAAAGACAAGCCGGTAAGGGGACATTCCAATGGGAGTTTTGAAAGCAGTTCGGTAGGCCCACAATGCATCATCTAACCTTTCTGACCAGTCTTTCCTATCAGGCCTAACCGACTTTTGAAGAATGTTTTTAATCTCCCTGTTGGATACTTCCACTTGGCCACTAGTTTGGGGATGGTAAGGTGTTGCTAGCTTATGGGTGATCCCATACTTCCTTAGGAGGGTCCTGAATTGGGTGTTAATGAAATGAGGTCCTCCATCACTAATGATTGCTTTGGGCCACCCAAATCTAGAAAAGATGTTTTTCTGAACAAATTTGATAACCACCTTATGATCATTGGTCTTCGTGGCTATGGCTTCTATCCATTTGGACACATAGTCAACAGCGACTAGAATGTATGTGTATCCAAAGGATGGTGGAAAAGGTCCCATAAAATCTATCCCCCAAACATCAAAAATCTCTACAACCAAAATGGGGTTAAGAGGCATCATGTCCTTTTTAGAAATGTTTCCCATGGTTTGACATCTAGGACAGGCCTTACAAAATTGGTGGGCATCCTTAAACAATGTGGGCCAATAGAAACCAGAGTCTAAGACCTTAGCAGCGGTCTTCTTTCCTGAAAAGTGTCCTCCACAGGCGAGAGAATGACAAAACTTGAGGACACTTTGGTGCTCACTCTCAGGGACACATCTTCTTATCACTTGGTCTGGTCCTATGAAAAATAGCTCCGGGTCCTCCCAAATAAAGTACTTGTCTCTAGCAAAGAATCTCTCTCTCTCATTTTTGGTCCAATCTCCAGGCACTCGTCCAATGACTTTGTAGTTCACAATGTGTGCGTACCATGGAGATAAAATGTTGGAGACAGCTAAAATGTGCTCATCTGGGAAAGCATCTCTAATGGGCATAGAGTCCGGGGCAACTATTCTAGACAAGTGGTCAGCTACCACATTCTTGGATCCTTTTTTATCATGAATTTCCAAATCAAACTCTTGTAACAATAGAATCCATCTGATCAATCTAGGCTTGGCATCCTTTTTGGCAAGCAAATGCCTCAAGGCAGCATGGTCAGTGAAAACAATGATTTTGGCTCCTAAGAGATAAGATCTGAATTTTTCTAAGGCAAAAACAACAGCTAGGAGCTCTTTTTCAGTGGTTGTGTATCGAATCTGAGCATCATTCAATGTTCTGCTTGCATAATAAATCACCACAGATCCTTTATCAGTTTTCTGGCCCAAAATGGCACCTACTGCATAATCTGAAGCATCGCACATTATCTCAAATGGTAATGACCAATCTGGAGATTGTAGAATTGGAGCTCTGGTCAAAATGTCTTTTAATTCCTCAAAGGCTTTATGACAAGCTTCATCAAAAATGAATGGAGTGTCTTTTAACAAAGAAGTTAATGGCCTTGCAATTTTTGAAAAATCTTTGATGAACCTCCTATAGAATCCGGCATGACCAAGGAAGGATCGAATTTGTTTGACAGAGTTGGGAGGAGGTAATTCGGAAATGAGATTTACCTTGGCTTTATCTACCTCTATCCCTCTCCCTGAGACAATATGCCCTAAGACAATTCCCTCCTTAACCATGAAGTGGCTCTTTTCCCAACTTAAGACAAGATTGGCATTAATGCATCTTTTGAGCACTTCAGTCAAATGGTCGAGGCACGAATCAAAGTCATTTCCAAATACAGAGAAATCGTCCATGAAGACTTCTAAGTAATCCCCAACCATGTCTGAGAAAATAGACAACATGCAACGTTGAAAAGTTGCAGGGGCATTGCACAGCCCGAATGGCATGCGTCTAAAGGCAAAGGTTCCAAATGGACATGTGAACGTGGTCTTTTCTTGGTCATCAGGGTGAATAGCCACTTGGTTATACCCTGAGTATCCATCAAGGAAACAAAAGAATTTTTGGCCTGCCAGTTTCTCTAAGATTTGGTCAATGAAAGGTAAGGGGAAATGGTCTTTCTTGGTCATCGCATTCAATTTGCGATAGTCAATGCACACTCTCCATCCTGTAGCCAGCCTAGTGGGAATGAGCTCACCCTTTTCAGTTTGAATCACGGTTAGTCCAGACTTTTTAGGCACAACTTGAGTTGGACTAACCCACTGGCTATCAGAGATGGGATAAATAAATTCTGCATCCAGCCATTTGACAATTTCCTTCTTAACAACTTCTTTCATGTTGGGATTAAGTCTTCTTTGCATTTCGATTGAACTCTTGGCATTTTCTTCTAAGTAGATGCGATGTGTGCAAACTGAAGGACTTATCCCTCTCAGATCATCTATTGTCCAACCTATAGCTCTCCTATGACTCTTCAAAACATCAATCAATTTCCTTTCCTGCCCTTCCTCAAGATCACTAGCGATTATGATGGGCCATGTCTCATTCTCTCCTAAAAAGATGTACTTTAAATTTGCAGGGAGTGGTTTTAGCTCAACCTTAGGAGGACACTCAAATGGAATTGATGGATCATTATCTTGAAACATAGAATTAAATTGTCCTTCCTCTCCCTCAAACCCTAGAGCACAGGGTTGGTCTATTGCTTCTTCCACACAAGACTCTTCCAAGGTGTCTACCACTAGACAACTTTCTCCTTCATCATGATGCCTAGATGCCCTAAAAATGTTGATACTAACCCGCCTATCTCCAAATGATATATCCATCATCCCGGTAGCACAGTTAATATTGGCTCTAGCTGTGGCCAAAAAGGGTCTACCAAGGATAATGGTGGACTGAGTCAAATCTTGGGGAGTGTTCATGTCCAAAATGATAAAATCGGCAGGGAAGTAACAATCATTGATTTTTACAATCACGTCCTCAACTAAGCCCTTAGGAGTGGTGACAGAACGATCGGCTAGTTGGAGGACAACAGAAGTGGGTTTCAACTCTCCTAGCTTGAATTTCTCAAAAATGGCAGAAGGTAGGAGGTTGACACTGGCTCCCAAATCTAAAAGGCCGCTCTCAAAGTGACTCCACCGATGGTGCAAGGAATTAGTGGAGTGCCCGGATCTTTAAGCTTCTTAGGGAGTTGGTTTAAGACAATGGTACTCACAATTTCTGGGAGAATTATTGTTTCAGTTTTGTTTCTCACTTCACGTTTTGGAGTACACATTTCTTTTAGAAATTTGGCATAGGCCGGCACATGCTTGATGGCATCAAGGAGAGGAATGTTGATGTGAACTTGCTTAAACAGTTCCAAGAGTTCTTCATTACCAGTGGATTTGTTTTTGGATTTTGGTTTTAAAGCTTCAGGAAAAGGAACTCTTGGGATGTAACAGTTTGGATCTTCATTCCTCTTGATTGTGTCTAGAGGTTCTTCATTTATTTTCTCTTTTCCCTTGGATTTGTCTTTTTCAACAATTTCCTCAATTTCTTCTTCAATTTCAATTTCAATTTCCTTTTCCGTATCCTCATTTGACATGTGTGGGTGAGGATTTGTTCTGATTCTTCCACTTCTTAAGGTAGACACAGTTTTTGCATTTTCTACTTGCGGGCCCCTAGCTTGGGCAGGAGGATGATCCTGTTGTATAGGTTGGTTTTGATTTTGAGGTGCAGGAATGTTCTGGACAAAAGCTTGTTGTGGGTTCTGTGGTGGAGGTGCATTTTGTCTAGCAGGTGGTGGTCTGTACCCCTGACCCTGATGGTATTGCTGGTTCTGGTAAAATCCGGGAGGGTTGTTCCTTGGGTTTGCTATAGTTTGACTAGGCAATTGCCCGGATTCCCTCCTTTGACATACATCAGCAATTTGGGACTCTAACCTTGCAAAATTTTGTTGAAAATTTTGATTTTGAGTTTGTTGTTCTTGCACAGTTTGACATAGAGTCGCCATCATGTTCTGGAGTTGGTTCATTTTATCATCCCAATTGGGTTGAGGAGGTGGTGGTTGATTCAATGAAGGTTGTTGGAAATTTGTGTGAGCAAATTGATTGGAATTTTGATTTCCTTGGTATTGTGGAGGTTTGGAGTTAGAAGATTGGCCAAATCCCGAATTTTGATTGGGATAGGATTGACCGTACATGGATTGCTTGAAGGCAGGTTGGGAAACTTGTTCAGATTGATTTTTCCATGAAAAGTTCGGGTGATTTCTCCAACCAGGGTTGTATGTGTTAGAGTATGGATCATAGGAGGGTTTGTAGAAGCCTTGAGCAGCTTGGACTTGTTCCTGAATGAAAGGAGGTAATTGGGCAGTAGTGGGACAAGCACTGGTGGGATGAGCTGGGCTAGCACACATAGCACAAGTTTCAGTTTGTTGAGAAAAATTGGGTGTGGCTTGCCCAGTCAAAGAAAGTAATTGATCAAATTTTTGTTCCAACTTCTGCTCCAATCTCTGGTCAAGTCTAGCTAACATGTCTTCTACCCTAGAGTCTGGTTCTCCTCTTCCTCTTACTTCATACATCCCTGCCTTCTTCACAGGTCCTAACGCTCTCTCATAAGAGTAGAGTGAGGCATGATTGATAGAGTTCTCACTCAATGTTTCAAAAAGATTGTATGCCTCATCCTCACTCTTAGTCATGAATGCTCCCCCACACGAAGCATCAACCATTTGCCTGTTCGATTCAGTTAATCCTTCATAAAAAGCTTGAACTATTTGCCACCTCGACAAACCATGGTGGGGACATTTTCTAAGCAATTCTTTTAGTCTTTCCCATGATTCATGCATTAATTCTCCCGGGTGTTGGGAGAATCCAGTTATTGCCCTTCTCATGGTGTTGGTCCGACCAATGGGGTAAAATTTCTTTAAAAATTCCTGCTGCATTTCTGGCCATGTTGTAATGGTTCTCCCTATGGTTCCCAACCAATGTTTAGCTTTGTCTTTTAAAGAGAATGGAAATAAGGTCAACCTTAAGGCATTTTCAGTGAAGTTTTGGATCCTAACAGTGGAACAGATCTCTAGGAACTCATCTATATGCCTATAAGGATCTTCATTAGGATTGCCATAAAAGGATGGCAACATCTGAATGGTTCCAGGTTTTATCTCAAAATGATTTGCCGGAATTTCCGGCCTAATGCAAGTGGCAGGTTGATAGTCAGAAGGAATGAAATATTCCTTCATTTGTTGGGTGCAGCTTCTTCTAAGTTTCTAGCAACTTGGTTCTGGTTTTGGTTGGCCATCCTATGGAAAAATCTTTCAATCTCGTCTATAGGTTGGGCCAAATCTAAATTCTGGGAACGTCTACCAAGCATGCACAGATAAAAAGCCTTCTATTTTTGATTTTTGAATTTTTTAAGATTTTTATTGATTTTTGATGAATTTTTAAACAAACACAAACAAACAAAACACTTTCAAATCAAATTATCCTACACTAAGTGTTCCTTGGACTTATGTTATTTTTCTCAAAATCAGATTTATACTTGCTTAAGTCCAATCCTAACTCTTTTTGTACTGGCCAGGTAAGAGGTGGAGTAGAGGGAGGCCCCCCTTGCTTTCGCAAGGACCCAATTAAATAACCTCTAGCTCACTTAAGCGTAAGCTTTTTAACCTCTAATCCTAGACACCAGACTTAAAGAGAAGTTTTAGAATTAAGAAAGAACAAATCTAATGATGAACCCTAGGGCCAAGTCTACTGATTTTTATTGAAAGTTTAGGACAATGCAAGAATGTGAATTTTTTTGTGATTTTTGGGCAAAGGAAAGGGTGATGAAATCCCTCACCTTATCTTTTTATCTAATGGGTTAAGCCCTTAACAGTCTCAATTACAAATGTGAAGTGCACAGATCAAATTTCAAACAAGGGATTATCTAATGCTAAGTCTAATGCATGAAACGAGAGAGAGAAATCTTACCTTTCCCCCGCTCTCTTCAATGCAAGAAAAAAATGAAATGACAATTAAAATGATGAATGTCCTAAAACATGAGATTCTAATCTAGAGAGATGAAAATTTTTTTTATTATTTACAAATCAAACAGCTAACATGGAAGAGCGATTTGGAAAATTTTTAGATTTAAAATTTTTTAATTTTTTTTGGTTTTTGAACATAAGGAAATGAAAGTAAGAAAATATAAAGTGGTACTATAGACTAATGCCAAACCAATCAAACCACAAAGAGGCCAATTATTACATGCCAACGAGAAGGAAATCTCTGTACATGCACAGAGAGTACATGAAAGCCTCACTACAAAGTTCACTCACACTCTTTCTATCTAAAATTTGGAATTAAAAGCAATAAAAAAAAATTTCAGCAAGCTTCTCCTCCAATGGGCTTCAAATCTCCAAGTCCAAATCTCCAGGTCCCACTCCAAGTGTGCAAATCTGAAATGAAAGCCCAATAACAAGTCAAATGAAATCTCAAGGTAAATGAAATCAAATTAAAGCAAATCTAAATCAAACTCTAATGCCTCCCCGGCAACGGCGCCAAGATGAACGCGCGGCATTGTTGCTTGTGCACTTCCGTTGTCTAGAGTTCCTTGCACAGATCAACAAGCCCACCTTCTCTAAACTGTCTCACAGATTTAAAATAGCAAATATGAACTAGTAAAATGGTGAGCACAGGTCATATCCACGGAGAGGCCGAATAGAATTTGATTTAAACTACTTTGATTTGAAAACACTTTCCACCAAAATAACATTGCATTAAAAGTAATTCTGTAAACAACATCAATTAAATTTCTCACAACTCGATAGATCAAACATAATGAAAGAACGAGTTGAATTGAATTCAAGAAACTTTGTATCACTGTACCCTCTCACTTGAGGGATCGAGCCGGTAGACAGAAATCTAAACTAGAAACACACGAACTTCTAATTCTGAAATGATTCGGAAAGATGACAAAATACGAATTCTCAAAAGAACACTATCAACTCAATGTACCCCTACGACTCAGGAGATCAGATAGAAAATAAGAACAAGAATCTACAATACTACTCAAATAAGCATCATCAAGTCTGAAATTCTTAATGCATTAAACTGAACTACAAGTCTTGTTGATTGATCAAATTAAGCATCATATCTACTGAGGGCAATACAAACTGTAAGCAATGCAATATACCCTCACAGTTCGAGGGATGAAGAACAAGTCAAATAATGAGATATCACTTGCAATATCAAACTTCCGATCTGTACAGAGAAGAGAAGTTTACTAATCGAAATAGAAATCTCCAAGAATAAAAACAGAAGAGGAATCAAACTATCTGATCTCTCAAATGTTAATTGCTCTCCGCTAACTCTGAAAGCTCCACAACACACCAACCAGAATTACAGAAGACGGATCCCCTTGCTTCCCCTTCTAGCAGCAAAGAAGAAGCCCACAAAATTGCAGTCGCCTTCCAGATGAACAGAGGAAATCGCCTGGATCGTCCTTCTCCCCTTACAGATGCTGAAAACTCACAAGCACCGAACTACACAGATCTGCACAGAATAAAACCCAAACATCTCCAACAAATGCTGAACATAAACGAAAACAAACTCACTCCTCCGGAAGAACAGCAGAAGAGAAGGAGAACAGCAAAATCCCAAAAATCTGAACTAGACAACCAATTGCTGAACTAACACCATCTCAACCATTACAGATGAAAATGGAACAATAAAACTCAAAAAAAAAATTCCAAAACTCCCAATCCGTCTCCCTTCCTGCTCTGCTGAAAGGAAAAGTGCAGAAAGAAATGGCACAGAAAAATATCTCCAAACTCTCTACTGGAGAAGCCCTTACAGAACCGAAGAAGAAAACCCAAAAAATTATTGAACCAAAACCCTCAACCCTCACAGCTCTGCTCAAAAGAAAACTACAGAAGATAGAAAGAGCTAAAATCTGAAAAATTAGCTAACCCCCCAAGAAGAGGACCTCGGGTCCTTTTATAGATGCCCGGGCGCCTCCCGGATCACCAACGCACCAGGATCGCCATCACTCCACACCCGGATCGCCAACGTCGCACAACCTCCAGCTCAGCACGAGCTCTTCAACAGATCTGGCCACTGCATGCCCAACCTCCATCGCCCTGCCCAGCAGATCGCCTGGGCACCGTGCTCTGCACAAGATGCCAGCTCAGCCGCCTTCACAGTTGCTCACACCCGCGTCAACACACCATCGTGCTCAGCCCTGGCCTCATCCATCTGAGCTCCAGCTCAGCAGGTCCAGCACACCAGCGCGCCTCAGCATCAAACCGTCATGCCATCGCACAAACCGCCTGTGTTTCCCGCCACAGCACCATGCGCCCTCCTCAGCCAGCTCAGCAGTGACCCAGCCGCCATCAGCACCAGAGCGCCATCGCTCTGCCTCCGGGCTTCAGCAGCCCGCGCCAGCCACCATCTGACCAATCCGCACCAGCCAGCCCGCATCGCGCCTCCTGGTCTGCAAGGGCTGCTCACAGGGAGCTCCTCCAGTTGCTGCGCACCAGGGGCTCCAGCTTCCATCTCCTGCACAGCCGCATGCACAGCACCACCATCGCCTGCATCTGGCCCGGCCCACACCAGCAGCATCGCGCCAGCTCCCCTGCATGCACCATCCATGGCTCCGCCATCTCCAGCAGCTTCAATCGCCAAATCGCACAGCCACTGTGCTGCTCAAGCACCATCGCCGCCCAGCAGCAGATCCTGCCCGCCCTAGCCCCAGCCTTGGGACTTCCAGGAGTTTCTGATGGAAAGACAGCAATATAATAGGAAAGGTTAGGATAATATTGGATTAAAAAAAATGGGAAAGGGTTGTGGCATCACGGGGTATTAAAATGTTTTGTTTAATGAAAGTGGATGGGATATGTGTAAAAATTTATTATTTATATTTACTTATACTTATTTGTTACTAAAAATATTTACAACAATCTTATTGTAAAAAAATTTTTTACAACATTTATTTACTAAGATTTCTTATGTACCTAATTTGTCAAAACAGTGTATTCTAACCCATTCTTAACTAACATGTTCAAAATTTTATTCATAGTTGAAAATTAAAGTCAATGCGCACATTATTTATGGACAACTGATGTCTAAACTTCACTAAATGTATGAAATTTAACATAAAAATTTTGTAATTATCACATGCGTTGCAGAGGCGGAAATCCCGGGAACAAGCTACCCCAACCATTGGGGAGCTATCCCCAACGGTCTAAAAGGCTTCATGTCAAGCCTGCGTGAAAGGAGAGCCCCCTCTCCTATTTAACAAGCCTTTTGCAACCTCAACAGCCCTCTCTTGGCTCTCTTTGCAAGAGGAGAAGAAGGAGAAGAGAAAACTGTGAGAAAACCCCACCCTTTGCAAGCTTGGATCTGACCTTCTAAAGCTGTTCCTGGCCATCTACCACGACAAGGAGCTAGCTGAAGTGAAGGAGGAGACTTCCCCGACCTCATCTTGGAGTCATCTTCGTCCTAGAACCTGGAGGAGAGCAATTGTGGAGCTTCTTGGGACTGCCCAAGGAGAGCTTCTCCGGCCATTTAGATCCGTCTGGAGTATTTTCTAGAGGCAAGTAACCTACCCCTATCGTCCATGTAGATGTCAAGTAGGGTTTTATCATTTTTATGTATTTTTCTTCGTGTCCTAGATCCCCCATTCACATTTTTTTTTTGGAGTTCGGTCTCTGTTTCTGCACAGACAGGAACTTGGCGTCAATGCCTTGACGCCAAGATTCCCAGTGTGCGTCCAGCGATCTTGCCGTCCACTCCTGGAACGGCCAGAGACTGCCGTTAAGTTCGTCTGGGCAGAACAGTGAACTGTTCTCCCCTTATATATGATTACTTTTGATGTATTTTGCGATGAGGATATAATGTAAACCTATTATGCTATCTAATATGAATGTTGAATGTGTGATAAGGCCTTGTAATTTCTGTGATTTGGCATAAATGGTTTATTTATGGATAATGTATGCATGATGAGACCTAGACCATGTCCGTTATCGTGTATGAAAATCATGTGGACTTGGATGCCCTAAATTTTGCTAATCCAAGAATGGTGAATCAGTCCATGCTCTAAATTTTTGGGAATTTTTCCATGCTCATCTGATTTATTGAGTTTTCTGAAATGTAAATTTGAAAACCATGCGTAGGGTTGTAGAATCTTCAGTAAATCATGTGTGTGTGAAATAAATCCCCAGGAAATTTTGTGGTGTTGTGTATATTGGGTTCAGGGTTATGACCTGTTAAACTGAAATTTCATGTTACGCACCATGGTGGATTGAATCACAAATGATATGAAAATTGATGTTTGATTTTCTGTAATTGCATCATGAGTCAGAAAAATCCAGAATTTTGTATGTGAGGTCATGAACCCAAAATCAGCATGTGGTTAAATTTTCAGGTCGTTTGGACAACTATATAGTGAAATATGAATTTTTCCTTGCAAAAATGTGAACAATGCATGTTAATGTGGGTATAATTTGACATGTGTGTGTGATCTGATTTATGCAAATTACTGAACATGTGATCCCTGTAAATTGTAGAATCATGTTCGGAAAATAGAGCCTTGTGTGAATGAGAAAATGAATGAGAGGTAAACGACATGTGTAGAGATATGCGTTAAAATCGGTAAATGTGTAAATCGTGCCAAGTGTGACACTGCTTCCATTGAGGGTAGTGGAACCGTATCAGGGAAAAGTCCCCCTGAGAAGGTTCAATGTGTTGTGATCCTAAGGGCATTAGGATGAAATCCTGGAGGTGGACAAGTACCACTGGTTAGGGTGGAGACTTGTTCTCCCGGTCTGCGCAGTCCAAGAGTCGTCACTGTAATGCCTAGGTGACGTCTATGTGTATGTGATGTGATGTGTCCTTCTATGGTGGTTTGGACTATGTGTCAAGGCACTAAATGTGAATGTGAAAATGTGTATGTGTTCATGTGTAAGAACTGTGGATGTGAACAATGTGTAAATGTGCATGTGTAAAGTGTAAATTATGTGAAGGAGAAATTGTGTAATTATGTCAAACCAAAACGTGAGGGTTGTGAATTTGTGATCCATGTTATGGTAATCTGAAATCATGATAAAACAACAAACTAAATGTACTTATGATCATGCTTTACATGTGTAAATTGCCTAGAATCCATGTTAGAAACGATTCTTAGTGGTGTGTAAGTAATCCCATGCTTGTTTGCCCTCATGTTGTAATTTAAATTGATTAAGTAGCTCTTATGTGTTGGGTTATGCTTTCTAGTCCATGTAAAACCAGCAAGCTTAAAGAAGATGAAATGGTCATGAGCATGTATAGGAATGCATAGAAATTCATGCTAAGTGCGTTCTTTTACGAAGGCATTGAAATCATGCTAAACTTGCTTTCATGTTTTAGTTTAATTGAAAGTAGGACTTCCATGTGTTGGAATGATTAGAGAACATGTGATAGGAGATTTTGATTTAGAAAATCTGAAAGCATGAATCATGTGTTTAATTAATAGAACCACCAGGATAGGTGTTAATTTCAATGACAAGCATGCTACATGATTGTGTCTTGTAAATGTGTATGTAAAACCTGCTATGACATGTGCATGTATGATAGATGTAGTGTTATTTGCTGAGTCTTTTAGACTCATTACTTGCTTCGGCGTACAGGCGTAGTTGGTGACGACACACTTGTGGAGGAGGCAGTGGAGACTGACTCCGAGCGTGGAGATTAGATCGTTGGTGTACTTTGCGATATTTTGATTTCATAAGTGTGTAATTGCAACATTGTACTAGCATTATCATGGACAAATCTTTAAGTGTGGACAATTATGTATTTGATTTTCAGCAATTTAATTATGTGGACTTTTAGTTCTTTAAATGTTATTACAATCATGTATGTTAAATGTTGATGATGAATGAAATGAAGACAGTGGTTCTTTTACTTCCGCTACTCTATTCTTATATTCACGTGTATCTCAGCTGAATGTTATTGTTGGGTAAATGTCCCACTGTGGCAACGTTCACTATACCGACATGGGTTGGTATAACCGTACCGGTATAATGTGGGTTGCTACAGCACGAGGTTGAGTATTCATGGAGATCAAGAATAAAGAAGAAGGGTCGAGTTCATGGTGTTTGCAGAACTTCAAAAATCTTCCATAAAAGATTGGCTTGATGGAAAAATATGAAACTTTAGGGTTTTGTTCCTAGTACATGGAAAAATCTACAGACGAAATTAATTAGATTTTCTCATCAGAATGCCTACCTTTAGTCATTTTACTCTTCTAGGGCTAGAACTTGATGAACTCGGGATAAAGCTTGATGAAGCCTTCTCCCCACGAATTCCTCCTCTCCTTGGCTTCTTCTCCACCTTCTGCAAGTCCCAGCAACGAGCTAGGGCCGGCCTTGGGCGATTAAGAGAGTATTTATACTTCTTTGCTTTGTATTTCCTAATAGGACTCTAACTCCTATTTAATTCCAAATTTCCTATTTCCTCTTCCCTTTCTAAGTATTAGAACTTCTATTTGGGTTGGGAAGGGTGCTAAATTCTTGCCAAACAACTAGGGTAGGTTTAGGAATCTAATTCCAACCCAAATGCTTATTTAATGCATTAAATGCCTCTTTTCTATTTAAGTAATATTTAAGCTGCGAATTTCGGGTATTTTCCCATTATTATTCTTTTTAAAATCCTTATTTTGGCCTACTAATTTCTAATGGATCCATTTAACCAAGCCCATTATTTATTGGAATTTATCTTATAGGTTTTCCCTTTTTAATTAGGGAATAATAGAGTTATGAATTTTATTGCATTTTCTTATTTGAATTTATTCATGGGCTATGAGAGGTCCATTGGTCCAAACCTGAATGGTTAATCATCATATGATGTTAGAAGTCCTCCGACATGTTCATTTAATTTATGGGCGCGTTATCTTTCCGTGTTAACGGTTTTCGGACTTTGTTTCCTAATTTGGATAATTAGTCACATTGTGACGTACGCTTGGCCAATCGGATTTTTCGTTGCATGCATTTCTTCGTGGAACACTTAGGGATAATATTTGGGGTTGATTGATAATTTTTAAGGAATTTTAAGATGTGTTCTTGCCCATACAATAATGGTACGTATGTTTCTATTATTTCGATTTAAGGAAATTTTTATTTCGGATTTTTTTTAAGTATTAAATTTTCCGGGTTGCTACATCCTCCCCCACTTAAAAGAATTTGGTCCTCAAATTCATATGATATGATACACTACCAATTTACTATGGATATTTCATTCAATCACCTCCCCCACTTAGGCTTTGCTATCGCGAAAATAATATGAAAACAAACTAAGGGTTTAGTGATGGTACCTTGTCCGCCTTCATTGGCATGATTCATATCTACGAGAGATTATAATCGTCCTTGGCGTGGAGTTTGGTTCTTTTTTGTTGGACAATCGATGACTCGATGTTGTTGACTTCCACATCGCAAGTATCTGCCCAATTTCTTCCAACAGTTATCAATCTGATGCCCTGGTTTCTTACAAAATTTACAGAATTCCTTCTGCTTCACTTCCCCTTTCATTCTCTTGCTATCTATGGTATTTCATTCTTTATTATCATTGGAATGAGTAGCACGTTACCTTTTCAACACCTTCTTCTTATGAATCTTTTCAAGAAGTTCCATGGTGTCTTCTACTAATTGAGCTCTCAATACCATGACTGAAAATACTTCAATGTCTAGTGGAGCCAATTTTTCCTAGAACACAAGTCTCAACCCTTCTAGGAACCTCTTCGCCTTCATCTTCTCTGTACTCACCAAATGTAGTGCGTACGGTGCTAGTCTTTCAAATTGCACTTCATATTCTGCGACAGGCATCATTTGTTGTTTTAAATTGGCGAATTCATTTGCCTTCTTCTCACGAATCCTCTCGGAAAAGTATTTGGTGTTGAAGAGTTCTAAAAATTTATCCCACTCTATGTTGATGTTGGGTAATTGTCGACTGGCAGCTTCCCACCAGGTTCTAGCATCGCGGTCCAACTGGAAGGTTGCCAAAAGGACTTTCTCCTGCTCTGAACATTGCACACCCCTAAAGATCCATTCCATTGCCTTCACCCAATTTTCAGCTTCATCGGGATCCGGAGTTCCATTAAACCTAGGGGGATTTATTTGTTGAAAGTTTCCATATAAGTCTCCTGCCCCATTTCTTACTCCTGCTTGAATTATGTTGTTAAGGGCTTGAGTTAACCCCTGTACGGTCTGTTGTAATTCGTGCATTGGTGCATGCTCGCCAGCCATATCTTCTAGTTCCTGCGAGCAATAATACTTATTAATTTCCTTCTTAAACTTAGGGTACTTATACATATAGTTAAGCTCCTAGCATAACCCCAAGCTTTACCCAATCTCTCATATAGGTATGGTGGTTGACTTAGACACGGTTATGGCAGTTCACCTAGAACATCCCTAGACATAAAATATCATAATAAGGACATCCTAGGCTCTGATACCAACTGTCACGCCCCTCCAATTTAGCAGCGGAATAAATCAAAGGAGAACATGAACAACGAGTATGGTAACGACAATTGCACATACTTTCGTAAACATCAGAGCAACTAAGGAACAATAATTAATATAAACTCTTGATTACATTATAAAATCACTAAGACCATTGCAACCACTAATTCAAAGCCAATACATAGGGCTCAATGACATCATTACATTAAAAAGAAATCTAAAGCAATAACTACTAGACTCCATTGTACTAGGGCAACTTCATGACTTGACTCTGGGTCAGTCATCACACTGGTCCCATCCCATTGGTGTGTGTGACGTCATTATTTGACTTACCTGAGACACAATAACAAATAACGAAGGGTGACCGATAACACCCAGTAGGACTTAAATTTCAAGATCAAGCAGGCTTTAAATAATTAATGCATTAAATGGCAGAGTAACTAATGATAGAGAGAGTCATGTAAAGTCGAGAAAGTAATAGCACAAGTAACATGGTTCAAATAGCAGATGAATCAAGTATAGCACGATGATTAAAGTCAAGTCACGATAGAAACGATAAGAACGCAACAACATGTAGCGACAATGGCAAGCAATAGCAAGCGACAGGTATAGCAAGGAGAGATAGTAGTTGGTCATGTAAAGAGTAAATTGTACTTTGATTGATTTTCATCAATCGAGATAGTATAGCACTTTTGATTAACTTTTGTCAATCGAAATAGTAATGGCACTTTGGTTATCGGTAGATAGCCGAGAGAGTATAGCACTTTTATTGTCGTTAGACAACGAGAGAGTAGAGCACTTTGAATGCGATTAAGTCACGATAGTATGCAATAACTCAAGATAGCAAGTATCAAGTAGAGCAAGTAGAGCATATGACAAGATAGCGTGTAACGAGCGTGTAATGAGATAGCATGTATGGTTGCACAACGGTGCACTAGTAGAATACTACAATAGTCACTTCTAGGACAGTAGCCGTTCAGTAACAATCTGCGATAGCACAGTAATCGCACAATACGTCTGAACTCTTCAGACTAATAGTATAACAGTTTGTGATAGCACAGTAATATCACAGTATGTCTGAACTCCTCAGATTAAAAGGATAGTAGTAAGATGTCTAGCCAATATAGTTTATTCAGAACCGGTGCAATGCAAAACACTGTCAATCCTCCAGGTATTTTCGGGTGGCTCTCTACCCCCAGGACTAGATTGGAGCCCCTCGGACACTCTCCGTGCCCTGCACAGTATGCATTGGATACAGTAGAGTCACAAGACCCATATTATAGCGCTAGACAGTCAAGAACTGTACAAAATAGTAGGAGCCACACAGCTCAAGGGTACCAAGAGAGTTCCAAATGAATAGACAAGATAGATGAGATAGTAGAGTGAACTTGAATAGATGA
This sequence comes from Colocasia esculenta, assembly GCA_014218235.1. NCBI lineage: Eukaryota > Viridiplantae > Streptophyta > Magnoliopsida > Alismatales > Araceae > Colocasia > Colocasia esculenta. The sequence goes on along the minus strand of CM024760.1, from coordinate 114,395,114 downwards.
GCGAGTAGAGTGTAGATGAGATCTTATGGTCGTTGCACGTGAAACGTCGAGTAAACAGGTGATAGTAATAGTTGCACAACACGCGCACTTGGTGTTGGCAGTCAGGTGGAATACACTACCTTTCCGCTGGCCATGTTACACATAGGTCCAGAGGTCCGGTGTGATTCAAGATAAGAACGAGAGCAAACTAAGGCCGTTTGGATCTTGTCGATCCCTAAAGGGTATCATAGGTGTTAGGGTACAACCAGCTCGTCGACCATATGGGAATCCATGGACAGAGGAGACTTACGGAGGCCTTGGTCAAAAGGTCACTAGTCCGGCGAATGGAATATCCGACGGAGAGTTCACCACAAGCCAAGAAGAGGCTTTCCTATCGTGCTAGAGTGTGTGCGCATGCCACGCGTGAGAATCGCTCGAGTGCGTTTGTGTGAATTCGATTATGGAAACTTCGTTTATAGAATCTCAATTTATGGCAAGTATCATGAGTAATAAATCATGAAGTAATAACCATGCATCACTAATTTTAGCAAGTAACTACATGTTTTAGCAAGTTCGTTAACAAGGCAAGAATGTGAATAATCGGTAGGTAGAGAGCATGATCATGAACTTAAGATCAATTAAAAATCATGTGAACATGTTTTAAATTTCATATGGGTTGTTAAATGCATGATAAGACTTCTAGAACCTTCCTATAATAGATCAAACTCACACATGCAAAGAATGACACAAAACGATGGAAACCAAGACGTATGCCCCTTAGAAGGCAAATGTAGTCCCATCCCTTCACTTCCTTAGGTTAGAACTCATTTATTTTTTATTCAAATCTTACACATTAATACACCATATTGAAGCCCTCTGAATGAAGAAACCAGCAAAGAAAACGGCTCGTCAATCCGAGGTCTATATAAAAGTTATCGCCGATTAAGTAGACATAGGCAGAACACGACACATTGCCTGTCGCCTTCTGAAAGTGAAGGCGACCATCATCTGGTCGCCTTCTAAAGAAGACCACGGAACTGTTTGATTTTTGGTATGGGTCACGACCATGATGTTGTCGCTTTATGGTAGCGACATGTCGACTTGTCGCTACCTGAAAATGACGATTGGGTTGCTTTTTCTACCTATTTCCAACTCTGACTTGGATTAGGTTTGACACCTGTGGGTTTGAAAAATCAAAACAAATGCTAGGGTGATCCAAATCGGGTGAAACTACCTTTGTTAGTTAGAGTACTTCTAATACTTTGCACAATAGCAAATAACCGACAAACAAAGGTCGTTTGTCTATGTAATAAGACATATTGGGACTGACTACGTGAATCTGATATAGTGTTCATTTTTGGATTTATACTCTCAGCACATCAACAAAAATTGGAGAAACTAGTGCCAAATGAAAATAGACTTATAGAGTAACATGTTCTATGTTGAACACTTGGTCTCAAAACGACTCCACAAAGAGGTATGAAACTTGTAACACAAGTCAAGGTTAAATCACGACAGAACATTGTCAAGATGATGCAAGATTTAATTCGTGACAAAGGATGAATAAAAATTAGGGCTTTAGGGGCAAAAGATGCCTAACATCCATCAGTAACTCCAGTTAAAATTTGAGAGCACGAGGTTGAGTATACACGGAGATCAAGAATAAAGAAGAAGGGTCGGGTTCATGGTGTTTGCAGAACTTCAAAAATCAATCATAAAAGATTGGCTCGATCGAAAAATATGAAACTTGAGGTTTTTTGTTCCTAGTACATGGAACAATCTACAGACGAAATGAATTAGGTTTTGCTCGTGAGAATGCCTACCTTTAGTTGTTTTACTCTTCTAGGGCTAGAACTTGAAGAACTCAGGATAAAGCTTGATGAAGCCTTCTCCCCACGAATTCCTCCTCTCCTTGGCTTCTTCTCCACCTTCAGCAAGCCCCAGTAATGAGCTAGGGCCGGCCTTGGGTGATTAAGAGAGTATTTATGCTTCTTTGCTTTCTATTTCCTAATAGGACTCTAACTCCTATTTAATTCTGAATTTCCTATTTCCTCTTCCCTTTCTAATTATTAGAACTTCTATTTGGGTTGGGAAGGGAGCTAAATTCATGGCCAAGCAACTAGGGTAGGTTTAGGAACCCAATTCCAACCCAAATTGCTTATTTAATGCATTAAATGTCTCTTTTCTATTTAAGTAATATTTAAATTGCGAATTTAGGATATTTTCCTATTATTCTTCTTTTTAAAATCCTTATTTTGGCCCACTAATTTCTAATTGGTCCATTTAACCAAGCCCATTATTTATTGAAATTTATCTTATAGGTTTTCCCTTTTTAATTAGGGAATAATAGAGTTATGAATTTTATTACATTTTCTTATTTGAATTTATTCATGGGCTATGAGAGGTCCATTTGTCCAAACCCGATAATGGTTAATCATCACATGATGTTGGAAGTCTCTCCGACATGTTTATTTAATTTATGGGCGCGTTATCTTTCCGTGTTAACAGTTTTCCGACTTAGTTTCTTAATTTAGATAATTAGTCACATTGTGACGTACGCTTTGCCAATCGGATTTTTTGTTGCATGCATTTCTTCGTGGAACACTTAGGGATAATATTTGGGGTTGATTGATTATTTTTTAGGAACTTTTAGATGTGTTCTTTCACATACAATAATGGTACGTATGTTTCTATTATTTTGATTTAAAGAAATTATTATTTTGGATTTTTTTTTAAGTATTAAATTTTCCGGGTTGCTACAGTTACAACTTCCAAGCCTTTGGAGTTAATTCACATGGATTTGTTTGGACCTGTGAGGACAGTCAGTCTTGGAGGAAAAATATATGGCTATGTATTAGTTGATGACTACTCAAGGTACACTCGGGTGTCTTTTCTAGAAGCCAAGTCAGAAGAACTTCAAGCATTTTTGAAATTTAGTAAGTTAGTTCAGAAAAATTAGAAATTTCAGATTACAAGCATTAGATCTGATCATGGAGGTGAATTCAAAAATAAAGAATTCATGAACTTCTGTGATGAAAATGGGATTGAGCACAACTTCTCAGCACCAAGAACACCTCAACAGAATGGAGTAGCAGAAAGAAAGAACAGAACACTACTGGATATGACCAGAACAATGCTGAATGAGTATAATTTGCCAAAATATTTTCGGGCAGAGGCAGTCAATACAGCCTGCTACATTATCAACAGATGCATGATCAAACCCATTCTAAAGAAGACCCCATATGAACTCTACAAGGGAAAGAAGCCCAACATCAGTCATCTTCGACCGTTCGACTGTAAGTGCTTTATTTTAAATAATGGTAAGGACAATTTAGGAAAATTAGATGCTAAGAGTGATGAAGGATTCCTGTTAGGATATATTTCAAAACTTAGAGGTTATAAGGTATTCAATAGGAAAACATTAAGTATAGAACAATCTGTGCAAGTCTTATTTGATGAAACTAACCCTTCTATCAAAAGGATAGAAGAAGAAGAAGAAGAAGAGTGTGTTGATGATCTTTGCAGGGATTTAGAAAAGACTTCTCTTGAAGAAGGAGGCAAAGATGAAGAAATGGAAGATCACCCATTAGAAGATCTTCAACAACAAGAAGAACCACAAGAAGGGCTACCTAGGGAATTGAGGTACCACCGGGATCATCCTAGAGAAAATATCATTGGTAATCCTCAAGATAGGGTAAGAACAAGAGGTATGCAAATTCCTTGTGATTTTTCTGCCTTAGTTTCACAAATTGAGCCGAAGACAATCAATGATGCACTGGGTGATGAATCTAGGATCCTTGCTATGCAAGAGGAACTTAATCAGTTCCAACGCAGTGAGGTTTGGACTCTTGTACCTAGACCTACTGACCATCCAGTTATTAGAACCAGATGGGTTTTCAGAAACAAGATGGATGAATCAGGAGTAATCACTAGGAACAATGTCTGACTTGTAGCTCAAGGATATTCCCAAGAGGAAGACATAGATTTTGATGAAACCTATGCTCCAGTAGCTAGATTAGAGGCAATCAGAATTTTGCTAGCATATGCATGTTCTCTTAACATAAATTTGTTCCAAATGGATGTTAAAAGTGCATTTCTGAATGATTTTATTAAAGAAGAAGTATATGTTGAGCAACCACCTGGTTTTGAAGATACTACTTATCCTAATCATGTTTTCCGTTTAAAGAAAGCATTGTATGGTCTGAAGCAAGCTCCAAGAGCTTGGTATGAAAGATTAAGTGCTTATCTTATATCACATGATTTTATAAGAGGTAAAGTAGATAGCACATTATTTATAAAGAAATTTTCAGATGGAATCTTAATTGTGCAAATCTATGTTCATGACATTATCTTTGGCTCTACTAATGAATCACTTCGTAAATTCTTTGAAAATCTGATGCAAAGTGAATTCGAAATGAGCATGATGGGTGAGCTTAATTATTTTCTTGGATTGCAAATTAAGCAGATCAAGGAAGGAACTCACATTTGTCAAACCAAGTACATTTCAGATTTACTTTCTAAATATGGTTTTGACAAATGTAAGCCACTAGGAACACCCATGAGCTCAGGCATTAAGTTAGATGGTGATCCTCTTGGTAAAAAGGTAGATCAAAAGATCTATAGAGGAATGATAGGTTCACTGCTCTATCTTACTGCTAGTAGACCGGATATAATGTTCAGTGTTTGTTTATGTGCAAGATTCCAAGTTGATCCAAAAGAATCTCATGTTCATGCAGTTAAAAGAATTTTTAGATATCTTATAAATACCAGTAAGTTAGGCTTATGGTATCCCAGATGTTTACATTTCAAGTTAATTGGCTATAGAGAAGCTGACTATGCTGGATGCAAATTAGATAGGAAAAGCACCAGTGGCACTTGTCAAATTCTTGTAGGGTGCTTGATATCATGGTCTTCCAGGAAGCAGAACTCAGTGGCTTTATCCACCACAGAAGCTGAATACATTGCAGCTAGAAGTTGTTGTACTCAACTCTTGTGGATCAAGCATCAATTGGAAGACTATGGGCATCAACTTCAAGAAATTCCAATGCTTTGTGACAACACAAGCGCAATAAATTTGACCAAGAACCCTATCCAGCACTCAAGAAGAAAGCATATTAAGGTTAGACATCACTTCATCAGGGACCATGTAAGTAATGACAATATTTTACTTGATTTTGTTACAGAAAATCAACTTGTAGATATTTTTACAAAACCTCTTCCTGAGGATAGATTCACATCTATAAGAAGAGAAATAGGTATGTGTAATCCTAACTAACTCATCAAAGCAAAATGATGTTTGAATTTTATAAATATTGTTGTTTGAACTGTCTGTGAAAGACCATCCTGAAAAAATTTCTAAGTCACAGACATTAGACTTATGAAGAAACAGTGCATTCGAATCATGTTATAAATATGGCATTCGACTGATGCAGTCGAATACATAATTTGACTTATTATGAAATCGTGAAAATGCACTTGTAATTTAAAATTATATAACTAGCACTCTCTTAAGACGCATCCTTTCACATCTTAACAGTCAAATCATTTAATCCCGACCGTTCATCCTGAAATCTTGGGTAAGTTACTTTTTCCCTCCTTATAAAAGAAAATCCCTTCTCCTTTAGAAGACACCCTCTCGAAATCCATCTTCAAACCTTCCTGTCTTCTTCTGCCTCTTCCCGCTCTCACTGTTCTCCAGCAAGGAACTTCCAAGGGAACCTCAAGAACTTCATCTCTCCTCGAAGAAAGGTAAGTTCTTTAGAATCTCATCCTCCATTCCTTGACTCCTTTATCAGTTTCCTGAGTCTCTATCCTTTCTCTCTTCTAGATGGACTCATCTAGGGCTCCGGAATCCACCTAGATGACCCCTGAACAGCTTCACTGCCTTTCTAAGATTCCCATTTGTCCACGGAAGGTTGTAGACTTTTCCCATCTTAGTAGAAACCGATCATGGGTAGAGAACACCCTTGATGCCATGGGTTGGACCAAGTTGTGTTAGATTTCAGAACCAATAGCTGAGAATGCAGTTAGAGCTTTTTATGTTTCCATGGAAATTTCATCAGGAAATACTATTTTCAGTTATGTCAAAGGAACCAAGATCATTATTTTTGAGGAACTATTGGTTGAGATTTTGGAATGTCCAAACTCCGGGCATAAGCTTAATGAGATCATGCCTTTAGAAAAGCAAAAATTGGGCATTATTGGCAGTTTGACCACCATTAGTAAGAAAGGTCTTTCAGTAAATGAACTTTCAGCCGAAAAGAGATTAATTCATTCTGTGATATCCAACATTGTGACCCCTAGAGAAGGAACCCATTCATCTATCACCTCTAGAGATGGGAACTTGTTGTTTTGGGCTATTCAGAGGCACAAAGTGAATTTGGCTGGAATCATTTTGGATAGAATGATAGCTGCTAAGAATCTACAAGAATCTTTTCCCTATGGACCTTTGCTCTCCCTGATCTTTAAGAGATACTCAGTAGATCTGTCAGGAGAAATATCTATTGGAATTAAAGAGAAGATTGGGATCACTACTTTGAGAAGGAGTCACTACTCCTTGGTCAACAAAAAGCAAAATCTTTGGATGAAAGATTCAGTGCCTGATTGTGATCATGAAGTTTATCCTGATGAACCTTATATTTCTTCAGTCTCTCAAGAAGTTCAATAAGAGTTAGAGCCACTAGAACTAGTTAGCACTGAAGCTCCAATTCAGACTCAAGATCAAGTTCATGTTTCCTCCTCATTTCCTGAACCAGATGGTCCTGAGGAAACTATTAATGAAGTATTAAGAGATATTAGAGGCAAAGGTATTGCATCTGATGACATTCCTGCAGAAACAGATTTTGAAGTCTGTCTGATGAGGTTAAGCAAATGAAGGATTTATTGCTCTAGTTAGTGTGCCAGCAGGGCATCTCTCGGCCATCAGGGCCCTCATCCTCTCAGCAGCAAGAAGAACATGTTCAGACTCAAGAGCCTCAAGCACATGAAAAGCCAACTCAAGAATAGCAGTCCACAAAAGATCTATCTCAGCCAGCTATGCAGCAATCTGAGCAGAAATCTGATCAAGAGATAGTACTTGATCAATCTAAGGAGCCTGAGACACAGCCAAATCAGCAGAATTCAGAGGAGCAGCCTCCTGAGGAGAAGAAAGATTTAGAGCCTGAGGCACAATTAGCTTTAGTAGTAGTTGAACCAGCAATGGAGCACCAGCAACAGTCTATGTTAGAAGAGCAGTCAGTGGCTGTAGGAGCAGCAGAGGTTTCCCAGCCCAGGCAGGTTTCCTAGATGGAATCTATGGCTAAGAGACCCCTGGAGTCCACTCCTAATTTGCAAACCTTCAAGAGGAAAGTGACGGGTAGACTGGCCAAACATGGTGATCCAGTCTTCCCTCCTCCTCCTTCTAGGCCAACTCATCCTACTCCAGCTCCATCTGTTAAGCCTCCTCCTAAGCCAACAAGATCAGCAGCAGCTCGATCTCAACCCTCTACACCCACAGCACCCACCACTGGAACCCCTTCACAGTCTACTTCTTCAGATCCTCCTCCACTTGCAGCTATTCCTATGGATCCATTTTATCAAGATATCAAATTCTCCATCTTTCCCACCAAGTATCAATTCAAGCCTCCCAAAGCAACTTCTCTAAATCTTTCCACTCAACCCCCTCATTACTTTTCTTGTCTTCCTATAGCCTCCAAAACAGATTCCAAGAAAACACTCCTTCATCTAGCTGAAATACTTCCTAGTATCCAGCTTTCTTCCGCCAGTGGACCCAACTTGGGAGACAGTCCTTCAAAACTCCTTCCACCATTTTGGTATAGTTTTGTCAATCACTCTGAACATCACATGAATCTGTTAAGAGAATATCTGGCTATTCGAGCCTTTCTTGAAGTTCATGACATGCCAGGGTTCACTTTTGAACATTGGCTACCTACTCTTCTCAGGGCTACACAAATCTCTGTGGAGGAACTTCAATTTATCTCCCAGAAAAGTCATTGCTTAACTCCCAAGGAGTTCCTTGATCTCTATCCTGATGAAGCAGCCAGATATCAACAAAATCAGTCCAGAAACCAATTTTTGACAGTCCTGCATCACATATCTCTAAGGTTTCATGACATGTTCGGACTACTTCTACGGGACTTGCATGCAAAATACAATAGAATGAAAACTTTCAATTTTGAAAGATTCAAGTTGGGTCTGCCTGATGTCTCTAAGGGCCAATGGGAAAATCTTTTAAGAGGCCAGAGAGAGATTGTTCCTTCCATGACTGTGGCTTTACCTTCTGGCTTGCATCCTCCGCTCATAGGAGCAGTTTCCTACAGAAAATATTTTGCAGAGGCAGTCTTCAATAGATATATTCGCATTGCCACAAGATTCAAAATCAAGTATAAGTTGAAACTGTCCTTTCAGCGATTTGTCTTTCTGCAATTATCCAAGCACCATTATCATCTTCTGGACTTTCAACTATGTTTTGCTGAATCTGAAAGATTCAATGAAGACCAATGGGCTGCAGCATACCCTTCATATCATTCAGATTGTGAAAAGATGAAACTTTCTCTCCATGAATTTCATTATAAGAGTCTTAAGGACTTGAGGAAGAACATTGGGCATAAATGGGCTCAGAGACTTCTCATATATTATCAAGCTAAAGATGCAGTTGTGTCTAGAGGACTGCATTGAAATATCACTGCTCATGAATTTCTCTTGCTTGCTGCCTCCAAGAAGTTTGCTCCCCTCAAGTATAGGGTCAATAGACACAAGTATCATGATAGGATGTCTTGGTTCCAGACGCGCCACATCAAATCCCATCGGAAGTTACCCTCCACTGATCCTTCCTACAACATTGATGGAGCTCTCTTTGACAACTTCTTCGATGAGAATGAGAGGAAGCTCTGGGATCTCATTCAACCTTTTCTTGCCCAAATTCCCAGATGTCTATACTTACCCAACTCTCTGTCTAGGTCATGAACTTTTTTTTTTGGAACTATATAGTTTATAAACAATTTCTGTTACGATTTTTAGCTCTTTGTTATGTAATTTCTGACTTTCTGTTATGTTTTCTTAAATGAATGCAATTTCCGGCTAAATACCATATCTTATGATGGAATCCTTTCTATTAATGCCACAAAGGGGGAGAAATATTAGTCAAGAAAAAGAAGCATATGCATACTCATATTTCAAATATTTACCTTTTTTCACTATCTATTTAAAGATTTTTGTCATTAACAAAAAGGGGGAGAATTGTTGAGCAACTACCCCAAGGAATTTAAGATTTTTTAAATTAATACATCTGTTGTTTTGCTATGACAAAACTCTTGAAATAGACCTCTTACAAAGCAAATATATTAGTTACATATCACAAAAATCATACAGATATATTACAGGACTATACCTCCATCTCAGAAATTTTTCGAAGTCCACAGCTCTCCCTATGTCCTACTGAATTCGGCTGTTAACTTCGACTGTTAACTTCGACTCCCTCAGAAACGAAGTCAAATAAGTTTGAATATTTTCTAAGTCCACAACTTTATATGTAATTCGACTGATGACTCCGACTGTTACAGTCGAATGCCTTTCAAAGTTCAAAACATGATTTGACTGTCATATTCGACTGTCATCTTCGACTACCACAGATATATATAATTCTACTGATGACTCCGATTGCTAAAATCGAATGCCTTACACAATTCAATACCTGATTCGACTGTCGTCTTCGACTGATACAGTCGAATGCTTTAGAATTTTATCTTCATGGTATCCGACTGTTGAAGTCGAATCACCTTTACATTTTTAATCGAATTGCCTTATTATCTCTAGTCGAATCATAGTTATTTATTGAATCAAATTGCATGCTATGGATTTATCTTCACTGCTAATTCTGTACTTAACTCTCTTCTGAAAAGGATTAACACTTAGTGTAAGATTACTTCTTAATCTTCTCATACAACCTCTTAATAAACCTTCAATATTTTACCAGTCCATCAAAACTGTCATTATCCTATTATTTTATTATTTTATTCTCTGTCAGGACAAGTCATATTAGTCTTAAAATATTCATCTAAATTCTGCGCATGACATTTCTGATATATTTTAAGAAATAATCCTTGAATTGTTCAATGCCTTTGCTCCGGATTTTGCTGGATTCATTAGACACTATGCATTTATAAATTCTCAGGCGCATGGCATCTGGCAGGACTCACCTACCACTGACAGACCCATACTTTGCCTTTTTAGCATATCTGTCTGTCTACTTTTCCTTTCTGAAAGCTTGTGCATACGAGGTTTCCATACCTTTGTCTGTACTTATCTGAATTACCTACCTCATAGGTATGGAGTTCTCTTTTCTTTTTGTCTTGTCTTTGTAACAGGCATTTATTGGAGCACGTTTTTTTTAGCATGACTCCTTCACAGTCTATGTTGATAAGAGCTTATCTTCTAGTTGTGAGCGACTACACCTCCTCTGAAGACTTTGGAAAGATGCAAAACTGAAGGACTTCTAGACAATAAGTTCATCAAGATCCAAAGGAAACTAGAGCTCTCTCCAAACAGTCAAATTGCAAACGGTCACAAACTCCAGCGGCTATCTTCTAAATGGCTATATTCTGAAGTGTATAAAAGGAGCACAAGTTTGAAGAAGGAATATACACATATAACACAAGAAGAGAGCACACAAGCTTCATTCGAATTCCTTCAAGTCTCACAAGCCCTTCTGAAAGCTAAAGTCTGAGAGCTTTTTCTTCCTTAGATGACTTTCTCTGAAGCTCTCCTAGTAGTGTTGGGTGGCAATTGTAATTGCTTACTTTCTTTAGTCCACACTTGTATTTCAGATAGGATTCGTATCTCATCTCTAATCCATTGAATCCTTCTGAAGTCTGTGTTTGTGCTCAGTTCTGAGACAAACACACAAGTCATTTTATTTTCTCTTGTGTAATTTGCAGAAGTCTGTTTCTGCATTGCCCCTCCTGTGTAGGGAAGGCCTTTGTAAAAGGCAGTTGTTGTACCCCTGATGAGGGAAGACTTTCTAAGGGAGCAAGTGGGTTTGTAATTCCTCTCAAGGGTGAAAGAATGTCAATTCATTGGCAGATTGTGAAAATCTCAAGTGGTTGGTTTGAGGACTGGATGTAGGACTTCCATGTGGAAGGGCCGAACCAGGATAAACTCTTGTGCATTTCTGTGTGATTGTTTTTTCGCCAAGTTAACACTTGAATCACACACCACACACTAAGTACTAACTCATCTATTTGGTGTTGTGCATTTCAGAAGAAAATTTTAAGAGTTAAGAAGTCCTATTCACCCCCCTCTAGGACATCTAGTTTGCCATTTCGATCCAACACAATGTGCCAAATTCTAGAGTAAAAACTCAAGAAAGTCACATTCAACAAGTGCCTATCGACAGACCCATAAGTCCCTGTCGACAGCTACACACAGGGAGGTCAGACAGGTTTCAGGACAAGTGTACCTGTCGACAAATCCAAATCGTCTGTCGACAGATACACACAGGAAATTGTTTCCCGCAAGGTCAGTCTTCTAGATTTTGCATACCTATCATCACCTGTCGACAGATGCATAGTTTATTGTCTACAGACGAAGAGAAGATCTCAATTCCGCGATTTGTATATGTTTCCTATATGGGTGTTTCCTTCTACCACGACTCTCCATACTTAAATACCCATATATAAGGAATGTTTTGAAGAGATTTTCGTATAGAAGCAGCCACCACACAAAACCCTAGCAAAAAATCTCAACAGAAAAGTCTCTCTCTGCTGCTCTACTTCAGCTCTCCGTCCAGAACAAAGAAGAACAATCTTCTGAACGAAGTTGAAGCCAGTTCGTCTGTGATTCAAGCTTCTCCATCAACTGATACCTGTCAAGACGAAGTTTGAAGTTCATCTGGATGACCATCTTGAAGAGTTCCATCTCAGGATTTGTTTCCACAACCCTGAACTCTTCTCTGTTTCTACTTTCTTCATATTTTGTGTGTGTGATTGTGGGTCAAGCGTCTCTTGTGCTTGATCTACGTGCGTCATGTAGTTCTAATCACATGTTTGCATCAGACAACATGAGTGTGTGTGTTGTAGTGGTTTGAACTCGCTGATAAGCAGTCCTTCTGCGTGTGTGTGTGGACGGTGGACGTAGGATACACAAGTTGTGTACTCCGAACCACCTTAAATCTTCGTGTCCTGTGGTTTGCACGTTTTCATGATAGATGGTTGGTAGGCACGCTGATTCTACACACGTTAGATAGACTGTTCATGCTCTGCTCACAACAAACACACTAATTGCAAGTCGAACTAATCCTGAATCTGGTTAAGATTTCGATAAGTTTGTGTTTTCATCAAAAGAAGGCAACTGTGGTTAGAGTTTGTTGTAATCTATTCAACCCCCCCTTCTAGATTACCATATTGGATAATTCTGCACATCTTTCAATTGGTATCAGAGCGAGGTTTCTCCGATTTACTGTCTTAATTATTTGATCTTACGATCAGGAGATTCTCGATCTCATGGAATCTAAGAAGGGGTATATGGCCGAGGGACATTCAGTGACCAGGCCACCCTTCTTTGATGGCACTGATTATCCTTATTGGAAAAATCATATGAAGGTGTTTCTGAGAGCTCAAAATTATGAGCTTTGGAAAATCGTCCACAAAGGAGCGTATGTGCTGCCCGAGGATGAAGATACGTGGACAAAGGACCAAATTGCTAAGGGCACTCTCAACTGGAGCGCACTGAACATGATGCAGTGTGCTGTGCACCCCAAGGAGTATTCAAGAGTCTCCACATGCACTTCAGCAAAAGTGATTTGGGACAAGCTTGAGCTCATCTACGAAGGTACGTCATAGGTAAGGGAAACCAAAGCAAGCATGTTAATATCTGAATATGAAATGTTTAAAATGAAAAATGATGAAACCATATCAGATATGTTTGCTAGATTCATGTTAATAATCAACGGGTTGAATGGTCTTAAGAAAGAATACTCAGAGAGTGACTTAGTTAGGAAGATACTTCGGTCTCTTCCATCCTCATGGAATACTAAGGCCACTGTCATTGAGGATTCAAAAGATCTTTCAAAGATGAAGTTGGATGAATTAATTGGTTCCCTGATGACATGTGAAATAAATGTGAAAAGAAAAGAAACTGAAGAAAACCCAAGAAAGTCAATTGCTTTAAAAGTATCCAATAAAAATTCTTCAAGTTCCAAAAAAGATGTTCAACAGGAAAGTGATGAAGATGGAATGTCTAGTGTGAGTGAGAATGATGAAATGGCAATGCTCACTAGACAATTCAAAAAATTCCTTAAGTTCAAAAGGAAAGACTCAGGTAACTCCAAATCTTTTTAGAAGAAAGACTTTTCAAATAAATTTGAGTCTAACAAGAAATCTGACATTGTATGCTATGAGTGCAAGAAACAAGGGCATATGAGAGGAGAATGCCCGGAGCTCAAGAAAAAACTCAAGAAAGAAAAATTCACCTTCATGAAAGCCAAGGCAATGTTGGCAACTTGGAGTGATGAAGACGAAGATGAGGACGCACAAGAAGCCTCTGGAGATGAAGAGATTCAATGCTTATTGGCAAGAAGTGACGACTCCAATGAGGTAAATTCTTCCTTTGAAAGCTATACTGTTGATGAATGAGAAGAAGCATACACTGTCTTATTTGAAAATTTTTGTGAATTCAAGTCTGAAAACAAAGCACTGAAAAAGAAAATCAACTCTTTTGTTCATAGCACAAACAATAATGAACAAATTGCAGCCTTAAATAAAGAGATTGAAATGATGAAAATTGATGAAGAAGCTCACAGTAAGGAAATGGACTGTCTGAAAATAAAATTGCAAGAAATTCAAAAGGAAAAGGAAACCCTAATCAACTCTCTTGAATGTCTTCAAAATGAACATCAAGAAACTAAGAAAAAGTTGGAACAAGCTGAAAAAGATCTAAAAGAAAAATCTGAAGATCTTACAAGATTTGTTAAGGGAAAGCAAAATCTTGATGCAATTTTGGATCAAATACTTTTGTTCCAAAGCATGGACTTGGGAATCAACCTGTAAAACAAAAGAAAATAGGGCAAACATTGATAACTTTCTTTTTTTATCCTAGTCCAAGCACAAGCAAACAAGTCCCTTCCAAGAACAAGAAAAATGAAGCCAAGGGTAAGCAACAACAACCCAAACAAAATCATTCAGGTGTTCAAAAGAAAGAGCAGTCTGTCGACAAGCTCAAAGGAAGTTGTCGATAGGTCTGGAAGAAGGTTGCCAAGGGTCAGTCAACCAGACAACCAAAAAGGAAAATTCAAGTGAATGGTCAACAAAATAACAGACCAATTGTTCTGAAAAAATCTCCATCTTGCAATGTATGTAAGAAGTTTTGTAAGGCCCTCGAATTAGTTGTCATTTTATCTTATTGTGTGTTGAGTCATGTTGTATATATATATATCATGTATACGTATGTGGATACTTATGTACGATGTTATATTGGTATTCTTAAGTATGCATGCGTATATTAGTTGTAAATATTGCTTGATTACATGTTGTAGTAGTGTGTACATCATATTACATATATGGCATGTAAGTATATAGTGTAAGCATGGTTTTCTGCATGTTTTTAATCTCTGGCCGAAGAACAAATTGGCGTCAACATGGATGGACGTCCATGATGAGTCAACGTCTATGTCGATGGATGCCAACACTAAAGTAGACGGCCATCTATGTGGACGTCTACTTCTCTGATTTTCTGTGCGCAACAGACCCCGAAATTTCGGGGCAAGCTAGCTCGCCGATTGGGGAGATGTCCCCAACGGCTCTCAGCTCTCCCATCAAGCCCTACGGGATACCCTAAGCACTTTTCCTATAAACCTTCCTCTCCTTGCAACCTGAAAGACTCTCTCTTAGCTCTTTGCAAAGGGAGAAGGAAACCCTAGCTGAACTGGAGAAGAACTGAACTTTGGGAGCTCAGATCCGGTGATTCAAAGCTTCCTCCGGCGATCTACTGCATTTGGAAGGGAGTTTAAACGAAGGAGAAGGCTTCCCCAACCTCGGTTTGGCAGCTACTTCGACCTAGAACCCGAGGGAAGGTTGTGGAGGAGACTTCTTGGCACTGCCCAAGGAGAGCTTCAACAGAAGATTTGATCCCTTTGGAGACTTTGTAAAAGGCAAGTAACCCATCCCCGTAGCGCATGTATGTGTCCAGTAGGTTTTAAAGATTTTATGAGATTTTTCTCGTGTCCTGGATCCTCACATTCACCCATTCTTCAGAGCTCGGTCTGTGTTTTTGCACAGAAAGGAGCTTGATGGCAAGATCCCTTGCCGTCAAGATCCTCAGTTGGTGGCAGACGATGCTGCCGTTAACACCTCTAAACGGCCAGACATTGCCGTTAAGTTCTTCACGACAGAACAGGAAACTGTTCTGCCTTATATACCTAATTTCTGAGGTTTTGCGCATGAGGATATAGTGTAAACTTACATGTTATGTAATGCAGTTAATAGAATGTGTTGTGAATTTTTGATGAATTTCTGTAAATGATGAGAATTATTATATTTATTTGAAATGCATGTTAGAAAGGTCCTGAACATGGACCTTTGTTTACGTAGTCCATGTGAAATTTCGATTGCCTCGAAATTTTCAGGTGATGTATATGTATGTCAGTCCCAGTTTCAAAAATCCGAGAATTTTTCCATGACCATGCTAATTGTTGAAATTTCTGCATTGAAATTAGAGGGCATGTGTAGGTTAGTAAAAAATTTCCAGTAAATTATGTAATGTGCAATAAATTTAGATAAAATTTTTGTGATAACGTTCATGTTAGATACAGGTCTGAGAACTATCAAAATCGATAATTATGTTCTGCTTCCATGCTAATTGAATGGATTGCGGCATATGAATGAGTATTTCATTTTCTGTAAACTATATGTAATTCAGAAAAATGTGAAAAATGGCATGTGTGGTCTGAAACCTGCAAACAGTGTGTGGTTAAATTTTCATGAAATTTGGGTAACAGTAGGTTATGTTGTGAAATTGAATGGTTTATGCATGCTTAACGTAATTAGGGTTTGATTTGGTGTTCCCAACCTGATTAGTGTAAATTTTGAAGTGTTTGAACCCTGTCAACAGTAGTACCATGATTTAGGAAAACTGAACCATGTGTTAATGATAAAACTATAAGTGATGTGTCATATTGTGTAATATGTGTGGGTTAAAAATCGAAATGTGTAAAATGGGCCGTGTGTGACACTGCTTCCGTAGAGGGCTGTGGAACCGTACCGTGGAAAAGTCCCCATGAAAAGGTTCAATGTGTAAATACTATGGGCATTAGGATGAAATCCTGGAGGTGGACAAGTACCACTGGTTAGGGTAGAGAGTTCTTCTCCCGGTCTGCGCAGTCCAAGAGTCGTCACTGTGTTGCCTAGGTGGCGTCTATGTGTTATGTGTATGTGATGTGTCCTTCTAATGGTGGTTTGGACTATGTGACATGGCATTTAATGTGAATATGTGTAAATTGTGTAGTGTGAACATGTATATGTGTGTAATGTGTAAAAGTGGACCATGTGAATGTGTAAATGTGTAACCATGTGATATAAGTGTGTTAGAGTGAAAATTTGTAATTCATGTTATGAAATTATTAAGTTCATGTCAAAACAGCAACCTTCATATGTTTATAATGATGCCTTACATGTACAAGAATGTGTAGAAACCATGTTAGGAGTTCTTCTTTTAGATGTGGGTGAGATTCCATGCTTAGAAGGCTACCCTGTTAGCTTAAATGTAAAATGTTAGCTCTCATGTGAAGGGATGAGTAGAAAGCATGTGATAGGTATTTTGTTTTGAGATGGCATGAATCATGTATCATGTGTTGTGAAGTTGTAGAAATACCATGATAGGTTGTTTATTTTTATTGTTTCAACCATGTTATATGTTGATTTAATGAATTTGAAAGTAGAACTTACTTGTGATATATGCATGTGTGACGTGTATGGATTTTACTTTCTGAGTCTTTTAGACTCATTCCTTGCTTCGGCGTACAGATTTAGCAGGTGACCCCACTCCTTTGGAGGAGACCGCGGAGAGTGACTCCGAGCGAGGAGAGTAGCTTTGTGGAGTCACCATAATTGTACTTGCTTTCATAGTATGTAATTGAGGCATTGTAATTGAAACATTATGAAATTGTGGACAAGCTATGTATTTTGGAATTAGTTTTATTATGTGGACTTTAGATCTTTAAATTGTTATATGAATCATGCATGTTTAATGTGGATGATGAAATGAAAGATAGCAGTTCTTTTCTTCCGCTACATTGTATTTATATTTGTGTACATCTCAATCATTTGTGTTAGTGTTTGGGTAAATGTCCCACTGTGACGAGACTCACTATACCGACATGGATTGGTATAATCGTACCGGTATAAGGAGGGTCGTCGCAGAGATTGGCATCAGAGCGACTTGGTTGAGACTGTACATAAATACCTGAGTCATCATCTTCATTACATGCTAAATCTTTATAGAATTGTCCACATGTGTTGAATTGATTAATAATGAATGGAAAATAGATAAGAAAATGGTTAGGAGTAAATTAACATAGCTCTAATAGTGGCTGAAATTTATTGTAGTCATGGCTTCGCGTGGTAGACGTGGCGGTGCTCCTGCTCGTGAGGGCGAGCAGAGGCGTGAGGAGCAGGCTGAGCAGCAGGTCCCGGCACCTCAGGGTCCTGTACTTCCCCCACCGCCGCCAATAGATTATGGAGTGTTCATGCAGGGTCTAGTGCAGGCCATGCAGACCAGGCTCACACCCAGGCTGCACTTCAGGCCCAGTTGGAGGCTCAGGTTAGAATAATGAAACAAAGAGTAGTCTGCTTTTGTAAGGCCCTCGAATTTTGCTGCATTATTTTATTTCATGTAAATAATTCATGTTTGTGTATGCATAGATGTACATATCTACGTATGTATTAACTAGTTATACTTATGTGTGTATGTGTATAATTAGTTGTAAATAATGTATGAATTGCATGGTGGTAGTGTGTACATAATAATACATATGTATGGCATGTACATAGGTATAAGTTAAGCATGGTTTCTGCATGTTTTGATTTCTGGATGAAGGATCCAATTGGTGTCCACATGGATGGACGTCCATGCTGAGTCAGCGTCCACCTCGATGAACGCCAATATTTAAGCCAACGTCCATGGATGTGGACGTTAAGATCTCTGACTGTATGCGTTGCAGACCCCGAAACTCCGGGGGCAAGCAAGCCCAGCCATTGGGGAGATGTCCCCAATGGCTAGCAGGCTTTCACATCACCTCTCCGGGGTTCCCCAAATCCCTCTACTATAAACCACACCCCCTTCTACACCAGACAACCCCTCTTGACCTCTTTCAAGAGATAGAGAAAACCCTAGCTCGGAACTGCATAAAGACTAAACTTTGGAGGCTTCAATCCGGCAATTCAAGACTTCATCCGGTGACCTACTGCATCAGGAGGGTAGCTGGAACATCGGGGAAGACTTCCCCAACCGCTGTTTAGCTTCTACACCAACCCAGAACCCGGAGGAGTGCATTTGTGGAGGCTTCTTGGGACTACCCAAGGAGAGCTTCAACCCCATCTTAATCCCTTTGGAGACTTGCTTAAAGGCAAGTAACCCTCACATTTCATCCATGTAGATGTCTAGTAGGGTTTTGTTATTTTTACAGATTTTAGATCGAGTCCTGAATCCCCCATTATTCTTGTATTTGGAGCTCGGGTCTGTATTTCTGCACAGACCTGAACTTGACGGCAAGATCCCTTGCCATCAAGATCTTCATTAACGGCCAACGATGTTGCCGTTAAGCTCCATTAACGGCCAGACTATGCCATTAAGATCGTCAGGACAGAACAGTGAGCTGTTCTCTCCTTCTATATGATAATTTTTTGAGGTTCTCGCATGAGGATATATGGTAACCGTACTATGATATGTATTATGAATGGTGGTATGTGTGGTGAGGTCCTTACAATTTCTGAAATTGGTATGAAGGGTGTCATTTAGGAAAAATGCATGTATGATAAAAATCCTAAATCATGTTAGTTTCTGTTTGTGCAACTCGTGAGGAATTTGGGTGCCCTAAATTTTATGAACTATGTGTGTAGGGGTCAGTCTGTGCCCTGCAATTTCTGAAATTTCTCCATGCTCATATGATTTACTGTAAATTTCTGTTCTGAAAATAGAAAACATGTGTAGGGTTTGTGAAATTTCCAGTAAATTGTGTGTTGTGTAATAAATCCGAGGGAAATTCCTATGATAAGGTATATGTTGGGTTCAGGGTTGAGGTCTGTTGAATCTGCTATTCATGTTGTGTTCGGTGTGGAATTGATTTATGGATAATATGAGGCTGAATGTTTCAATTTCTGAAAATATATGTTAACTCTGAAAAACCTGGAAAATTTCATGTAAGAGTATAAACCTGAAATGAGTATGTGGTTAAATTTTCATGCTATTTTGAGGACTGCAAAGTGTGTTATGAAAATTTCATGTGAAAAATGTGATAAATACATGTTATCATGAATATGACTTAATGATGTGTTTTTCCAACCTGATTAATGAAAGTTAGTGAATATTAATCCCTGTTATCAGTAGCATCATGCTAGAAAAAAGAGCCATATGTGTGAGAGAGAGAATGAAAAGGTATGAGGATGTCTTGTGTAAATGTGTACTAAAATCGGTATGCGTAATGTGTAAGACTGTGCCAAGTGTGATATTGCTTCCATAGAGGGCCGTGGAACCGTACAATGGAAAAGTCCCCATGGGAATGTTCAATGTGTTAAGATCCTAAGGGCATTAGGATGAAATCCTGGAGGTGGACAAGTACCACTGGTTAGGATGGAGACTTGTTCTCTCGGTCTGCGCAGTCCAAGAGTCGTCACAGTATTGCCTAGGTGGCGTCTATGTGTACGTGATGTGTATGTGTCCTTATAATGGTGGTTTGGACTATGTATCACAGCACTAAAGTGTGAAAAAAAAAATGTGAATGTGTACATGTGTAATGTGAACATGTGTAAATGTGCAATGTGTAAAAAAAGTGAACTATGTGAATGAGGAAATTGTGCAAACATGTGAAACTAATGTGTTAGATGATGAAATGATGATCCATGATATGTTAATGTTAAACTCGTGTCATAACAGCAACCTAATTGTAGTCATGAAAATGTTTTACATGTGTACAAATGCGTAGAACCCATGCTAGTAGCATTTCTTGCTTATGTGTAAACGTTTCCATGTTTAAGCGCCACCATGACATAGTTAATTGAGATTGTAGCTCTCATGTGATTGGTTGTGAGTTTCTAATTCATGTCAAAACAGAAAGCTAAAAGTGTATAAAATGACAATGTTCATGTGCAAGAATGTGTAGAAATCATGATAGGAAGGTCTCCTTTCATGTATGTAAGCACACCATGTTTGGTTGCACTCATGTTTTGCTTAATCGGAGGTAAAACCTTTATGTGATGGAATAAGTAGAAAGCATGTGATAGGATGTTTATTTTGGAAAATATGAAATCATGAACCATGTGTTTAATTTGGTAGAATTACCATGATAGGTTGTCTCTTATTGATGTCAAGCATGCTACATGTTTTGTCTTGTGACTTGGGATGAAAACCTGCTATGATATATGCATGTATGATATGTGTGGTCTTATTTGCTGAGTTTTTTAGACTCATTACTTGCTTCGGCGTACAGGTTTAGTTGGTGACGCTACACCGTTAGAGGAGGCAGTAGAGAGCGACTCCGAGCATGAAGACTAGCTCTTTGGAGTTCACTTGTGACATTTTGTGATTTCATAGTATGTATTGTAAGGCAGTGTAGTAGAATTATCATGTAATCATGGACAAACTATGTATTTTATTTTAGTACTTCTTTTATGTGGATTATGTGGACTTTAGATCTTTAAATTGTTACATGAATCATGTATGTTAAATGTGGATGATGAGATGAACGAAAGACATGGTTCTTTTACTTCCGCTATTCTATATTTATATTTGTGTATATTTCAATCGTATGTAAGTGTTGGGTAAATGTCCCGCTGTGACATCGTTCACTATGCCGACGTGGGTTAGTATAACCGTATCGGTATAATGAGGGTCGTCACAGCTTTATTTAATGGCATGATGTTGTGTTGAATATGCGTTGCTTGTTGTTTGTTGTAGCATGCTCAAATTCCAGCTCAGGACCATGGTGGACCTTCCATCATGGAAAGATTCAAGAGGATGTTGCCACCCTCTTTTAAGGGGGAGAGCGACCCATTGCTAGCTGAAAACTGGATGAGGGAGATCGAGAAGATCTTCCAGGCTGTTAGGTGTGCGGACGAGGATAAGGTTACTTTAGCCACCTATATGCTATAGGTATGTGTTAGTTTTATATGATGTATATCCTGTTAAGTTAGAATTGTTTAGTGTGGTGCTTATGAAGATTGTGTTACAGGAGAGAGCTGATGTGTGGTGGGCTTCCTTACTGCGTACCCGATTCGAGGACGGAGCTATTGATGTGGCTTGGGACGAGTTCGTGAGGCTCTTTCGGGCCAAATTCATCCCCGAGCATATTCAGGACAGGATGGAGCAGAAGTTCCTTTCCTTGACCCAGGGCTCCATGACCGTGCTCGAGTATAAGGCCAAGTTTGCAGAATTATCTAAATATGCACCTCATATCGTGACAGATGAGCGCAGGAAAGCAAAGAAGTGTGTGATGGGCCTGAAGCCATCACTGAGGACGAGGCTAGTGGCGTTTGACCATCGTACCTTGGACGAGGCCCTTAGCGCTGCTTGTACGAAGGAGGGTGAAATGGAGCAGTACCTCGAGGAGAAGAAGGCTTCGCAGAAGAGGCATGGAGCTACGTTCCAGTGGCAGGACAAGAAGAAAGCAGTGTACCAGGCACCGCAGCGTCCAGTAACAACCAGCAGTGCACAGGTACCTTCTCTACGTTCCCCTGGTGTGAAGAAGGAGTGTCCCCATTGCGGGAAGACACATGATGGTACGGAGTGTTGGATGGTAGGGGGAAAGTGCTTGAAGTGTGGAAGCAGCGACCACAAGATCAAGGATTGTCCGAGACCTCAGCAGGGAGTCCAGCGCGGAGTGCCAGCCCCAGCAATGGTAGCAGCAGCAGCGCCAGCTACAGGAAGACCAGGAAGGCCTCGAGCCCCAGCTCGAGTGTTTGCCCTAGCACGAGAGGATGCCGAGCAGGCGGAGCATCTCACCGAAGGTACGGTTTTACTTCTAGGTGTGCACGCTTGGGTTTTGTTCGATACTGGTGCCACTCACTCGTTCATCTCTGAGCGTTTCGCTAGGCAGTTAGCTCTAGAGTCAGGCATAGAGTCTGAGGATTTAGAGGTCCCTTTGTTTGTGCACACCCCTGCGGGTACGGTATCGACTAGGAAGTGCATTCCGTGGTTACCTGTGTGCATTGAGGATAGAATCCTAGAAGGGTGTTTCTTCTTGCTAAAGAAGGACTTTGATGCTATTCTTGGTCTGGATTGGCTAGAGGAGCACTATGCGTTATTAGATTGTCGTGGGAAGAGGATTGTTTTCCGCATTCCTGGTGAGGACAAGTTCTATCATCCCTTGCCAAGGAACTTGGCGGGAAAGTTAGTCATCTTTGCCATGAAGGCGATGCGCATGGTAAACAAGGGTTGTGACGCTTTTCTTGCCAGCGTGGTATTAGTACCAGAGGTTGATGAGTCACCTACTCTTGCAGAGATTGAGGTAGTGCAGGATTTTCTAGATGTCTTTCCCGATGATTTGTCTGGATTGCCACCGGATAGAGAGATAGAGTTCACCATAGAGTTGCTTCCGGGCACCTCTCCTATCTCGAAGGCTCCATATCGGATGGCACCTGCGGAGTTAGCCGAGTTAAGGAAGCAGTTGCAAGAGTTGCTAGATAAGGGATTTATTCGCCCTAGTGTTTCCCCTTGGGGCGCACCTGTCTTATTTGTAAAGAAGAAGGATGGATCACTTAGGTTATGCATCGATTACAGGAAGCTAAACCAAGTGATAGTGAAGAACAGGTATCCCTTACCTCGTATTGATGATTTGTTTGACCAGCTGCAAAATGCATCAGTCTTTTCTAAGATCGATTTGCGATCTGGTTATCATCAGTTGAGGATTCGGACTGAGGATGTGTCCAAGACGGCATTCAGATCCCGTTATGGACATTATGAGTTTTTGGTTCTTCCTTTCGGATTGACCAACGCCCCTGCAGTGTTCATAGATCTCATGAACAGGGTTTTTAGGCCGTATTTAGATAGCTTTGTTGTAGTGTTTATTGATGATGTGCTGGTCTACTCTCCTGATGAGGCCACACACCGTCAGCATTTGAGGGTAGTATTAGAGGTTCTCCGTGAGCACAAGGTGTACACAAAGATCAGCAAGTGCGATTTCTAGTTGCGCGAGGTTCATTTCCTCGGGCATGTGATCTCTGATGCTGGTGTAGCAGTTGATCCAGTAAAGGTCTAGGTAGTTATGGATTGGGAGACCCCCAAGACCCCTTCGGAGATTCGTAGTTTTCTGGGTTTGGCTGGTTACTATCGATGATTCATTGAGGGATTTTCATCCATCGCCGCCCCATTGACTCAGCTGACCAAGAGAGGTGAGAAGTTTGTGTGGTCCGAGACATGTGAGCGTAGCTTCCAGTTATTGAAGGCTAAGCTTACTTCTGCTCCGATATTGGTATTACCTAGTGGTCCAGAAGGTTTTGCCATTTATACGGATGCATCTTGGATTGGCTTAGGCTGTGTGCTAATCCAGTAAGGAAGGGTAGTGGCGTATGATTCTCGCCAATTGAAGGATCATGAGCGTAACTATCCAACTCATGATTTGGAGCTTGCGGCAGTGGTTCATGCACTAAAGATTTGGAGACACTATCTTTATGGTGTCAGATTTGAGGTGTTCACCAACCACAAGAGCTTGAAGTATCTTTTCTCCCAAAAAGAATTAAACCTGAGGCAGAGAAGATGGATTGAGTTCTTGAAGGACTATGACTTCGACCTTCAGTATCACCCTGGGAAGGCGAATGTCATAGATGATGCCCTGAGTAGGAAGAGACCATCTCTCCAGCAGGACTGGAAGATGTTGGACGATGCGGCTTGCGCGTTGACTGAGTTAGAGCCATCGCTATGCCAGGCTTTTGTAGCCCAGTTATCCCTTAGGTCATCGGTATTGGATGAGGTGATCGAGCAGTAAAAAGCCGACCCTAGACTCCAAGAGTTAGTGGGCAAGGCGGGCATTGCTCGTGATGAGGATGGCGTGATTAGATTCCATCACCGAGTTTGTGTTCCTGCTATTGTAGATGTCCGTGAGCATGTATTAGCAGAGGCTCATAGGTCGAGATTCTCTATTCATCCGGGTAACACCAAGATGTACCAGGATTTGAAGAGGTCCTTTTGGTGGTATGGCATGAAGAGGGATGTAGCAGATTATGTATCCCAGTGTTTAGTATGCCAACAAGTGAAAGCCAAGCGGTAACGACCATCTGGCCTTATGCAGAAGATGGAGATCCCAGTATGGAAGTGAGAAGCTGTCACTATGGATTTTGTTTCGGGTTTGCCTCGGTCTAGACGCTGTAATGACTCGATTTGGGTAGTCGTAGATAGATTCTTGAAGACTGCACATTTCTTGCCTATGAAGAAGAAGCAGCCAGTAGAGAGCTTGGCTAGATTGTATGTCAGTAGCATCATTAGATTGCATGGTGTGCCGAAGTCGATCATTTCGGATCGAGATCTGAGATTTACTTCGAGGTTGTGGAAGGGTCTTCAGGATGCCTTAGGTTTAGAGCTGAAGCTCAGTTCGAAGTTTCATCCCAAACAGATGGACAGTCTGAGAGGACTATCCAGACGCTCGAGGATATACTGAGGGCGTGTGTGCTGGATTGGAAGGATGATTGGGAGCATCATCTACCTCTAGTGGAGTTCACATACAACAACAGCTTTCATGCGAGCATTGGTATGGCTCCATTTGAGACGTTGTATGGAAGGCCTTGCAGATCTCCTTTATGTTGGGAGGAGACCGGCGATAGGCAGTTGATCGGTCCGGAGTTAGTTCAAGAGACTTCGGATAAGATTCAGTTGATTAGGAAGAGGCTTGTTGCGGCGCAGGATAGGCAGAAGAGCTATGCCGACAACAAGAGGAAGGATTTGGAGTTCGAGGTGGGTGAGCATGTATTTTTGAAGATTTCACCTACTCGAGGTGTCGTCAGGTTTGGCAGGCATAGCAAGTTAAGCCCTAGATTCATTGGCCCGTATGAGATTCTCAAACGATTGGGCAGCGTGGCATATGAGCTAGCTTTACCCCCAGCTTTAGCTAGTGTTCACCCTATTTTCCATGTTTCTATGCTCAGGAAGTATGTTCGAGATCCATCTCATGCGATTAGTCACAAGCCAGTGGAGATTCAGCCAGATCCATCATATGTGGAGCAACCAGTAGCTATTCTTGACCAGCAGGTTCAGCATCTCCGGAACAAGAGGATTACGTCAGTGAAGGTTCTATGGCAGAACTTCTCGCGAGAGGAGGCTACTTGGGAGCTTGAGGAGGCGATGAGGAAGAAGTATCCTCATTTGTTCGAGTAGTATAGTTTAAATTTTGAGGACGAAGTTTTCTTAAGGGGGAGAGGGTGTAAGGCCCTCGAATTAGTTGTCATTTTATCTTATTGTGTGTTGAGTCATGTTGTATATATATATATATATCATGTATACGTATGTGGATACTTATGTACGATGTTATATTGGTATACTTAAGTATGCAAGCGTATATTAGTTGTAAATATTGCTTGATTACATGTTGTAGTAGTGTGTACATCATATTACATATATGGCATGTAAGTATATAGTGTAAGCATGGTTTTCTGCATGTTTTTAAGCTCTGGCCGAAGAACAAATTGGCGTCAACATGGATGGACGTCCATGATGAGTCAACGTCCATGTCGATGGACGCCAACAATAAAGTAGACGGCCATCTATGTGGACGTCTACTTCTCTAATTTCTGTGCGCAGCAGACCCTGAAATTCTAGGGCAAGCTAGCTCGCCGATTGGGGAGATGTCCCCAACGGCTCTCAGCTCTCCCATCAGGCCCTACGGGATACCCCAAGCCCTTTTCCTATAAACCTTCCTCTCCTTGCAACCTGAAAGACTCTCTCTTAGCTCTTTGCAAAGGGAGAAGGAAACCCTAGCTGAACTAGAGAAGAACTAAACTTTGGGAACTCAGATCCAGCAATTCAAAGCTTCCTCCGGCGATCTACTGCATTTGGAAGGGAGTTTAGACGAAGGAGAAGGCTTCCCCAACCTCGGTTTGGCAGCTGCTTCGACTAAGAACCTGAGGGAAGGCTGTGGAGGAGACTTCTTGGCACTGCCCAAGGAGAGCTTCAACAGAAGATTTGATCCCTTTCGAGATTTTGTAAAAGGCAAGTAACCCATCCCCATAGCCCATGTATGTGTCCAGTAGGTTTTAAGGATTTTATGAGATTTTCCTCGTGTCCTAGATCCTCACATTCACCTATTCTTCAGAGCTCGGTCTGTGTTTTTGCACAGACAGGAGCTTGACGGCAAGATCCCTTACCATCAAGATCCTCAGTTGGCGGCAGACGATGCTGCCGTTAACACCTCTAAACGGTCAGATATTGCCGTTAAGTTTTTCAAGATAGAACAGTAACTGTTCTGCCTTATATACGTAATTTTCGAGGTTTTGCTCATGAGGATATAGTGTAAACTTACATGTTATGTAATGCAGTTAATAGAATGTGTTGTGAATTTTTGATGAATTTCTGTAAATGATGAGAATTATTATATTTATTTGAAATGCATGTTAGAAAGGTCCTGAACATGGACCTTTGTTTACGTAGTCCATGTGAAATTTCGATTGCCCCGAAATTTTCAGGTGATGTATATGTATGTCAGTCCCTGTTCCGAAACTCCGAGAATTTTCCATGACCATGCTAATTGTTGAAATTTCCGCATTGAAAATAGAGGGCATGTGTAGGTTAGTCAAAAATTTCCAGTAAATTATGTAATGTGCAATAAATTCGGATAAAATTTCTGTGATAACGTTCATGTTAGATACAGGTCTGAGAACTGTCAAAACTGATAATTATGTTGTGCTTCCATGATAATTGAATGGATTGCGGCATGTGAATGAGTATTTCATTTTCTGTAAATTATATGTAACTCAGAAAAATGTGAAAAAAATGCATGCATGGTTTGAACCCTGCAAACAGTGCGTGGTTAAATTTTCATGAAATTTGGGTAATAGTAGGTTATGTTGTGAAATTTCCATGTGAAATTGAATGGTTTATGCATGCTTAACGTAATTAGGGTTTGATTTGGTGTTCCCAACCTGATTAGTGTAAATTTTGAAGTGTTTGAACCCTGTCAACAGTAGTACCATGATTTAGGAAAACTGAACCATGTGTTAATGATAAAACTATAAGTGATGTGTCATATTGTGTAATATGTGTGGGTTAAAAACCGAAATGTGTAAAATGGGCCGTGTGTGACACTGCTTCCATAGAGGGCTGTGGAACCGTACCGTGGAAAAGTCCCCACGGAAAGGTTCAATGTGTAAATACTATGGGCATTAGGATGAAATCCTGGAGGTGGACAAGTACCACTGGTTAGGGTGGAGAGTTCTTCTCCCTGTCTGCGCAGTCCAAGAGTTGTCACTGTGTTGCCTAGGTGGCGTCTATGTGTTATGTGTATGTGATGTGTCCTTCTAATGGTGGTTTGGACTATGTGTCACGGCATTTAATGTGAAATGTAAATGTGAATATGTATAAATTGTGTAGTGTGAACATGTATATGAGTGTAATGTGTAAAAGTGGACCACGTGAATGTGTAAATGTGGAACCATGTGATATAAGTGTGTTAGAGTGAAAATTTGTAATTCATGATATGAAATTATTAAGTTCATGTCAAAACAGCAACCTTCATATGTTTATAATGATGCCTTACATGTACAAGAATGTGTAGAAACCATGTTAGGAGTTCTTCTTTTAGATTTGGGTGAGATTCCATGCTTAGAAGGCTACCCTATTAGCTTAAATGTAAAATGTTAGCTCTCATGTGAAGGGATGAGTAGAAAGCATGTGATAGGTATTTTGTTTTGAGATGGCATGAATCATGTATCATGTGTTGTGAAGTTGTAGAAATACCATGATAGGTTCTTTATTTTTATTATTTCAACCATGTTATATGTTGATTTAATGAATTTGAAAGTAGAACTTACTTGTGATATATGCATGTGTGACGTGTAGGGAGTTTACTTGCTGAGTCTTTTAGACTCATTCCTTGCTTCGGCGTACAGGTTTAGCAGGTGACCCCACTCCTTTGGAGGAGACTGCGGAGAGCGACTCCGAGCGAGGAGAGTAGCTTTGTGGAGTCACCATAATTGTACTTGCTTTCATAGTATGTAATTGAGGCATTGTAATTGAAACATTATGAAATTGTGGACAAGCTATGTATTTTGGAATTAGTTTTTATTATGTGGACTTTAGATCTTTAAATTGTTATATGAATCATGCATGTTTAATGTGGATGATGAAATGAAAGATAGCAGTTCTTTTCTTCCGCTACTCTGTATTTATATTTGTGTACATCTCAATCATGTGTGTTAGTGTTTGGGTAAATGTCCCACTGTGACGAGACTCACTATACCGACGTGGATTGGTATAATCGTACCAGTATAAGGAGGGTCGTCGCAAGTTTGGTCATAAACAAAATCAATGCTGGAATAAACAGAAATGCAAACAAATCTGGATTCCAAAGCATTTACTTTTTTGCATGAATGATACACTGGGACCCAAAGTAATTTGGGTACCAAAACCTCATGACTGATCCATCTATGTAGGAATGCCCAGCAGCCCAAAATCAAAATAAATTGTACTTGGATAGTGGCTGCTCGAGGCACATGACGGGCGACAAAGACAACTTTTGTTTGTTGGTGGAAAAACACGGAGGTCAAGTTGTCTTTGGAGGCAACAATAAAGGTCAGATCATTGGCACAGGTAAGGTTGGTAAGTATGCCTCTAACTCAATAGACAATGTATTGCTAGTTGATGGTCTTAATCACAACTTGCTTAGCATAAGCCAACTGTGTGATAAAGGTCATAAAGTTGTTTTTGAATCAAATTCATGTCAAATTGTTGATAAGAAAACTGGAAGTCTTAAGTTTTCTGGAAAAAGGGTGAACAACATTTATCTAGTTGATTTGGATGATCCACAAAACGAAAATTTGTGTCTTGCTGCAAATAAACAGGATGAGCTTACTTTGTGGCATCGCAGGCTTGCCCATGCAAGCTACAATGTCTTGCACAAGATCATGAGGTGGAAATTGGTAAGTGGGCTTCCTGAAATTTCTTTCAATAAGAATGAAAGTTTTTGTGATGCATGTGCACATGGAAAACAAACCCGGAAATCCTTCAAATCAAAGCACCAGTAAGCACCTCTTAACCTTATGAATTGTTGCACATGGACCTTTTTAGACCTACTAGAACTCTAAGTCTCAATGGCAAACGGTTTGGTTTGGTGATTGTGGATGACTTTTCTAGGTTCACTTGGGTAAAATTCTTGGGACACAAAAATGAAGCACTTATAGTCTTTAAAGACTTCTTTAATAAGACTGAGCATGGAAATGTTCATAAGATATGCTCAATCTGCACTGATCACGGGGGAGAGTTTGATAATAACTCTTTTTCTGATTTTTGCAGGCACCAAGGGATATACCACATGTTCTACTCTCCAAGGACTCCAGAACAGAATGGAGTAGTGGAGAGAAAGAACAGAACATTGGTGGAAATGGCTCGCACTCTTCTAGTTGAAAGCCAACTCTCAAGGAGTTTTTGGGCAGAAGAGGTGAATACTTCATGCTATATTCTCAACAGAGCTATGGTAAGACTTGTGATGAAGAAAACCCCTTTTGAACTTTTAAAAGATAAGAAACCCAGTATTGGGTATTTCAGGGTCTTTGGCTAAAAAGTGTTTATACATAACAATGATAAAGTTGATTTAGATAAGTTTGAAGCCAAAAGTGATCAAGGTATATTTTGGGATACTCACAACACTCTAGAGCATATAGGGTGTTTAACAATAAGAATAAAACTGTGGAAGAAACTCCACATGTTGTTTTTTATGAGTATCATACAAAGACTAACATTTCTAATTTACATAAGAATGATGATGGAAATGAAGGAACAACTCTTGGGGAAGTACAAATAAAAGCAAAAGAAAATTCTAAAGTAGTTTCCAAGACTAACAGTGGATATCTTCACAAGTACAATGATGAAGATGATGAAATATTTTCAACAAACGAGATGATGAATCTGAAGAAGATCCACAAGAGGAAGAGCCTCAAGGTGAAACTCCTCAAATAAACCCTCCACAAGATCATCTTCCACAAGTCCAAGATCAACCCAGCCCGTCAACAATCACAAATGTGAGATACTCCAAAGATCACCCACTTGATAATGTGACAGGAGATGTAAATGATTCAGTTCAAACTAGGTCTATGGTTAGATAATTAGTTGAACAAGATCATTTAGCTTTTGTATCTCAAGTGGAAACTAAAAATGTTGAAGAAGCTTTAAAAGAAAACTCATGGATTGATGCTATGCATGAGGAACTTGGTCAGTTTCAAAGAAATAATGTCTGGAGTTTAGTTCCTAGAACCCCTGAGATTTCTGTCATAGGCACTAGATGGGTGTTTAGGAATAAACTAAATGAAGAGGGTAAAGTGGTGAGAAATAAGGCTAGACTAGTAGCAAAAGGATACATTCAAGAATTTGGTATAGACTTTGAAGAATCCTTTGCTCCTGTAGCTAGACTTAAAGCAGTTAGAATTTTGTTGGCATATTCATGCTCAAATAAGTTCAAACTTTTTCAAATGGATGTTAAAACTACTTTCCTGAATGGCTACATCAAATCGGAAGTCTATATTTCTCAAACACCTGGTTTTGAAATTTTTGAAATGCCTAACCATGTTTACAAGTTGCACAAAGCTCTTTATGGTTTGAAGCAGGCACCTCGAGCTTGGTATGACAGGTTAAACAACTTCTTAGTGAGTAAAAACTACTCGAGAGGTAAGGTGGACCAAACACTCTTTACTAAGAAAGTTCACAATCATATAATTATCGTTCAAGTTTATGTGGATGACATTATATTTGGTTCCACTAATCCATCACTGTGTGAGGAGTTTTCCAAACATATGCACAGTGAATTTGAGATGAGTTTAATGGGGGAGCTTCAATTCTTTCTTGGTTTGCAGGTAAAGCAACATGAAGACGGCTTCTTCATTAATCAAGAAAAATATATTAAGGAGCTTCTCAAAAGATTTCCATTTGAACAATCCTAACCTGCCTCAACCCCAATGAGCACAATCATTAAACTTGAAAATGATGAGAAAGGTAAACCGGTAGATGCAAAGCAATTCCGAGGTATGATTGGCCCACTCCTTTATCTTACTGCAAGTAGACCGGAGATACAGTTCAGTGTTTGCCTTTGTGCTAGATATCAATCTAGTCCAAAGGAAAGTCATTTGGTTGCAGTTAAGAGAATATTCAGATATCTCTCAGGTACGTATGATTTGGGTCGTTGGTATCCAGTAGGAAGTAGCTTTGATTTGATATCCTATTCTGATGCTGACTATGCTGGATGTAAAATTGACAGAAAGAGCACTAGTGGATACTGCCAATTTCTTGGTGGTTGCATAGTTTCGTGGGCATCCAAGAATCAACACTCGGTTGCACTCTCCACTGCAGAGGCAGAATATGTTGCTGCAGGGAGCTGTGCTGCTCAAGTGTTGTGGATCAAAAGTCAACTGTGTGATTACAACATTGACATTGGATGCACACCTATCCTATGTAACAACACTAGTGCTATCAATATCTCAAAGAACCCAGTCCAACACTCTAGGACAAAACACATTGAGATTCGTCATCACTTCTTGAGAGATGAAGTAGCCAACAAATCATTGGAGCTTAGCTTCATACCCACTGATAAGCAATTGGCTGACATTTTCACAAAACCATTGGCTAAGGATAGATTCACAACATTGAGAAGAGAATTGGGATTATGCAAAATGCAATGAAGCCCATACCAAACTTTGACATATACGTTCTTTGTGTGCACTGACTATGAGGTATATCAAATGGTAAATTGTGGAAGAACAAGTTATGTCTGTTTGGAAACTATTATTATGTGTGAGAAAACATTCTCCGCCATGTATCCATAGTCAAGTTGTACATAAAAGTCATTCAATTCAGATAAGGTATATGGTTTCTTTTCATTTTGCCCACTCATTTTGCAAACAAATGGTTGTCTGTGTTGGAGTTGTTGGGGAATCGTCCCCCCGATGGGCAGCCCTCTCTCGCACAACTCACACGTAGAGTTTGGAGAAGAGATAGAAGAAGGGAGAAGAAGAACACCAGAACACGAGATTTTTACGTGGTTCGGAGGCAAGGCCTTCCTACGTCCACGGCCACAGTAGCAGTTCCAATACTATACGTCAGGAACAATCATCCAACAACCACACACAAGGAGAGATAGCCCTACTACATATACTGGGAGGTTAGGGCGCCATAATCAAGATTTACAAGGACAAAATTGCGCCTAACTCAGATTCACGCAAGTCGCCTATCCTAGGGCTGAGAAGTCGATTTCCTTAAGAAATTCGACTGCTAAAGTCGAATGCTAAATTTGACTGTTGACTCCCATGCTGAAGTCGAATGCTGACTCCCACTGCTGACTCCCACTGTTGAAGTCGACTGCTACAGTCGAATGCTAAAGTCGACTTCCTTGAAGACTTTGACTCATTCACTTCTGATCCGCGACCCAGACCCCTGTATTGATCCACATTGTTAAAGTTCTGACTCCACACTCTAATAGGAATGTTTTATTCATGAACTTGTGTGTAATTGCTTGTTAAACATATGAAAGTCTGTATTGAATTGCTTGTTGAATCTACACATGCACACACAATGGGGGAGCAAGTTCAGGTTAGATGAATGACTTCTTGAGGGAAACTCTTCATTTTTCACATCATTTATTTTCCCTTACTTGGAGTTTTTTTTTCTACTCATCCGAGCTTTCAATTTGATTTGTAGAAGTTCCTGTCGACAGCCCCAATTCCATCTATCGTCAGCCAAGCCTCCACAGAACCCAGATCTTGAACCTTGTGTGCCTCTGTCGACAGACTCAAATCCATCTGTCGACAGCCAGGCACAGTTTCAGATCTCCCCGAACCCAATATCTTCTGTCTGTGTGCATCTGTCGACAGCTGAAATCCATCTGTCGACAGCCATGATGTGTCTGAACCCAAAAGACTTCAACTGTGCATATATGTCAACATGTTCACATCAGCTGTCGACATATACATATTTCACAAGCAATTCCCTATTATTTCTCACCAGTTTTTAAGAGCAAGTCCATGCCTTTAATGTACGGTGCAATTTGGGTATTTATGTATGCTTTTAATCTTTCATGTCCACATTATATTAAAGATATTGTCTCAATCCCAATGATTTTGACACACTATTCTTGTATGGGTCTAGGTTGTATCATTCGGAGTACATTGGACAAATCCAATGGGTCTAACCTAACTCACTTGAATAACACCTTTGTGGCTAATCATTCTCTCAGGTGATGTGATCAGTCCTATGGTCACTGAACTTTATGTCTTGCATTGACTGTTACCATACACATTCTTTGACCTCGATTTTCAAAAAAAAAAACAAAAACAAAAACAAAAACAAAAAAGGGAGAAAAGCTACCTATTTCTTACAATCAAAAGTCAATAATGGGATAAAGATAGAGCAATGATGTGTATTGTTGAGTAATCGGGAACATGGGCATCACAAATGTCTGCCCTCGTGTCAAAACGCTTACTCATTATCTCTATAGAATGGTATGAAGGTCACTCCCGCTGAGTAACTGGGGGTATGGGCACTTCACATGTCTATCCTCACGTCAAAAGGTGTTAGTGATCCTACTTACCACTTTTCCCATTGCATTTTCCTCTAAATAAATCAAAATTGAAATAGTGTGAAGCCTCCAATGTTTGATTAATCTCGAGTTCCTTGATGTTTGTGGTTATCTACTCATGACGTCATCTTTTTCATAAACCATTTGACCATCACCCACTTGGAATTATGTTTTTCTACAATGGTTTTTATTCAAAGGGGTTATCTTATTTTCATAAGTTTTGGTACGATGTCCTCTTAATGTTCCACCTTGAGACTCCTAGAGTATTATTTTTAAACCATTGATGATTTTGACTTGTCTTAATATTAGGTGGAATGACAGTTTAAAATGTGTACATACCTCTTTTACACGTCATCTACATCTTGGACGCTCATTGCCATATAAATTCCTGTCAAAATTCCCATCTGGCACAGTTTCTGTGTGCGCCTGTCGACAGACACCTGTGCATCTGTCGACAGCCGGCTGCAAGCCCTGTTTTGGAAGCCCAACAGGCATCTCTTTAGGGATGGATTTTGTGGGTCCTTGTCCTTTGAACTTCTTTCCCTCTCTTTAAAAGGGAACCCACGACCCTTTCCTCTCTTTTCCACTTCCAAAACTCCCTCCTCCTTCCTTCTCCACCAAACCCTTTCTTCTCCAGGGCGCCAGACCCAGATTCTGCCTCTCCTGGTATTTTCTTCCTCCTCGTGCTTTTCTTCTTCTTTCCGAGTTCTTCTCCACTCCAAACTCCTCTCCTTCTCATGGCTCCCAAGAGCAAGAAACTTGCTTCCCGTCACCGTCCCCTATCTCCCCAAGTCGGCGAGGGTTCCGAGCCTCCTACTGAGCGCCGAACCAAGCATCGTGATGATCGGTTGCCCGAGCTTATCATTCCCCGAGGTTTGCAACTTACCATGGTTCCAGGAACCTTCAGAAAATTCGTTCAGCCCCGCTATGTTGATTTTCCTTCTTTGGGAGACATGTTCCCCAATCTTCTACCCCTCTTCGACACCCAGGGTTGAACAGTGTTTCTTTATTCTCACCTGAACTACTCTCCTACTGTCGTCACAGTGTTTTTTAATAATCTTGGTCTGTCTGGGGATGGGGATCTCTACACCTCTGTCAAAGGTACTCCCTTCAAGCTTACCACCAACCTCATCAACACTGCACTTCAAATTCCTAACTCTAGGGCTGATGTGGTTCTCAGTCACCCTTCTGCATCTGAATATTATCATCTCATCACCCTTCAACCTTATGATGCAACTAAGAAGATTGCCAGACTGAATGCCAACTCCTTTCCCCCACTGAATAGGATGATCCATCACATCTTCACAACCCTTATTGCTCCAAAGCATGGCAGTCGGAAACTCGTCACTGAGGTTCATAAATCTCTCTTTTTCTTCTTCCTCAAGTGTGAACAAATCAACTTGTCAGAACTCATGCTTCACCTGATCTGCCAATACTTCTACAATCCCAGAAGATCAATGCCATATGCCTGTCCGATCACTTCCCTTCTCCTCTTCATTAGGATACATATTCCTGATAGTGAGCTTGTCGCCCTCAAATCTCGCAGTGCCTTTGATCTCAATACTGCTCATCGGATGGGCTATAAGCTGCTTGACGGGGTTGTCACAAGGGACCTCAAGGGTAAGGCACAGGCAGATGATGAAGATGAAGCTGATGAAGATGATGATGATGAAGAATCCCAGTCCGAGCCAATGGATGCTCAGGGAGATGAAGCTGATGTTGCTGCTGATGAAGAAGCGCCTGATGAGACCTCTCTTTAAGATTTCATCACTACTCAAATGGCATAAATGCAGCTCCAAATGACCACTGATTTTGCACATCTAAATGCTCGATTGGATAATGTTGATACCAGCTTGGATGCACTAGCTGACACCCAAGTCCAGCTTCAGATACGGCTTGCCAGGCTCTCCACAGAGCTTCATGGTCTCCATCAGGCCTCTGCACCACCTGGGAATCACGATGTCTAGAGAGTCTAGGCGTTAGTTATTTGGTCTTTACTTTGCTTTGGTCAAGGTCTTGTCACTGTTATATCCATTTGCTCTCACAATCATGTTATTTCCTTCCCTTGCACTTCGTTTGTCATGTCCTGAGTCACTTTTGTAACTGTGTGTAATGAATGCTCAATCAATGGAATTCACAATTCTCTGCTTCTGTTCTGCTCATGTGTACATGAATTGTCTTTTTGGATGTTGCCAAAAGGGGAAGAAACATCAATTATGCATAACTTGAAAATTTTGTCATCATCAAAAAGGGGGAGAATGTTGGGCTTACATGTGTTATGTTTTTTTTTATGATGAACAATCCAAATTAATGTTATGAGCATATTTGAAACATGATCAAGCAAATGATAATCAAGAAAGAACATCTCAAGTGATTGTTTAAATGTTCTCTATATCTCACTAACAATGCTCTTAAATGTAGGTGTGAGTGTAGGCAAGATAATGTACCAAATTCCATAGCAAAAACTCAAGAAAGTCACATTCAACAAGTGCCTGTCGACAGACCCACAAGTCCCTGTCCACAGCTGCACACAAGGAGGTCAGACAGGTTTCAGGACAAGTGTACCTGTCGACAGATCCAAATTGTCTGTCAACAGATACACACAGGAAATCATTTCCTGCAAGGCCAGTCTTATGGATTTTGCATACCTGTCAGCACCTATCGACAGATGCATAGTTTGTTGTCGACAGACAATGAGAAGATCTCAGTTCCGCGATTTGCATAAGTTTCCTATATGGGTGTTTCCTTCTACCACGACTCTCCATACTTAAATACCCATATATAAGGAATGTTTTGAAGATATTTTCATACAGAAGCAGACCACCACACAAAACCCTAGCAAAAAATCTCAAGTGAAAAGTCTCTCTCTGCTGCTCTGCTTCAGCTCTCCGTCTAGAACAAAGAAGAACAATCTTCTGAACGAAGTTGAAGCCGGTTCGTCTGTGATTCAAGCTTCTCCATCAACTGATACCTGTCAAGATGAAGTTTGAACTTCATCTGGACGACCATCTTGAAGAGTTCCATCTCAGGATTTGTTTCCACAACTCTGAACTCTTCTCTATTTCTACTTTCTTCATACTTTCTGTGTGTGATTGTGGGTCAAGCGTCTCTTGTGCTTGATCTACGTATGTCATGTTGTTCTGATCGCGTGTTTGCATCAGAAAACGTGAGTGTGTGTGTTGTACTCGTTTGAACTCGCTGATAAGCAGTCCTTCTGCGTGTGTGTGTGGACGGTGGACGTAGGATACACAAGTTGTGTACTCCGAACCACCTTAAATCTTCATGTCCTGTGGTTTGCACGTTTTCACGATAGATGGTTGGTAGGCACGCTGATTCTACACACGTTAGATAGACTGTTCATGCTCTGCTCACAACAAGCACACTAATTGCAAGTCGAACTAATCCTGAATCTGGTTAAGATTTCGATAAGTTTGTGTTTTCATCAAAAGAAGGCAACTGTGGTTAGAGTTTGTTGTAATCTATTCAACCCCCCCTTCTAGATTACCATATTGGATAATTCTGCACATCTTTCACATCCTAATCCTATTGCTAATCATAGTATTACACATGATTAAATTTAAACATATTTATCATGGTCATATCAATTATTAAATTAACGATAGTGCCTACTGTTATCAAAATAGAACAAATTTTTTACCACAAACTTCAAACAAGTAATATGTCACATACCTAGATTTTTAGGTTTTTCGGAGTAGTAAATTTAATCTTAATAATTAAGACAGATTTCAGGCATATTTACTAAGAAATTCATTAACACATGGTTCACATCAAAACAGTCATACCTAACAGTTTTAAAACCTTAAAACAGTAATCGTATGGTCATATAAAATTTATGAAACCCTCACATGCAACGAATCTAATTATTCAGGATTAAACATAGCTAAATCATGCTTATCTCATTAATATAGAAATTTCAATAAATAACACTATGTATAGAAATTCAAAATATCCTCATGACATAACCTATAGACTGTACTTGACCATATATAAATTTTACAGCATGCATATACACACACATAATTCCGACAAACATGCCACAGAGATCAAAACAGCCATTATGTAAAACTTGAAGAACTTGGCGGCACAGGGGTTGTCGCCAGCAGGGGTTAACGGCAAACGATGTTGCTGCTAACACAAGAACTTGGCAGCACACAAGTGGCCGCCAACCTCCTGTCTGCAGAAGTGCAGACAGAACGCAAAGATACATGAGAAATGGTGTTCCAGGACTCGAATAAAAATCCATAAAAATACCGAAGACCTAAAGGATATGGATAGGGATGTAATCCCTAGATTACTTACCTTATAAAAATTCTACAAAGGTCTAATTTAGCTGAAGATGCCCTCCTCGGCCAAGCCAAGAAGGTGCCCAAAACTGCTTCAGATGCAATCTTTGTGTCGATGTAGGCCACACACCGGAGTCGAGGAAGCTTCCTCTATGGTTGGACTATCTCCTAATTGATGCAGATCTCCAGAAGACTTCTCAAATTGCCAGATCAAGGTCGCCAAAGATCAACTTTTCTCACAGAAGCCTTAGGGTTTTCACAAGCGCAAAAAGACCTAACCTCGCCCAAATATGGGTGTTTTATAGACTAAAGGGGTCGGGGTACGCATTAGGTTAGGGTTCCTACCATTAAGGATAAGTTTCCTAAACAAGAACTGTAGGAAACACAGCCGCTTCCAAATCTGAAATCGCAATAAAACTGGGAAATAAACGTCAACATTAGCTTCCGCTAACAGGGAGTAAGCGTCCATGGATCTAGACGTTAACTTCTTCTGGCCATGCAGTCAACGGCATGCATGTTGTCGTCAACATGTAATTAACATCAATTTGTGTTGACGTCAACTGGCATTTCGGCCAGAACACAGAAATACCTCAAAATAGCTATACTTATACATCATTAACAACTTAATGTGCATAGAAAATAAATATATATCATATGCGCAAAATAAATATGCATATATACATATGTACACAGCATAATTACATACAATATACATGGAATAAATAAATATAATATGCACATCAATAATTAGATACCATATACACAACATTATTTAAATACAATATGCATAGGATTTAAATAAGTAAAATATGTACGGAATTAACTAAGTACTTATATTCACAGAAATAAATATATATACAAGTACGTACATATATACATCCACATGCACATGAGTAACTAAATACTTATATTATGCACAAAGTTAAACAAACACAATGTAAATACGTTTCGAGGGTCTCATAGCTTGGCACCTGTGGGGTTGTCATTCCTTTTGGATGCCTCACGTGTGGCTGGAGTAAGCCGTTGGGTTTTCGATAGCGTGCTCTTTGTGTATTTGGGGCTCGTTGTGTGAGCCGTTGGTTTTTCGGCTTCGTATGCACCATCCACGTTTGGCGGTGCAGTTGTTGCCACGAGGAGGTCATGATGAGACTTAGTGGCTCTTCACACATGCGCTTCAGGTACTCTTTGCACATTTGGTGATGTGGTTGTTGCCACGAGGAGGTCATGATGAGACCTAGTGGCTCTTCACATCTGCACTTTGTGTGCTCTGCATGCGTTTGGCTGTGTGGTTGTTGCCACGAGGAGGTCATGGTGATACTTAGTGGCTACTCCGACCCTGCGCTCGCGTTGGCTCGTGTGTTCCATTTCATCCCTCGGAATCTCATGGGCTTGTCCAAATTTCGAGGATGAAATTGTTTTAAGGGGGGTAGAATGTAATACCTGACTTTTCGTCTGGCATTTTGGATGACTGGCCACTAACATGTCCGGGCTGGGCGATGTGTTAGTGTCGCGTCGTGGGTGTCCAACGCGATAGTTATCCTTGTTGCGACCAACTTGTGCATCACCTTCTTATCACCCCGTGCTTTCCCATCGTCTTTTCATGTCACGCCCGGTCAACGGGGTCGCGGCAGTGTTTAGTGGCTTCATTTGTCTAACATCTGTCAGGGTGGCAGGTGTTTCAGTACGACCTATCGGGTTGTCGCGGCATCCCTGGGGGATGCGTTCTTGTCAGGGTGAGTTGACCTATCACGTTAAGGTCCTTAATGTGAAATGTCACCCCATCGCGACTTGGGTGCCGAAAGCTTAAGCCCTTGTCCGGTGACCCATTCTCCCTTTTGCCTCCATCCCCTCTCTTCTCCTCCCCCTCCAGCGGTGCTCCGCCTACCTTTTTCCCATTTGTGCATTTCAGGTGAGGAGGAGGGTCGTGCTTGTGTTCCCCGTGTTGTGGAGTTTGCGTGGAGCGAGAAGGAGGAGGTGGAGAATCCAATGTGAAGGGCCCTAATGGATTCATTTCTTCATTTAATGTAGGGATTGCTTGAACCCTTCTCGATCTGGGTGGATTAGGAGCCCCTCGTGGTTTGTAGATAGCATTTATTGCTTTTCCATGCTCCCCTCCCCCTTGTGGTGTGCTTGTAGCTTATGAGTGGCCCTAGGATGGAGCATCTCGTGAGTCTACCTCTGTGCTGGTCTCGCGACCGCGGTGTGCGTCACGACACCAGAAGAGGTGTCTGCCTTCTTAGGCACGACCTTGTTGCGATGCCTTGCCCCGTCGCAACATGGGTTATTGTCGTGACGCTCTGCCCCATCGCGATAGGGTTACTATCGTGGTACCCTCCAGGTTGCGAAGGTATTGCGACATCCACGGGGGATGTGATAGTACTTGTGTTGCCTCGGGTGTTTCTGTGGCTCTGGTTAGCATGTCAGCATGTGCCCCAGGGTAGGCTTGCTCTTGGGACCTTCAGGGGGGAATGCGGCAGGTTACCTCGCTGCGTTCAGTTACTGAAGGTGACACCTTCGTGGCCGTGTCCTGGCGGCGGTGCCAGGAGGCTCTGCCTAATAATCGATTGTCTGGTGGTCAATCGATTGTTAGCAGAGTGATGTTTTCCATACTGACTGGTACTGTTTCTGAGGTTTTAGCTTGTTTGTGCATGCCTTGTTTGGCCGACGGCCCTCTCGAGGGTCCGTGCATGCCTCGTGTTTGCTGGGCTTATCGTGGGTCACGAGATAATTTCGACGTGGTTTTTGTTATGCTGCCTCGCCCTTTGCCTTCTGCTCGGCACTAGAAGACTTGTCCCATTCAGAGGTTTTCTCCATTGCCTGGGACCTCCATCCTCGAGAGCCTGTTGAGGGAGTACTCTAGGCTACGAGCGTGCTCGAGTTAGCCGCCGAGTTGGCAGACTTTAGAGCAGAGGGGGAAATGAGGTTTGGACAGTGGCATTGAGTCATTTCTAGAGCTCTCTTGTTTGGGACGGGACGACGAGGTTGTTGAGATGTTTTCTTCTCGGTGCAGCCCAGACAGTCCCATGTCTCACTGCCCCTCTTTACGATGGTTCCAGACACACGTAGTGGTGCTAGGCGTGGGGCCGCAGTGTGGCCAGGTTGCAGTGTTGTGTGTGTATGTGTGTTCTGTGGCAGCTCTATCTCGTTCTTCTCGGGAGGTTAGTGGCGAGAGCCGACTGGTGAGCAGAGAGGGTGTGGACGGTGTGTCTTCTTCTTAGTTTCTAGTGGCGGTGGCTTGGTTGTTGTTATTGTGACAACATTTCCGAATGGCATTTCCTAGCACAACTCGTTGCCCTATCCTACACGGTGGTTGTAGCCTGGCCGTGTCTAGCTTCCATGGGCGTTGTTGGTTTGTCCTTGATGGCCCGTGCTTCTGGTGATTTTTGCTTATGTGTCCTCTCGGTTCCATAGTCCCATTCCTTGGTGCCCGTCCGTGGTGGCACCGGCGGGTGTGGTTTCCTAACCTCGCGGTGTGTATGGGGTTTGGAGTGGTTCTACTTGTGGGCCCTCGACCTTGTGGAGCTCTGAGGTGGCCGTGCTTGTAGTGAGACGTTCTTCTCACATGGTTGCTCTGTGGTCTCCGTGAGACCCCTGTCTCGATGGGTGTGCCGAATGTTACCCAGCTAGCAAGCCCAGAGGGGGGTGAATGGGATTCTAAAAACTAATTATCTAAACTTGTCGACAAAAATGTTCACACAACAAACACTTCGATGATTGTTAGTGTTAGTGAACAGAAAAACAACAAACAAAAAGCAAGCAATCACACTACACAAGATTTTATCCTGGTTCGGACCTCCTCTCCACAGGAGTCCTATGTCTAGTCCCTGAGCAACAACTTAGGATTCACTACCCAAGGGTACAGTCCCCCTCAAGGACGCTTACACACCCAGCCACAGCTGGTCTTCTCTTCACAACCCGAAAAGGAATATAACACCCTGGAACCCTCAGGTCTTCCTTCAACACGAAGGGAACAACACGAAGATGTGTTCAAGGGAAGATATGCCCCTGGACCAAGCTAATAGCACAATGCTTGATCCGAAGCGAAGACTGAGAGGAAAAGATCTACAACAAAGAACACTCTCAGTACACTATAGCTCTCACAAATCTAGGTACAGAGACACAGAGAGCTAACAGCAAAACTGAACAATAGAGTGAGGCTTGGCTCTTCTAGATGCTCGTAGATTGTGTTGAGTAAGCTTCTCAAGATGTTTTTTCTCTGGAATCATCAGTCTTCAATATATAGCTTCTTTTAAAAAGTAGTCGTTGATGTATCCATTGTTTCTATATTCAGAGAATGTTGGACTACATGGATTTCCTTTGTAGTCAACGGTTCTTTGCATTCTATGCACGTAAGAAGAAAATCCTTCTTGATATCCTCCAGCTTCTACTTTATCCAACGTTGTATAGAGTCATGCTGTTAGAGACCTGCAAACATTAAATGCTAAAACATAGACAGCTAAGCTGTCTCTTGTTGTCAGTCAACGTTAGAGTGAGAATACATCAAAATAGAAATTCCATTCTATCTTTCCAAAAAGATATTACATGCAGAAGCATAAGAAGAATAGAAGATATCTGGACATGCATCGTGCAGAGAAATGTACGGTTATATTTAATACATGGATAAAAGAGCAATACGTGGGACGACTTTGACTTGTCAAGATATTTGAATATCAAGTCGTTATATGAAATCGTTGTGAGAATTACTTATGAAATCGTTGTATGAGTGAATCGTTTTTGAGAACAATCATTACAAGCAAATCGTTATAAGCAAATCATTGTCTCACTTATCGAGTCGATGAGTGATCAAATCGTTGTTTTGCTTTATCGAATCATTACACAGACTAAGTCGTTGTTGTGACTTATCAAATCGTTACACCAAGCAAATCGTTGTGTAACTTATCGAGTCGTTATAATGACCGAGTCGTTGTTGTAACTTGTCGAATCGATGCAAATACCAAATCAATGTGGAACTTATCGAATCGTTATGAATGACAAATCGTTGTGAGACCAAGTCGTTGCTCTGACTTACCAAATCGATGTGAAACTGAATCGTTGTGAGATCAAATCGTTGTTCTCACTTATCAAATCGATGTGAAACAAAATCGTTGTGAGATCGAAATCGATGCAATTTCTTAGCGAATCGTTCTGAGATCAAAATTGATGCGATCACTTAGAGAATCGTTCTGAGATCAAAATCTATGTGATGCTTAGCAAATCATTCTGAGATCGAAATCGATGCGATCACTTAGCGAATCATTCTGAGATTGAAGTCGATGTGATCACTTAACGAATCGTTCTGAGATCGAAGTCGATGTGATCACTTAGAGAATCGTTCTGAGATCGAAGTCGATGTGATCACTTAGCGAATCATTCTGAGATCGAAGTCGATGCGATCACATAGCGAATTGTTCTGAGATCGAAATCGATGCGATCACTTAGCAAATTGTTCTGAGATCAAAATCGATGCGATCACTTAGCGAATCGTTACAAAAATGAACTCGATAGGGGTAAGGAAATTGTTATGAAATCATGAAATCGATATGTGTGGAAATCGTTATGACTTGCAATGAAATCATTATAACATTTAGAGAAATCGATGTGTACTTAGAAAATTTATATGCACTGAACTTTAAGTATTATAGGATGAAGATACTTACTAGTTTTTCTTGATTTTCTGAGATTCATTTCCTATGCTCAAATCTCATGGAAAACTTGTTAGATTAACCTTTATTTTAGTTTTGTTAATCACCAAAATAGATATGTAATTTATCTAAATTACATGGGGATAAACTGATCATCACCGAAACTTGTTTCTGTGTTGTGCCTGACTCCGTTAGTTTCTACGGGAGTCATGTGTGGCCCAACCTTGGTTGTTGGTCATGGCGTTATTCTCTATTTCATTGCTT
The DNA here is from genome assembly GCA_014218235.1 of Colocasia esculenta. NCBI lineage: Eukaryota > Viridiplantae > Streptophyta > Magnoliopsida > Alismatales > Araceae > Colocasia > Colocasia esculenta. The sequence goes on along the minus strand of CM024760.1, from coordinate 114,350,964 downwards.
TGTAGTACCATGTTATAGGTGTTCCTCACTTTACAGCTTTCTAGAATAGTTTCCTATTTTTTGAGTTCCTACTGCTCTGGCCAGTGAGGGACTGGTAATCCCTACTAGAACTTGTTCGCAAGGCTCACCCCCCTACTCCCTTCAGCTAGGGGCTCGTCATCGCAGGAGCTCGATGTCGAATGATTTGTGAAGGCGGCAGTGGTTCCGTGTGCTGTCAGTAGTAGGGAGGGGGAGCATTGTGAGCTCTTGTACCTGAGTGAGTTGAGAGTTGTGCTTTGCAGGTTCTCGGGGTATGCCCCTTAAGGACTGCACCTTTCTTTTTGTACATGTGCTTTTACTTGGGACACGTTGTACAACTGTATATCTTGTTTTAGTTATTTAAATTCGGTACATATCTCACTAGACTATTCTTCTAATTCTTTTGGTCTTCACATCCGTGGGTGGCAGCGTGAACTTCGGGGGTCTCTGGCGGGGGTCTGGGAGGTCGGGTCGTTGCACAGGTTGTACCATGAAGTACCCAGAAGTTAGCGTGCACCTCTCTCTCTCTCTCTCTCATCTTAACATTCTTAGAGTGATCGAGTATAACATATGAAACTTAGCTATTAATTAAATATAGAATCTATGTAAATACAATGTTATGCTATTAGATTTAACTCTTGACTTGACATTCTCAAAGTACTCTTCAACTCTATATCATTAATGACATGACACTCTCGATAATCATCACTATGGACATGATAGTCTTGAACTTTCTCAACTAGTCTATCATTGTTGACATACCTTCTTGTGATATGTTCTTGAATTACATCAATGATATTAGAGTCATGGACTCAGAAACACTTTCTCGTTACCCATGAGTCAACGGGTTCAATGGGGTATATGCCAGTGTTGCGTAATACAAACTTGACTGTGGTCTCATATCTAGTCCTAGAGATTCTGGCAAAGTCATGTTGCTTATGGGTGTGATTGTCAGATTTGCTCCCGACAAAGTCATGTTGCCTATGGGCCCTATTTGTAGTAGGTATTTGTCTATAGCTTCTAAATGCTTACTTGTTTGTCACATCTCCTGATTAATTCCGCTACTAAAAATCGGGGTCATGACAGAGTGGTATCAGAGATTCAGCTTTTAGATTCGAAGTTAAGTCAAGACCTAGATGTTTTAAGTCCTAGAAGACATTAAAGCCTATGTTTCAACTCTAAGGTTATAAGATCTTGTCGTGAGGATCTATGTTCCTACGTTATTTGTCTACAACTAAGCTAGGTTTCTTGTTAGTACCTAGGGAGATGGGTAGAGCTTGTGGATAAAATAGTTCAAACGTTAATAATTCATATCCACAAAGAATAAATTAGACTATAACTAACTATTAATCTTCTCTCAGGATCCTAAACATCCTTGGACATGGTAGCTAGGTGTGGCCAATGGCGCGATATGCAGAACACAGTACAGGAGTTGGTGCAGGGTGGAGCTCGTGCCAAGGTAGGAGAGTTACATAGCAATTTTTGAGGGATGGATCCTCCCAGGTTTGAAGGATATCTTGACCCTGAGGAGGCTGAAAACTGGATGCAAAAGATGGAATGAATGTTTAATGTAATGCAGTGTACGAACCAAGAAAGGGTCTTACTAGCCACTTTTCAACTAGGACGCGATGCAAGGGCTTGGTGGGAGGCCACCAAAGCTACATTGCCTAATACTCCCACTACTTGGGCAGAATTCATAGAACACTTCAACAATAAATATTTCTCAGAAAGGATTTGTGAGAAGAAAGCTACGGAGTTCACTACCCTTCAGAAGGAAGGGTCATCGGTGGCAGAGTATGAAGCCCAATTCGCTAGGTTGTCCTGCTATGCACCACACTTAGTCGGGACAGAGAAGATAAAGGAAAAAAACATTCCTAAATGGATTAAATCTAGCATTTATTCCCTTATTGGCATCAATGGACATTCAAGTTTACAACGAGATGGTGAAACGAGCTAAATTAGTAGAAGCCGCCATAGATGTGACGACCCAACCAGCAAACTGGCCCAACAACTGTGTCAGTTGGTAGACTTCCCAAGAAGGTCACCCATCCTGGGACTACTCCCAACTGAGCACGCTTAACTTCAGAGTTCTTTTCCTGCTCGAGCTCTGAAAATGACTAGTCCGGGTTGTTGGTAGGTCCATTTAACATATTCTTATATGGGGTGTTACAATCTACCCCTCTTATATAAGCGATGTCCTCGTCGCTACTCACATATAGCACACAATCAAACCCCAGGCAGGCAGGATTCTAGAGGTGGCCCCCACAGGCTCAAGAGGTGGCTCCCACTATGTAGCACTTTGCGCCATTATGGCCTCAAGAGGTGGCTCCCATAGCGTAGCACTTTGCCCTGTGTGGCACTTCATTCCTGCACTTAATACCACAGCAGCTAGCTCGAGATCATGTACAGGGTAGTTGACTTCGTGTGTCTTCAGTTGTCTTGAAGAATAGACGATGACCTTCTCCTTTTGCATGAGTATACATCCTAGCCCGATTCCTGAGGCATCGGTGTAGACAGATAAACCTTCTCCCTCTATTGGCAGAGCGAGAACGGGTGCTGAGGTAAGGCAGTTTTTGAGAGTTTGGAAACTCTTCTCACACTCTTTACTCCAGGAGTAGGGATTCTCCTTTCGTGTCAGACGCGTGAGTGGTACGGCGATCTTAGAGAAGTCCTTTATGAACCGCTTGTAGTATCCAGCCAGTCCTAAGAAGCTTCTGATTTTGGTGACGTTAGTTGGTCTCTCCCAGTTGAGTACAGCTTCGACTTTGGAGGGATCAACGGAGATGTCGTTCTTTGAAATGACATGGCCCAAGAAGGATACTTCTTCGAGCCAGAATTCACACTTACTAAGCTTTGCGTATAGCTTGTTGTCTCGCAAAACTTGTAGTGCTGTCTTCAGGTGTTCTTCATGCTCCTCCTTAGTCTTGGAGTATATGAGGATGTCGTCGATAAAGACGACCACGAACTTGTCGAGGTATGGCCGATATATGCTGTTCATGAGTTGCATAAAGGCTGCAAGAGCATTGGTTAGACCAAAAGGCATAACGACGAATTCATAATGTCCATACCTGCTCCTGAAGGCCGTTTTGAAGATATCGTCATCCTTGATCCTCATTTGGTGATAGCCAGATCGAAGATTGATCTTGGAGAAATATTGCGCTCCAGAAATTTGGTCGAACAGTTCGTCAATCCTAGGCAATGGGTATTTGTTCTTGATGGTAAGCTGATTGAGTTGTCGATAGTCGATGCACAGTCTCATCGACCCATCCTTCTTCTTGACGAATAGCACAGGTGCTCCCCAAGGGGAGGTACTTGGTCTGATGAACCCCTTTTCTAGTAGTTCCATCAGTTGTGCCTTTAATTCCTTCAGCTCGGCAGGTGACATTCGGTATGGTTGACGCGATACCGGTGCAGCTCCAGGAGTCAACTCAATGGCGAAGTTGACGTCACGTGTAGGAGGGACTCCGGGTAAGTCTTCAGGGAATACATCTGGGTAGTCCTGGACTATGTGGATGTCTTCTATTTTTGAACCATTCTTTTCGACTATGACGGCCGCAAGGAAAGCAAGACATCCTTTCCTTATCATGTTATGGGCTTTTAAGGCGGAGACTAGAGACATCTGCTTCTTATGTCTAATCCCAGTGAATGCTAATTTAGGAAAGTCACTAAACGTTACCCTTCCTTTCTTACAATCAACACTTGCCCCATATGTGGACAACCAGTCGGCTCCCAATATGACATCATACCCTTCCATGGACATACATACTAGGTCGGCCTTTAGGTTATGGTCTCCGATCATTACATCGGCAGATGGAAAGTATTGGTTTAGTTTCTCCTTCTCCCCCAAGGGTGTTGTGACAGAGAATTCACAACCCATGGATATAGGTTTAGCATTCAGAGTATCAGCAAAGTTTTGAGATATAAATGAATGGGTTGCTCCAGTATCAAATAAAACGAATGCTGATAGAGAGAAAACTTGAAGGGTACCTTCTATGATTCCACCCTCCTCGGTGGGCTCCACTTCCTGGACAGCTTGCAGTCGGCCAGGCTTCTTTTGCCCATTAGGGCATTTCTCTTTCTCCTGCTCCTTCAGCACAGGGCATTCGGAAATGTGATGATTGTGATTCCCGCAGCGTAGGCAAGCGCCTGCTTTCCTCCATCACTCAGCAGTAGTATGACCAGGTTTGTCACAGTGCTCGCACTTGGTCTTGTCGATGTTTGGGGTAGTAGGTATCTTGAACTTCCTTTCTTGATTCGGCCCTCCCGTGATGTTGAACGGCCGCTTCTTGTCATTTGTGGGCTTTGAGGAACCCGATGCTGGTTCCTTCTTGACTAGTCTACCCTTAATGCGATCGGTAAGGTCGGTTGCATCCTCGAGTAGCTGTGCCTTCTTTACCATCTCGGCATAAGTCTGGATGTCAAGTGGAGCAAGTTGTGTAATATATGAAGGCTTGAGTCCATTAAGAAATCTCCTCGCCTTCATTTTTTCTTGTGTTGACTAGATGATTGGCATAACGTGCCAATCGGGAGAATTGCGCTTCATACTCCGCGATCATAAGGTGCCTCTATTTCAGTGCAGCAAACTCGGAGGCCTTCCTCTCCTGGATCCTTTCAGAGAAGTATTTAGCATTATAAGCTTCCTTAAATTCAGCCCAAGTAAATTGGTTGTTATCCCTTGTGGCTTCCACGGACTCCCACCATGCGCGGCATCCTTCTCCAATTGGAATGTCGCTAATAGGAGTTTGTCTCCGTCCGCACATTGCATTACACAGAAGATCCTTTCAGTTTCCTTTAGCCAGTGCTCCGCTTCATCTGGATCCGTAGTCCCACTGAACCTAGGCGTGTTCAGACCCCGGAAATTGCGATGCAGCTCGCCTGCACCTAGTTGGTTCCCTCCGCGGTTACCACCGCCTTGCTGGGTGGCTTGTATTATGGCACGAGTCAGTTCCTGGAGGGACTGTTGCATGCCTCTCATCTGGGCACGTTCCGCAGTCATTGTAGCTGTTTAGTTCCTACAAATAGTTGGATAGTTATAATGCTGATTAAAAGGTTTAATTTGTGCGTGTGTGAGTTTATTTTAGCTAGTTACCCTTGGCTCTAACCTCAACTCACATAGGTGGATAATTGACTCTAGTCGAGGCAGGTTAACCTAGATCATCCTATACTTAAGAATAACCTAGGCTCTGATACCACAAAACTATCACGCCCCGACGCAGAATATCGGAGCGCGAAGGCAGTTGCAAGAAAAAGGTATAGAGCAAATACTAGACATCAAACCATCGCACATTGAATAATACTAAAGCAAATCTTTCTCATTAATAACTTTTCAAATGTCTAGTTACAACCAATAATATCAGAGCCATTCTATAGGGCCCAATTACATTGAAAGAAAGTAAAAGACTAAACTTCAAACCTAACTACTACAATGCTAAATATAGTAATAGGACGCTAGGGTACTCAAGACATCACTCCAGGTCGTTCCCGTCCTCTTGAGTGTATGGTTCATCCTCGGTCTCACCTGAGAACACAACGACAAATAGCGCAGGGTGAGCGATAACGCCCAGTAGGACTTAAATCTCAGGATCAAGAATGCTTTAAGTGTTTAATGTCTTGTAAAGCAGGATAACTAGAGAGGATAACGAGAACGTATAGCAAGTACTGGTACATGATAACGAGAAATAATAGCACAGTGCACGAGAGTATAGCACGACAAGTGTTGATATCGGATTGGCCGTATAACAAGATAACAAGTAAAGTTGCACAACAGTGCACAAGTCACGATAGCAAGTGTTTGGTCGATATTCTTTCAACCACGAGATTCAAGTAAACCAATAATTGACTGTTTGATTAATTGATTGCCATAGATCAAATCTTGCGTGTTCATGCGTTAGGTGTATGCCATCACCCTGATCATTAGACCCCCGCGAGTTATAGCCTTTCAGGTGCTCCTCCCAAGGACCAGATCAGCCCTTATAATGTTGCCTAGCATAGTCATGTTTTTATCGTAGACAATCAATCATTTAATTGGCCAAATAGAGAGTACCAAGAAATAGATGAGATCACTAGATGAATAGACGAGATAGTAGAGTGAACGTGAATAGATGAGCGAGTCGAGTATAGATGAGAGCTAGTGGACATTGCACGTAAAATGACGAGTAAACAGGCGATAGTAACAGTTGCACAACACGCGCACGTCGTATTGGCAGTCAGGTGGAATTCACGATCTTCCCGCTGGCCATGTTATGCACAAGTCCAGAGGTCCGACGTGATTCAAGGTAAGAGCGAACTTCTAATAGCCGTTTGGATCATATCGATCCCTAAAAGTGTAATGGGTGTTAGGGTACAACTGGCTCGTCGACCATGTGGGAATCCACGATCAGAGGAGACTTACGGAGGCCTTGTGCAAGGGTTCACTAGTCCGGCGAAAGGAATATCCGACGGAGAGTTCACCACAAGCCAAGTAAAGTGTGTTTGTAAAACAGGTGCTCGACGTTCTAGAGGAATTCTAGGACAGTGGAGCGTCGATATCGGAATATAAAGAACGCAAGAAACGTTTACAAGTCCTTTAAAATAGGTCAATTAATGTACTTTATTTCAATAAATTACCAGGTACATTATGAGATATTTTCTGTAAGATTACAGCCATAAATGGATGGTTTATGTGTGTGCAAGTACAAGAGGAATCATAGATAGAAATAAGTCGTGAAGATGTATTTAAAACTATTCAATATTGCTCCATTTTTATGGGTTTTTCACAAAAATTCCTGTGAAGGCGACATAGGCCAGTACGGATTACGACAGGGGTAGGCAGATCGCGACATGGGTACTGTCGCGACGGCCTGGTGAACGCGACAGAGGCGGGAAAGGGTCGCGACAAGACAGACACAGGGATAGCGACGGTTTACCTGTCGCTTTCTGAACACGACGGGTAGACTGTCGCAATCAACCTCCAGAAGGCGACATATCGGCCCGTCGCAATCTGGTGGTCTGTGCCTGAATCTGACAGGAATCAGACCAGGCTTTGGATTGCGGGCCAACTTGAATCAAATTGATATAGGGTCGTTTAGAAAATCATATCTAATTATATACATGATGAAAAATCATGAAATCAGTGGCAAATGAAACTAGACATGCGAGAGTACTTCTAGTAAATAGGAATTCGAGAGAGAGTATGGTTTGAATAGGGTTTGAGAACGAACAAGAACAAGTAACATAGAGCATGACACAGGGAGCAAGATGGATTTAATTCGAGTAACATGCTCAACAGAAATTAGGGCTTTCGGGGTCAAAAGATCCCTAACAAGATCAAGTATTTACAATAAAACTTTCACAGCATGGGATCAAGTATACGAGGAGATATGGATTTAACATGATGTCTCGGGGTTATCATGTTTGCAGAACTTCAAAAATTAAGAACAAAAGATATGATGGATGGAAAAATATGAAACTTGGGGGTTTCGTTCAAGAGGGTAGGAAGAACCTACAGAAAAAGTTTCATGGTTTATGCTTGTGAGAATGCCTACCTTTGTATTTATTTGTCTTCTAGGGTTGAAACTCCCAAAAACGAGGAAGAAGCTTCAAGAACACCTTCTTCCCACGAGATCCTCTCCTCCTTGACCTCTTACCCATGACCAGCAACCTTTGGCAACGAGCTAGGGTCGGCCAAGAGGGTTTATGAGGTGTATTTATGCATGCATGAATTCCTATTCCTATTTCTACTCTAATTCCTCTAAATTCTGAGATTTCCTAACTCTAACCTTCCTTCCTTGCTTTCCAATCCCTATTTAGGCTAGGAAGAGATCTAAATTCGTGCTAAACCATATGGGGTAGGTTTAGGAATCCAATTCCAACTCTAACTTCCTATTTAATGCATTAAATACCCCTTTTCTATTTAGGAAATAATTTAGTTACGAATTTAAGGTATTTTCCTATTATTCTCCCTTTGTAAATTCATATTTTTGACCCAATAAATTCTAGATGATCCATTAAGCAAAGCCCATTACACTTTTCCATTTAATGGGTTTTATTTAATGCTCTTTTCATTTAAATATTCATTTAGCTAGGTTTTAAATTCTTTATTTAAATTTTTATTTCTCTTAAAAATTCATGTTGCTACAATAGAGATGACCAAGGAAGATGATGGGAAGTCTACCCCAATGGAAGGGCAGCCCATTAACTCTAAGGAATATCAACCTAGAAACCCTAAGAAGAGGTTAAAGAAAGACAAGGGTCACTTAAAGAATAAGAAGCCTAAGACAAGAGATCAACCAAAGAACACAATCGAACCATTCAAGGAGAACGTTGGCACTACGGTCAAATGGGACATAAGGCTGAGGAGTGTTGGAGAAAGTCGAGGGCTTGTCTGTGATGCAGAAGTAAGGGCTACAAGATCAGTGTTTTTACTTGCACAGACATCATATCTTAAGCATCATGTAATCTTGGTACATCTTCTAATTTTCCTTACTTGTATTGTCTTCTCCTATTGATCAAATCATAATTGAGATGAATGAATATACTCATACTAATACAATAATCTCGAAGTATTCCACTTGAAAATTTTCCTCTACTTGCAAAGTCTTAAGAGGGGGAGATTTACACAATTTAGAAAATAAGAACTTGTCTTATGAATTTGGGGATAAAATTCGTTTAAGGGGGGAGAATATAGCACCCCGAAAATTTCAGTAATTAAAAAATAAAGATAAATGAAAAATATGGCCATTTAATAATCTAAAACTAGTTAAACACATATGCATCTAAACATTTCGTAAAAATCATAGTTAGCCTTTAAATAATAATCTCTAATGACCAATGAAGAAATTTGTTCAAAAAAATTAATTTGGATCGAGTTTAAGAATTATTGTGACTTATTATCATAATTATGGAATAAGTTGGAAACCCATTATCATATATACATAAAGGGGCCGAAAATCAAAATAATTATTATTTATGGACTTCAAATTATGGGAATTAACCTCCCAATGAGAGAAAGGGGCCAAAAGATATCTCTTGTGCCAAGAATAAATTCAAGATAATAAAATAACCTAAAATCCAGAAATCCTAACTAAAGGAGAATAATGGGTTAAGTTCTCACTCAATCCACACTTATTGGACTCCAAATTGTAAAGTCCCGAGAATTATGTAGCGGATAGTATTTAGATAATTTTAGTCGATATTCCGAGACGTGAATAGTCGACAAATAAGCCTCTAGCTAGGAAGTACTAAATGTATATCAACACAACATCAAAATAGGCCCAGTTAATGAACTCAATTGAAATTGTATTCAAATCTCATCTCATTGTATCATAGTGAATTAATATAACTCTTAAACATTGTATAACAGGACTAAGACTCAATAAACGGAAAAGTACATTTATTCCTCATTACCTACTACATGAATCTAACACTCTAGACAAACTAACTATAGATAGACTCAAGTGTTGGGATGCTCATCACTCGGACGCATTTCCATCCTCGACTTGCTTCTCTTCATGTGCTTCATAGTCACCTAGAATGGTTAAAAGTAAGGAATGAGCAAACTAGCCTAGTAGGATTTATATCTCAATTTGTGGGCAATGATATAAGTGATTAGCAATTTATAACTGGGTAAGCACGAATGTCATGATATGCATGTACGAATAAAACTCATTAAACATGGTACTTGAACAAGCTAGATAGATTGAACATGATAGAGCAAGATCTAGAATTGGTATAACGAGCAAGATGTTATCACTAGTGTGGCATGTAACAAGCACACAAGATATCACTTTAAATTGCAATAATTACAGGATCGCCATATCACGCAAGCAAACAAGCACGAGCACGATCATGTAGCACTAATCAAGCACGAAGGCACTAATGTACACCAAGGAAAGATCCACCTTGAAATGCACACCAGGACACGTGTATGTGGTTACTGTATCTAGCATTCAACACGCAAGTGCTCCCAGCGCAGATGAAAACACTAGTAATCATTATACCCCATGGTTAACAGTATATTTATGACTCTCCGTCATTGGGGCTAGACTGGAACCCTTGGACACTCTCCGTGCCCGATCAACATCTCACTATTTTTAAATGTAGATACCCACAGTCATTTAATGGCCAATAAGAGTTTCAAGATGTAAGCATGTGTAGTGTCATGTTCATGATGATGATGAGAACAAGTAGTAAGTAATGTGAACATGATTTCATGATATAATAGTCAAGAGATAATTTCGGCAGCATAACGACGCAATTTATACTTTAGTTCACTCTTTACATTAATGACTTAAGTCTAGATTATAAATCACACTCGCGAGCACAAGAGAAGAAAGGAAGTGCATGATATCTCTAGGGAACTTCAATGGTACAACCAACTTGGTCTCTATGAGGGAATCCACTGAGTACGGAGAATTACAGAGGTCTTAAGAGAAAGGTCACTAGACTGCCGATACGGAATGACCGGCCATGAGTTTCCAATCCCCCAAGAAAGGGCTACCTATGAGTTCAAGTGTGTAGTGAACAAGTGTCTCAATCCACAATCCATCGGTGTCAAACTTGCAGAAAACAATTCACATGATAGCATGAGGTGAACTATGTATTTAATTATATATGGGTTTGCAATCTTTTTAATATAACAATTATCATTTTAGCAAGATAGAACAGTAAGAAGAGCAAATCACTAGTTGCATGAATGGTCACATCATTAAAGAACAATTAGAATAACATTCATGTAGTTATAACTTTTAATGGGTTGACCACTTTTAAGCCACTAAACAGACCTCATGAAATGACCAGAACCAAGACATGCAAATCATGAACTCTATACCATGTAAAACAGGTCTTGAGTAGGTCTTGAAATCCACGTCAGACACAGTCGACGCATTTAATAATGATGTGTATAGTCAGAATAAGACTAGCATGTGAAGATGCAAATCGCGACGGCCTATGTCGTCGCCTTCATGCATGAATCGCGACGGTTTACCTCATCCCGTTCATGAAACGCATTTAAAATAACAATATAAAAATCGCTTGAAATCCTTGAGTGGGAAAACAGGCTGAATCGCGACGGGGGTCCACATCGTGTTTCATGCAGGCTCTGAAAACCATGCAGCGCACAGTTTGAGGTGCCAGAACGGTATTGTTGCGATCAAAATCACAACGTAGGGCACGGTTGCGATTCACATGAACGCGTCGGACTCTTACGTTGCATTCATGCATGCCAAAACATGACATCTGGTCCCGTCACGTTTTGGGTTCTTACTCGAAAACGCAGAAAACAGTCACTCGATTCATGCAACACTTATAACTTCTAATCTAGGGCTCTTGGAACAAACGTGTCAACATGAAACTTGTTGAGAACATGGAATAGAAGAGAACTATGGTTTTGGAATCATTAAAATTGGCCTCGATATGTGTGAGAAATCTGTTAACATGCGCGACTTTGGCAAAACGCTTAATACTCAAGATGTAGTCAATGAAAATCGATGAAATCACTTGGACATGAAAGTAGACTCGATGCTCTGCACATTGATATAAGAATATTCAGATTTGGCCCGAGATCACCTAACTTTGGGGTCGAAGAAGTCACATTTTTCTAGAAAACCCTTGTTCAGACCCTCTTTCCAGGGGTATAAGTCTTGCATGGTTTGGTTAGTATTTGGCTTACGTTTGGTCGACTCCAAGAAGAGCTATCTGCACAGGTTGATGCAGAACGCAGCAGAGAAGAAGCTCTGAGTTGGGGCAGTTTCCTTCTCCTTTGGGCACTCAAGAATAGCCTCCCACGACCCCAACAATGTGTATTTTCATCCCCTAGGGTTTGATGGCATGAATATATACATCTAGGGTGTTTTAGAAGTCCCATTGGGTGAAGGAAAGGCAAGGTGCGGTTTTAGCCTTCCACCTTCCTTAATTTGATGATTTCTCACCCCAATAATGTGTGAGGCTTTAGGAAATCTCCCACCATGGTTAGCCACGAAATTATGTTGCCAAGAAAACCTAATTGCCTTAGGATTTGCCCTAATTACCTCCTTCTATTTTCAGCACAATTAGGGTTACGAATTTCTGGATATTTTTCTTGCTCCATTTTGTTCTTGGGCCAAAAGTGATCCATTGGCCCAATACCGATGATGGGTGATCAATACATTATGTTGTTAGTCTCCCCAACATGATTATTTAATTTATGATCATGTTATATTTCCGTGTTAACGGTTTTCTGACTTAGATTTCGAATTTGGATAATTAGTCACAATGTGATGTACATTTAGTCAATTGGATTTTTTCGTTGCATGAATTTCTTGGTGGAACATTTAAGAATGATGTTTGGGATTGATTTATAATTTTTACGGAATTTTATGATGTGTTCTCACACGTACGATAGTGGTACATATGTTCAACCATTCTGATAATACAGAAATTATCTATTTTCCATTTATTTAAAAATTTTAAATCACTAATTTTTTCGGGGTGCTACACCCTCCCCCACTTAAGAGAATTTGGTCCCCAAATTCATAGATCATTAATTAGCTCTTAATAATTGTTGTCCTTGAGGTCATTTCGGGTTTAATTCCTCTAACTTGTTTCAACATTCTAGCTCATGGATGCTAGTTCATCATCTACACCTATGGCCACCCGTACTATTCATTTGGTTCCTTCCACTCCTGTTTTCTTCCATGGTTGTTATAACTCCATCTTAATCCACCAGATGAACTATGGTATAACTACTAAATTATTTCTTTCCAACTTCTCCTTAATGATCTCCCCCACTTAGAAATATACTAATTAGAAAAGCATCATAAGATCAGTCTAGGGGTTTAACAATCATACCTCCATTCGGGAGCTCCACTGGAGTTATTGCTTTCACGCATCCTTGACGCTTTACCACTCCTTGGTTCCTTCCAACTTGGTCTTTTAGCTTGGGACAGTTCGGTATACGATGTTCCTAACTCCCACATCGCAGGCAAGCCCCGGCCTTCTTCCAGCACTTGTCTGCTTGGTGCCCAGGCTTGTCGCAAAATTTACAATATTTCATCGTCGTTGTTTCTTCTACTTTGATCCTTTTCTCCATGCCATAGTCCTTCCCAGTGGTTGGCCTATTGTTGTTGTTGTTGTTGTTGTTGTTGTAGTTGTTGTTGTTTTTGTTGTTGTTGTTGTTATTGTTGTTGTTCGGGAAAGTTCCAGTTGTATCGTCTGCTTCCCTTTTTATAAAGGTCGGCTTTGAGATATCCTTCCACTTCATGCCTTCCACCTTAGTCATAGTGTCTTCTACCAGCTGAGCTCTTTGGACCATTTCAGTATAGGTTTGAATGTTGTGAGGTTCGAGCTTCTTGATAAATATGGGCCTAAGCCCATCCATGAACATGTTAGACTTCAATCTTTCTGTGCCCACTAAAATCGGGGTCATGACAGAGTGGTATCAGAGATTCAGCTTTTAGATCCGAAGTTAAGTCAAGACCTAGATGTTTTAAGTCCTAGAAGACATTAAAGCCAAAGTTTCAACACTAAGGTTATAAGATCATGTCGTGAGGATCTATGTTCCTATGCTATTTGTCTACAACTACGCTTGGTCTCTTGTTAGTACCTAGTGAGATGGGTAAAGCTTGTGGATAAAATAGTTCAAAGGTTAATAATTCATATCCACAAAGAATAAATTAGACTATAATTAACCATTAATCTTCTCTCAGGATCCTAAACATCCTTGGACATGGTAGCTAGGTGTGGCCAATGGCGCGATATGCAGAACACAGTACAGGAGTTGGTGCAGGGTGGAGCTATTGCCAAGGTAGGAGAGTTACATAGGAATATTGTAGGGATGGATCCTCCGAAGTTTGAAGGATATCCTGACCCTGAGGAGGCTGAAAACTAGATGCAAAAGATGGAATGAATGTTTAATGTAATGCATTGTATGAACCAAGAGAGGGTCTTACTGGCCACTTTTCAACTGGGACACGATGCAAGGGCTTGCTGGGTGGCCACCAAAGCTACATTGCCTAATACTCCCACTCCTTGGGCAGAGTTCATAGAACACTTCAACAATAAATATTTCTCAGAAAGGATTCGTGAGTAGAAAGCTACGAAGTTCACTACCCTTCAGAAGGAAGGGTCATCGGTGGCAAAGTATGAAGCCCAATTCACTAGGTTGTCCTACTATGCACCACACTTAGTCGGGACAGAGAAGATGAAGGCAAAAATATTCCTAAATGGATTAAATCTAGCATTTATTCCCTTATTGGCATCAATGGACATTCAAGTTTACAACGAGATGGTGAAACGAGCTCAATTAGTAGAAGCCGCCATAGAGATGACCAAGGAAGATGATGGGAAGTCTACCCCAATGGAAGGGCAGCCCATTAACTCTAGAAACCCTAAGAAGAGGTTAAAGAAAGACAAGGGTCACTTAAAGAATAAGAAGCCTAAGACAAGAGATCAACCACAGAACACAATCGAACCATTCAAGGAGAATGTTGGCACTACGGTCAAATTGGACATAAGGCTGAGGAGTGTTGGAGAAAGTCGAGGGCTTGTCTACGATGCAGAAGTAAGGGCTAACAGATCAGTGTGTTTACTTGAATTGACATCATATCTTAAGCATCATGTAATCTTGGTACTTCATCTAATTTTCCTTACTAGTATTGTCTTCACTTATTGATCAAGTCATAATTGAGATGAATCAATATACTCATACCAATTCAATAATCTCGAAGTATTCCACTTGAAAATTTTCCTCTACTTGCAAAGTCTTAAGAGGGGGAGATTTAAACAATTTAGAAAATAAGAACTTGTCCTATGAATTTGGGGGCAAAATTTGTTTAAGTGGGGAGAATATAGCACCCCGAAAATTTCAATAATTAAAAAATAAAGATAAATGAAAAATATGGCCATTTAATAATCTAAAACTAGTTAAACACATATGCTTCTAAACATTTCATAAAAATCATAGTTAGCCTTTAAATAGTAATCCTCAATGACACATGATGAAATTTGGGCAAAAAAAATCATTTGGACTAAGTTTAAGAATTATTTTGACTTATTATCATAATTAAGGAATAAGTTGGAAACCCATTATCATATATACATAAAGGGGCCGAAAATAAAAATAATAATTATTTGTGGACTTCAAACTATGGGAATTAACTCCCAATGAGAGAAAGGGGCCGAAAGTTATCTCTTGGGCCACAAATAATTCAAGATAATAAAATAACCTAAAATTCAGAAATCCTAACTAAAGGAGAATAATGGGTTATGTTCTCACTCAATCCACACTTATTGGACTCCAAATTGAGTCAAATTCGTGGATACAACCTAGAATATATTTCCTAATATGTTTCCATCACAAATTGGGAGAGAAATGTCCAAAGGATGGAAGGAATAACCTAAACTCATACCTTGAGTTTCCTAATCCAAATAGGACTCCTAAAGACACACCCCTCTATAAGTAAACCCCCTCTTCCATGGGATGACCCTTAGGGTTGCTGTAGGTGTCTGTAAAGGCTGTGGAGACTAGAATCTCGAGGTGGAAACTTGTGCAAGAAGAATTCGTGCTCTCCTTCAACTCGGACCTATAAACAAGGCTTGTTTTTTTCACCATCAAAGGTTAGTAAAACCTTAACCAAACCAAGCAAACCATATACCTCTAAAAAGCTATTTGAGTCTAGTTCCATATCATATTATTTTGCCCAATTGTTAGGCAGTAGTTCGTGAGTGTTAGGTGTTCCGCTCCAATCTATCGATCTAGGGGTTTTCTAGTAGGACAACTTGTTCTTATTTCTCAAAGGTAGATAGTCTCTGGGTCAAACCTTAATTAAAATAATACATGCTTACATACATATGTTTAGATTATGTTTGTTCTATTTTACCCAATTTTTATCTTGTTGTGTCATTGAATTAAATCAAGTATCATCATATTGTTATTTCAGTTATGACAAACCCTTGCACTGTCTTGCGAACTCTCTACCTCTCACATGAGTCATTTTTAGAACAAGCACTCAACATGAATATTGTTTCTCTCCAAGTCTAGTTTCCATAAACACCTGTTTCCTCAATTTTCATGGAGTATACATAGAGTATTGGCCTGAATAAGCTTACTGTGTCAGATTTTCATAGTTAGTCACCCAACATCTTATTGCCCTACTAAATGAGCATGTTTTTCTAATTCCTCATCACAGTAGATAGGTTGGTGAGATAGGAATCTAATGAACTTGATTTCATAATTTTCATACACTATATTGTGAGTTATAAGTCTTAGAACTGCCCTATGTCACCCAAGTCCAAGTAGGAGTCGAACTGAGTACAATTGGCAACCCAGAACACCCGTCCAAAATGCAATGGGTTGACTTGCCACTTTCAGAATGCGATAGGAAGGTTGTCATGACCTTGTCTCTATACAATGTCCACTTAATTGGCCAAAACATTTTCTATAGACCTCTGATTGACAAACTATTTTATTTATTGGATTCCTTACTCTAAGGGATTAAAGATGGTATATTCATGTGTGAGATTTGAATAATAGATCAGTGTGTTATGACCTGAGGAAGTTAAGGGATGGGACTGCATTTGCCTTCAAAGAGGCATACGTCTTGGTTTCTGTCGTTTTGCGTCGTATGAGTTTTATCTATTCTAGGAAGGTTCTAGAAAGTCTTATCATGCATTAATTAAACCCATGAAAAAGTGGTTAACATCTTTCCATGATTCTAAGTGTTCTTAAGTTAATTATCATGCTCTCTACTTACCAATTACTCTCTCTTTCTTGCCTTGTTATCGTACTTGCTAAAATAAGCATATGGAAACTTGCTAAAATTGGTCATGCATGATTTTAATTTCCTGATTTAGGACTCATGTTACTTACCTAATGTAAGGTTTTCATAATCGGATTTACAAGACACTCACACACGCACTTGAGCGATTCTCATGCATGGCACACGCATACACTCTTGCACGATAGAAAAGCCCATTTCTTGGCTTGTGGTGAACTCCCGGTCGGATATTCCTTCTGTCAGACTAGTGACCCTTTGACCAAGGCCTCCGTAGGTCTCCTCTGACCATGGATTGCGTGCATCTATCTCTCTCTCTCATCTTGACTTTCTCGGAGTGATCAAGTATAACACATGAAATCAAGTTATTAATTAAAGAAGGGATCTATGAAAATACAATATTATGCTGCCGGATTTAAATCTTGACTTGACATTCTCAACGTACCCTTGAACTTTATATCATTATTGACATGACACTCTCAATAATCATCACTATTGACATGATATTCTTGAACTTTATCAACCATTCTATCCTTGTTGACATACCTTTTTGTGATACGCCCTTGAAGTACATCAATGATATTAGAGTCATGGACTCAAAAACACTTTCTCGTTACCCATGAGTCAATGAGCTCAATGGGGTATATATCAGTGTTGCGTAATACAAACCTAACTATGGGCCCGTATCTGGTCCTGAATATTCTGGAAAAGTTGTGTTGCCTATGGGTGTGATTGTTAGATTTGCTCTTGACAAAGTCATGTTACCCCAAAGTGTTGATTGCCCAGTTTCCCAAAGATGTTTGTTACCCCAGGTTTTAATTGTTAGGATAATCCTCTAACAAAGTCGTATTGCTTGGTGTGATGAGGAATGATGATTGGTGTTGGCATGACACGTACTTATTAAATGTGATGAACTTGCTTGACTTGACTTGTTACTCGTGCAGGTCCTTAACTTGAGTGGTCGAGGGACATGCTTGCCTGAGGCACCAATAGATCTTGCGTGATATCCTTGTGGAGTGCTCAGAGCGAGTTACTCAAAGTGCTTGCTAGTGTCCTGCGTGCTCATATGTTCTAGGGCTATCTTGATATCCTGAATGTCACGTCCTGAGAATTACGCAACGAATATATTTAGATTAAAATCGATATTCTGAGATGTGAACAGTCGACAAATAAGCCTCTATCTAGCAAGCATTAGATGTGTATCAACACAAACATAAGGGCCCATATAATGAACACAATCAACTCTTCTTCATTTACTCACAATGTTGAATACAACTCCGTTGACTTTAAACTGACATCGACTCAAGAAAATGGAAAATTACATTAGATTGTACTCCCTCACTACCTACTACATCAATCTACTCTCAAAATAAACTAATGATAGACACTAGATTGGAACACACTCATCACTCTGACGCATTCTCATCCAAGTCATGTTCTTCAGCTTCCTCTTCAATATCACCTATGATGTTAAGAAGTAGGGAATGAGCAAACTAGTCCAGTAGGATTTATATCTCAATGTGGGGGCAATGGTACAAGTGATTAACATATTAGAACTAGGCAAGCACGATTAACAAGATATGCATGAACGATAAATCCAATTAAACACGATACATGAACAAGATAGATTGAACAAGAGTGATTGAACAAGACGTAGAATGATGTAATAAGCAAGAACTAGCAATAGAGCATTATGTACAAGTACACAAGATATCATTTAATTGCAAGAATGCAGGATGGCTATATCATGCAAGCAAGCAAGCACGCACGAGCAAGAACCTTTAACATGTAATAGTAATCAGGCACGAGGTCACTAATGTGCACTAAGGATCTATGCCACCTTGGAAAGCACACTAGGACACAAGTATGTGGTTATTGTATCTAGCATTCAACAAGATAGCTCTCCCATCGCAGATGCAATGCTAGTAATCATTATACCCCATAGTTAACAGTAAATTTATGACTCTTTGTCATTGGGGCTAGACTGGAGCCCTTAGACACTCGTCGTGCCCGATCAACTTCTCACGATTTTCAAATGTAGATTCCCATAGTCATTCATGGCCAATAACAAGAGTTTCAAGAAGTATACATTTCAAAGTCATGTTCTTGATGATTTCAAGAAAGACATGTCATATGAACATGATTTCATGATAACAATAGTCGAGAGAGAAATTTTGGCAGCATAACAATGCAATTTACACTTTAGTTAAATCCTTCCATTAATGGCTTGATTCCATGATTATAAAGTCACACTCATGAGAAAGAGACGAGAAAAGAAGTGCATTCTATCTCCAGGGAACTTCAATGGTACAACCAACTTGGTCTCCATGAGGGAATCCACGGAATACGGAGAATTACGAAGGTCTTAGTGGAAGGGTCACTAGTTTACTAGTACGCAATGACCAACAGAGGGTTTCCAATCCCCCAAGAAAGGGATGCCTATTTGTGCAACAGTGTAGTGCAGAACATACCTCAATATCACAATCCACCGGTTTAAAACAAAGCAGAAATTAGCCAGTAACATGATGACGCAATATGGAACATGAAATTATAACATCATGCTTTGCAGTATTTTAACATGACATTCATTCACTTTAATAATCTAGATCATCAAGATGAACATATCAATCTCAAGATGAATAGATCAAGCAATTAAGAGCAATGAGAATAGCTTTCAGATTGTTATGGCTTTTTCATAGGTTAACAAGTTTTAAGCCACTGGACAGACTGAAAAATACCTCTATAACACATAACATGCAAGACATACACTTAGGCTATGTAAAACAGGTCTCGGGTAGGCCTAGAAATCCAAAATGGAGTCAGTCGTCGCCTATTTCCAAGGCCACTGGCAGTTAAAACAGGTGTATAGTCGGTCTTCTAAATCGTGACGGGGTCAACAGTCGTGTTTACAGACAATCGGTATGACCAATGATTGATTACACATAATCGCAATGGAGTTAACGGTCGCGTTTACAGAAAATCGGTATGACCAATCGATTGATTACACAGAATCGCGACGGGATGCAAGGTCGTGTTCATGGAAATCAGTACATGTTATCGATTGGTGACTCAGAAATGCAACATACAGGGTCGATGTGTTCATGCAACTTTTTTAAATATGAAATAAACACAAAACCCAAGGGCAGGAATAATATGAAATCGCGACGCCTTGTTAGGTCATGTTCTTAAAGTGCACTGAAAACCATGCAGCACACAATTTGATGCTATCAAATCCTGTCAGAATGGAACTAAAACACGATGGTTTATGCTATCGCTTGTAAGGTAATCGCGACGGGTAGGATTGTCGCGATACTAGTTTCTAAATTGTGATGTTTGGAGTGGTCGTAGTTTAGGGTTCAACTCGAAAATAGTAAAAACGTTGCAATCATGCATGCAGGGCCTATAACTCGAGATCTAGGGCTCTTTGGACAAAATTATGAACATGGAAGTTGTATAAAACAACGAGTAGAAGAGAACTATGCTTTTGGTTTGACTCAATTCGGTCTTGAGATGCATGAAACATGACATTAACATTAAAAGCCCTAATAATGCATGACTCTTGGAAAATGCTTAATACTTGAAACATGCTTGATGAAAATTAGGGAAAATAGATGCATATGAAACTAGACACAAAAAGCTTTGACATGTTATATGATTTGTTCTTGTTTGGCCCGAGAACACCTATCTTTGAACGATCCTAAGGAGAGTCTTCTAGAGGTCCATACAAAAAGCAAGTTGGGGAAGAGAGCTCCGGTTGGGGCGATCTCCACCACCTCTGGTGCTCAAGCTATGCTCCTCACAACCCCAACAAGTTGGTAACTCATCCCCAAGGGGTTTAAGATAAGTATTTAAAGATCTAAGGTTCGTTTAGAAGTCCTATTTTAACTAGGAAAGGGTAGCTTCGAGTTTTGGTTAATCCCTTCCTTAAATTGAAGATTCTCACACCAATTTGAGTAGGATAGTCTTTAATAAACTCCATATTATGGTTGGGCATAAATTTGGGTTAACATGGAAGTCTAATTGCCTAGATTTTGCCCTAATTGCCCTTTCTAATTTATGCCCAATATCAGCTACGAATTTTTATGATATTTTCTTACTTGAATTTATTCATGGGTCATAAGTTATTCACTGGTCAAAATTTTTGATGGACTATCAATACATGTTCTTTAAAGTATATCAATCATTTTTAATTTAGTTTATGATCATATTTAGTACACACGATAATAGATTTTTGACTTATTCTCTAATTACGATAATCAGTTGCACAACACCTTAAACTTGGCCAATCCAATTTTCCTTTGCACGAATTTCTTCGTGGGTCATTAGAGAGTATTATTTAGAGTTGAACTATAATTTTTATGGAATTTTCTCATATGTTTTCATACATACGATAATGACACGTACGTTTTTACTATTTCAATAATATTGAATCTATCATTTTTAATTTATTTCTAATTTTCTATTTACTGAATTTCTGGAATGCTACATTGAAAGTTACTTTAGTGACATTCTTGCGTGTAAAGAACTCTCTTGTACAATCCCGACTGTTCTCTCTCTAGTACTACTGACTTTCTTACTCTATTGCCCATGCTACTTTCTAGCACGAAATATCTTATACTTGAACATCTTCCTAACATAACATCATGAATTGATTGGACATCTCTTGATTGCATTACTAGTTATATTTTTTTCTTACCGGCTATTATTGCATATTTTAGTTCATGGCATACAACTTGAATTGTTAATTACTTACATTTGCCCATGATGGTGTAAATCCTATTGGGCGATGCACTCATATCTACTCTTTTTAACATTTCAGGTAGTGAAGGTAAAGCTAAATGATGAGATTTGTGCGCCGAGTGTGGAGTACACTTAGAGAGTCATTCCTATTTTTAGTTAGTCCATGAGAGAATGGTTATTATTGTAATTTTTCCCTTTATTTGAGAGAGAGATATATTGGTGAGCAAGGAGTGTTTCATTTGACATTGGAGGTTGTAATATTCATTTTGATAAATAAAGGATGAGAATTTAATTATTCTATTACGGGCACTATTTGTAGTAGCTATTTGTCTACATCTTATGAATATTTGCTTATTTGTTGCGTCTCCCGATTCATTCTGCTGCTAAAAATCAGGGTCGTAACCAGTCAAGCTAGTTCAAATATTAAGATTTAGAAGATATTAAGAGCTTCAAAGACCAATGAAATGACATGTATCATCAAATCACAATGGTTGAAAGCCTAGCGGACAAAAGAAGGAGCGTCTCACAAATCTCCAACGTTCAAATTCTTGCAGCATCTATAAATACTGTTGGATCGAAATGGCACACTAGATGTCCTAGAGGGGGGTCAACAGGACTTTTTGGCTTTTAAAAAATTTTCTTCTGTAATGCACAACACTAAATAGATTCGTTAGTACTTAGTGTGTTGTTTGTGATTCAAGTGTGAACTTGGCGGAAACAATCACACAAATATGCACAAGAATTTATCCTGGTTCAGCCCTTCCAACTAGGAAGTCCTACATCCAGTCCTCAAGTTAATCACTTGAGATTTCCACTAACTGTCAATAAATTGGCCTTCTCTCAGCCTTGAGAGGAATTACAAACCCACTTGCTCCCAAGCAAGTCTTCCCTTAACAAAACTGCCTTCACAAGGCCTTCCCTTCACAGAGGGGAAAGTGCAGAAACAATCTTTTGCACAAAATACACAAGAGAGTAAAAAGACT